>CM038679.1:737020399-737150508 GCA_021605205.1 Aegilops longissima
GAAGAAAGTGATGATAGTGAAGCCGATCACATCCCAGATCTTTGGGTGTGAAACTTTTTCTTCGCATGTGTCCCTTTGCACCGTAACCATGGAAAATCTTCATCATTTAACGGGATGCTCGGGTCAATATTCACTGTGAATGGAGAAATTTCATCAAACTTTTCATAATCTTCGACTTGTCTGTCTTGTCATCCACTCCCGATGTTTCTCTTCCCGGAAAGAACTATGTGCGCTTTGGCTCATCGTGCGATGCATTAAACTTCCTTATCTTTTCTTTTTCTTGGCTTGGTAGACATGTCCTTCACATAGAAAACCTGTGCCACATCATTGGCTAGGACGAATGGTTCGTCGCATCACGCAAGATTGTTGAGATCCTTTGTTGTCATTCCGTCTGCGGGTCTTCCGTTACCCGCCTCGTGTCATATTGACCCATTTGCACGAAACAAAGGGACCTTTAAACCACGTCGATAGTCAAGTTCCCATATGTCCTGTATATAACCATAATATGTTTCCTTTCCGTCTTGGTTTCGCATCAAGCGGACACCACTGTTTTGGTTGGTGCTCTTCTTATCTTGGGCGATCGTGTAAAATGTATTACCATTTATCTCGTACCCTTTGAAAGTCATTATATTCGAAGATGGTAGCTGGGACAGCAAGTACAGGTCATCTTCAATAGAGGTGTCATGCATGGTACATGTCTGCAACCAGTGGCGAAACTCTGGTTTGTTCACGTGTAATCCAGTCATCGAGACCGCTCCGGTGTTTGGGCGTAGCAAATTCTTGTGTTCATCCATATCGGAGCCACCAAGGCGAATTCTGTAGAACTGTAGTGTGCTTGGTGAGAGAATGTCCGTCCATACATATTATTTGTTCCCTCTAGCGTGCCTTTTCCATCCATCTGCCCTTATGCATGATTCAGGAACACCAATCGGCTTAAGGTCAGGAATAAAGTCAATACAAACTCAATGACCTCCTCATTTTGATGGCCCTTGGAATTCTTCCTTCGGCCTATACGGTTATGAACATATTTCTTTAAGACTCCATGAACCTCTCAAGGGAACATATTGTGTAGAAATACAGGACCCAAAACGTTAATCTCTTCGCATAGGTGAACTAGGGCGTGCGTCATGATGTTGAAGAAGGATGGTGGGAACACCAACTCGAACCCGACAAGACATTGCACCAAATCATTCTGTAACCTTGGTATGATTTCGGGCGATTACCTTACGAGAGATTGCATTGAGAAATGCACATAGCTTCACAATGGCTAATCGAGCGTTTTCGGTAGAAGCCCCTCAATGCAACCGGAAGCATTTGCGTCATAATCACGTGGCAGTCATGAGACTTTAGGTTCGGAACTTTTCTCTGCCATGTTTATTATTCCTTTATATTGACGAAGCGGACGATACCTTAATACTGAGCAGGCATTCAAAGAAGATTTCCTTCTCTTCTTTGGTAAGGCGTAGCTTGCATAACCCTGATATATGCCGTCTTCTCCGTGCATACGTTGCTGGTCCTCCGTGCCTCGGTGTATCTTTTGTCTTCCCATACCGCCCAAGAAGCCAAGCAGGGTCACGCAAAGATTCTTCGTCACGTGCATCACGTCGATTCTGGAGCGGACCTCTAGGTCTTTCAATATGGCAGGTCCCAAAATATAGATTTCTTCTTCCACATGGGTGCGCGTCCGTCAGCGTCCTTTGGAACAGGTTGTCCGCCGGACCTTTCCAAATATCACCTTCAAATCCTTGACCATATCATGTACATCAGCACCGATGCGGTGGCGAGGCTTCGTCCGGTGATCCGCCTCACCTTTGAAATGCTTGCCTTTCTTTCTTCACGGATGCCTGCTCGGAAGAAATCGGCGATGTCCTAGGTACACATTCTTCATACAACTATTCAAATATATCTTGTCGGTATCATCCAAACAGTGCGTGCATCCGCGGTATCCCTTGTTTGTCTATCACGAAAGGTTCTTGAGAGCAGGCCAATCATTGATGGTCACGAACAGCAACGCCTTTAGGTCAAATTCTTCCCCATGTGCTCATCCCACGCGTACACCTGTTCCATTCCACAGTTGTAAGAGTTCTTCAACTAATGGCCTTAGGTACACATCAATGTCGTTGCGGGTTGCTTAGGGCCTTGGATGAGCACTGGCATCATAATGAACTTCCGCTTCATGCACAACCAAGGAGGAAGGTTATACAAACAGAGTCACACAGGCCAGGTGAAGGAAATGTGCCCTAGAGGCAATAATAAAGTTATTATTTATTTCCTTATATCATGATAAATGTTTATTATTCATGCTAGAATTGTATTAACGGAAACATAATACATGTGTGAATACATAGACAAACAGATAGTCACTAGTATGCCTCTACTAGACTAGCTCATTAATCAAAGATGGTTATGTTTCCTAACCATAGACATGTGTTGTCATTTGATTAATGGGATCACACCATTAGGAGAATGATGTGATTGACATGACCCATTCCGTTAGCTTAGCACTTGATCGTTTAGTATATTGCTATTGCTTTCTTCATGACCTATACATGTTCCTGTAACTATGAGATTATGCAACTCCGTTTACGGAGGAACACTTTGGGTACTACCAAGCGTCACAACGTAACGGGTGATTATAAAGGAGTACTACAGGTGTCTCCAAAGGTACTTGTTGGGTTGGCGTATTTGAGATTAGGATTTGTCACTCCGATTGTCGGAGAGGTATCTCTGGGCCTTCTCGGTAATACACATCACATAAGCCTTGCAAGCATTAAAACTAATGAGTTAGTTGTGAGATGATGTATTACGGAACGAGTAAAGAGACTTACCGTAGCGAGATTGAACTAGGTATTGGATACCGACGATCGAATCTCGGGTAAGTAACATACCGATGACAAAGGAACAACGTATATCGTTATCGCGGTTTGACCGATAAAGATCTTCGTAGAATATGTAGGAACCAATATGGGCATCCAGGTTCCGCTATTGGTTATTGACCGAGAATGGTTCTAGGTCATGTCTACATAGTTCTCGAACCCGTAGGGTCCGCACGCTTAACGTTTCGATGACAGTTCATTATGAGTTTATAAGTTTTGATGTACGAAGGTTGTTGGATTCCCGGATGTGATCACGGACATGACGAGGAGTCTCGAAATGGTCGAGACATAAAGATTGATATATTGGAAGCCTATGTTTGGACTTGGAAGGTTCGGATGAAAACAGGAATTTATCGAACACCGGGGTTACGGAACCCCGAAGTCAATGGCCCTTGATGGGCCATAGGGAGAAGAGGAAGGGCCGGCCAGGGCAGGCGCGCCCCCTCCTCTAGTCCGAATAGGACAAGGAGAAGGGGCGGTGCCTTCCTCTTCCCTCCTCCAATCTAATCCAACTAGGAAAGGGAGTCCTACTCCGGTGGGAATAGGACTCCTCGGTAGCCTTGGGCTGGCCGCACCCCCTTGCTCCTTTATATCTGAGGCAGAGGGCATCCCATAACACACAAGTTGATCTACGGATCGTTCCTTAGCCGTGTCGGTGCCCCCTCCACCATATTCCACTTGGCCATATCGTCGCGGAGCTTAGGCGAAGCCCTGCGCCGAGAAGTCATATCGTCGCGGAGCTTAGGCGAAGCCCTGCGTCGGTGGAGCATCATCATCGTCCTGCCGTCGTCTTGTGGAACTCATCCCGACACTTTGCTGGATCGGTCCGGGCATCGTCATCGAGCTAAGCGTGTGCTGAACTTCGGAGGTGCTGTGCGTTCGGTACTTGGATCGGTCGGATCGTGAAGGCGTCGACTACATCAACAGCGTTGTTATAACGCTTCCGCTTTCGGTCTCACGAGTGCGTGGACGGACACTCTCCCCTCTCGTTGCTATGCCATCACCATGGTCTTGCGTGTGCGTAAGAATTTTTTGAAATTACTCGTTCCCCAACAGTGGCATCCGAGCCTGGTTTTATGCGTTGATGTCATATGCACGAGTAGAACACAAGTGAGTTGTGGGCGATATAAGTCATACTGCTTACCAGCATGTCACACTTTGGTTGGCGGTATTGTGAGATGAAGTGGCCCGGACCGACATTACGCGTCGCGCTTACGCGAGACTGGTTTCACCGCTTGAGCACTAGTTGCTTAAAGGTGACGGCGGGTGTCGATTTCTCTCACTTTAGTTGAACCGAGTGTGGCTCGCCCGGTCCTTGCGAAGGTTAAAACAGCACCAACTTGACAAACTATCGTTGAGGTTTTGATGCGTAGGTAAGAACGGTTCTTGCTCAGCCCGTAGCAGCCACGTAAAACTTGCAACAACAAAGTAGAGGCGTCTAACTTGTTTTTGCAGGGCATGTTGTGATGTGATGTGGTCAAGGCGTGATGCTATATTTTATTGTATGAGATGATCATGTTTTGTAACCGAGTTATCGGCAATCGGCAGGAGCCATATGGTTGTCGCTTTATTGTATGAAATGCAAGCGCCATGTAATTGCTTTACTTTATCACTAAGCGATAGCGATAGTCGTAGAAGCAATAGTTGGCGAGGCGACAACGATGCTACGATGGAGATCAAGGTGTCGGCGCGGTGGCGATGGTGATCATGGCGGTGCTTGGCGATGGAGATCACAAGCACAAGATGATGATGACCATATCATATCACTTATATTGATTGCATGTGATGTTTATCCTTTATGCATCTTATCTTGCTTTGATTGGCGGTAGCATTATAAGATGATCTCTCACTAAAATTATCAAGAAGTGTTCTCCTGAGTATGCACCGTTGCGAAAGTTCTTCGTGCTGAGACACCGCGTGATGATCGGGTGTGATAGGCTCTACGTTCAAATACAGCGGTGCAAAACAGTTGCACACGGAATACTCAGGTTAAACTTGACGAGCCTAGCATATAACAGATATGGCCTCGGAACACGGAGACCAAAAGGTCGAGCGTGAATCATATAGTAGATATGATCAACATAGTGATGTTCACCATTGAAACTACTCCATCTCACGTGATGATCGGACATGGTTTAGTTGATTTGGATCACGTAATCACTTAGATGACTAGAGATGTCTGTCTAAGTGGGAGGTTTTAATATGATTAATTAAACTTAAATTTATCATGAACTTAGTACCGATAGTATTTTGCTTGTCTATGTTTCTCTGTAGATAGATGGCTCGTGTTGTTGTTCCGTTGAATTTTAATGCGTTCCTTGAGAAAGCAAAGTTGAAAGATGATGGTAGCAATTACGGACTGGGTCCATAACTTGAGGATTATCCTCATTGCTGCATAGAAGAATTACGTCCTGGAAGCACCGCTGGGTGCCAGACCTGCTGGAACAACGCCGAGAAGTTGTGAGCGTCTGGCGAGCAAAGCTGATGACTACTCGATAGTTCGATGTGCCGTGCTTTACGGCTTAGAACCGGGTCTTCAACGGCGTTTTGAGCGTCATGGAGCATATGAGATGTTCCAGGAGTTGAAGTTAATATTTCAAGCAAATGCCGGATTGAGAGATATGAAGTCTCAATAAGTTCTATAGCTGCAAGATGGAGGAGAATAGTTACATCGGTGAACATATACTCAAAATGTCTGGGTATAATAATCACTTGATTCAACTAGGAGTTACTCTTCCGGATGATAGTGTCATTGACAGAATTCTCCAATCACTGTCACCAAGCTACAAGAGCTTCGTGATGAACTATAATATGCAAGGGATGACCAAAACAATTCCGAGCTCTTACGCAATGCTAAAAGCCGCGGAGGTAGAAATCAAAAAGGAGCATCAAGTGTTGATGGTCAACAAGACCACTAGTTTCAAGAAAAAGGGCAAAGGAAAGAAGAAGGGGAACTTCAAAAAGAACAGCAAGAAAGTTGCTGCTCAAGAGAAGAAACCCAAGTCTGGACCTAAGCCTGAAACTGAGTGTTTTTACTGCAAGCAAACTGGACCTTTGAGCGGAACTGCCCCAAGTATTTGGCGGATAAGAAGGATGGCAAGGTGATCAAAGGTATATGTGATATACATGTTATTGATGTGTACCTTACTAATACTCGCAGTAGTACACAGGTATTTGATACTGGTTACATTGCTAATATTTGCAACTCGAAGCAGGAACTACGGATTAGCGAAGATTGGCTAAGGGCGAGGTGACGATCTTGCGTGGAAATGGTTCCAAAGTCGATGTGATCGCGGTCGACACGCTACCTCTACATCTACCATCGGGATTAGTTTTAGACCTAAATAATTGTTATTTGGTGCCAGCGTTAAGCATGAACATTATATCTGGATCTTGTTTGATGCGAGACGGTTATTCATTTAAGACGAGAGAATAATGGTTGTTCTATTTATATGAATAATATCTTTTATGGTCATGCACCCTTGAAGAGTGGTCTATTTTATTGAATCTCGATAGTAGTAATACACATATTCATAGTGTTGAAACCAAAAGATGCAGAATTGATAATGATAATGCAACTTATTTGTGGCACTGCCGTTTGGCTCATATCGATGTAAAACGCATGAAGAAACTCCATCTTGATGGGCTTCGGAATCACTTGATTATGAATCACTTGGTACTTGCGAACCGTGCCTCATGGGCAAGATGACTAAAACGCCGTTCTCCGGAACTATGGGCGAGCAACTGATTTGTTGGAAATCATACATACTGATGTTTGTGGTCAATGAATGTTGAGGCCTTGGCGGGTATCGTTATTTTCTCACCTTCACAGATGATTTGAGCAGATATGGGTATATCTACTTAATGAAACACAAATCTGAAACATTTGAAAAGTTCAAAGAATTTCAGAGTGAAGTGGAAAATCATCGTAACAAGAAAATAAAGTTTCTACAATCGGATGGTGGAGGAGAATATTTGAGTTCGAGTTTGGTTTACATTTGAAACAATGTGGAATAGTTTAGTAACTCCGCCACCGGAACACCACAGAGAAATGGTGTGTCGAGCGTCGTGTCGTACTTTACTTGATATGGTGCGATCTATGATGTCTCTTACTGATTTACCGCTATCGTTTTGGGGATATGCTTTAGAGACGGCCGCATTCACGTTAAATAGGGCACCATCTAAGTCCGTTGAGACGACACCGTATGAACTATGGTTTGGCAAGAAACCAAAGTTGTCGTTTCTTAAAATTTGGGGCTGCGATGCTTATGTGAAGAAACTTCAACCAGATAAGCTCGAACCCAAATCGGAGAAATGTGTCTTCATAGGATACCCAAAGGAGACTGTTGGGTACACCTTCTATCACAAATCTGAAGGCAAGATCTTCGTTGCTAAATTCGGATCCTTTCTAGAAAAGGAGTTTCTCTCGAAAGAAGTGAGTGGGAGGAAAGTAGAACTTGATGAGATAACTGTATCTGCTCCCTTATTGGAAGGTAGTTCACCACAAGAAATGGTTCCTGTGACAACTACACCAATTAGTGAGGAATCTAATGATGTTGATCACGAAACTTCAAATCAAGTTGCTACTGAACCTCGTAGGTCAACCAGAGTAAAATACGCACCAGAGTGGTACGGTAATCCTATTCTGGAAGTCATGTTACTTGACCATGACGAACCTACAAACTATGAAGAAGCGATGGTGAGCCCAGATTCATGAAATGGCTGGAAGCCATGAAATCTGAGATGGGATCCATGTATGAAAACAAAGTATGGACTTTGGTTGACTTGCCCGATGATCGGCAAGCCATTGAGAATAAATGGATCTTTAAGAAGAAGACCGACACGATGGTAATGTAACTGTCTACAAAGCTCGACTTGTTGCGAAAGGTTTTCGACAAGTTCAAGGGGTTGACTACGATGAGACTTTCTCACCGTGGCGATGCTTAAGTCTGTCCGAATCATGTTAGCAATTGCGCATTTTATGATTATGAAATTTGGCAAATGGATGTAAAACTGCATTCTTGAATGGATTTCTAGAAGAAGAGTTGTATATGATGCAACGAGAGGTTTTGTTGATCCAAAGGGTGCTAACAAAGTGTGCAAGCTCCAGCGATCAATTTATGGTGCAGTGCAAGCCTCTCGGAGTTGGAATAAGCGCTTTGATAGTGTGATCAAAGCATATGGGTTTATCTGAGACTTTTGGAGAAGCCTGTATTTACAAGAAAGTGAGTGGGAGCTCTGTAGCATTTTGATATTATATGTGGACGACATATTATTGATTGGAAATGATATAGAATTTCTGGATAGCATAAAGGATACTTGAATAAAAGTTTTTCAATGAAAGACCTCGGTGAAGCTGCTTACATATTGGGCATCAAGATCTATAGAGATAGATCAAGACACTTAATTGGACTTTCACAAAGCACATACCTTGATAAAGTTTTGAAAAAGTTCAAAATGGATCGAGGCAAAGAAAGGTTTTTACCTGTATTACAAGGTGTAAGATTGAGTCGGACTCAATGCCCGACCACAGCAGAAGATAGAGAGAAAATGAAAGATGTTCCTATGCTTCAGGCATAGGCTCTATCATGTATGCAATGTTGTGTACCAGGACACGGCGTATGCTTAGCAAGAAAGCTTGGCAGGAAGGTACCAAAGTAATCGAGGTGGATCATTTGGACAGCGGTCAAGAACATCCTGAAATACGAAAAGGACTAAGGATATGTTTCTCGTATATGGAGGTGACAAAGAGCTAGTCGTAAATGGTTACGTCGATGCAAGCTTTGACACTGATCCGGACGATTCTAAATCGCAAACCGGATCGTGTTTTTATTAAGCGGTGGAGCTGTCGGTTGGTGCAGTTCTAAACAAAGCATCGTGGCGGGATCTACATGTGAAGCGGAGTACATAGCTGCTTGGAAGCAGCAAATGAAGGAGTCTGGATGAAAGAGTTCATTTCGATCTAGGTGTCATACCTAGTGCATCGGGACCGATGAAGATCTTCTGTGACAATCTTGGTGCAATTGCCTTGGCAAAGGAATCCAGATTTCACAAGAGGACCAAGCATATCAAGAGGCGCTTCAATTCCATTCGGGACCAAGTCCAAGTGGGAGACATAGAGATTTGCAAAATACATACGGATCTGAATGTTGCAGACCCGTTGACTAAGCCTCTTCCACGAGCAAAACATGATCAGCACCAAGACTCCATGGGTGTTAGAATCATTCTTGTAATCTAGATTATTGACTCTAGTGCAAGTGGGAGACTGAAGGAAATGTGCCCTAGAGGCAATAATAAAGTTATTATTTATTTCCTTATATCATGATAAATATTTATTATTCATGCTAGAATTGTATTAACCGGAAACATAATACATGTGGGAATACATAGACAAACAGATAGTCACTAGTATGCCTCTACTAGACTAGCTCATTAATCAAAGATGGTTATGTTTCCTAACCATAGACATGTGTTGTCATTTGATTAACGGGATCACACCATTAGGAGAATGATGTGATTGACATGACCCATTCCGTTAGCTTAGCACTTGATCGTTTAGTATATTGCTATTGCTTTCTTCATGACCTATACATGTTCCCGTAACTATGAGATTATGCAACTCCGTTTACGGAGGAACACTTTGGTACTACCAAGCGTCACAGCGTAATCTGGGTGATTATAAAGGAGTACTACAGGTGTCTCTAAAGGTACTTGTTGGGTTGGCGTATTTCAAGATTAGGATTTGTCACTCCGATTGTCGAAGAGGTATCTCTGGGCCTTCTCGGTAATACACATCACATAAGCCTTGCAAGCATTACAACTAATGAGTTAGTTGTGAGATGATGTATTACGGAGCGAGTAAAGAGACTTACCGATAGCAGATTGAACTAGGTATTGGATACCGACGATCGAATCTCACGTAAGTAACATACCGATAACAAAGGAACAACGTATATCGTTATGCGGTTTGACCGATAAAGATCTTCGTAGAATATGTAGGAACCAATATGGGCATCCAGGTTCCGCTATTGGTTATTGACCGAGAATGGTTCTAGGTCATGTCTACATAGTTCTCGAACCCGTAGGGTCCGCACGCTTAACGTTTGATGACAGTTCATTATGAGTTTATAAGTTTTGATGTACGAAGGTTGTTGAGTCCGGATGTGATCACGGACATGACGAGGAGTCTCGAAATGGTGGAGACATAAAGATTGATATATTGGAAGCCTATGTTTGGACTTGGAAGGTTCGGATGAAAACAGGAATTTACGGAACACCGGGGTTACGGAACCCCGAGGTCAATGGGCCTTGATGGGCCATAGGGAGAAGAGGAAGGGCGGCCAGGGCAGGCAGCGCCCCCTCCCCTCTAGTCCGAATAGGACAAGGAGAAGGGGGTGGCGCCCCTTCCTCTTCCCCTCCTCCAATCGTAATCCAACTAGGAAGGGGAGTCCTCCTCCGGTGGGAGTAGGACTCCTCGGTAGCCTTTGAGCTGGCCGCACCCCCTTGCTCCTTTATATCTGAGGGCAGGGGCACCCCATAACACACAAGTTGATCTGGATCGTTCCTTAGCCGTGTCGGTGCCCCCTCCACCATATTCCACTTGGTCATATCGTCGCGGAGCTTAAGTGAAGCCCTGCGCCGGAGAAGTCATATCGTCGCGGAGCTTAGGCGAAGCCCTGCGTCGGTGGAGCATCATCATCGTCCTGCGCCGTCGTCTTGTGGAACTCATCCCGACACTTTGCTGGATCGGAGTCCGGGATCGTCATCGAGCTGAGCGTGTGCTGAACTCAGAGGTGCCGTGCGTTCGGTACTTGGATCGGTCGGATCGTGAAGGCGTATGACTACATCAACCGCGTTGTTATAACGCTTCGCTTTCGGTCTCACAGTGCGTGGACGGACACTCTCCCTCTCGTTGCTATGCCATCACCATGGTCTTGCGTGTGCGTAAGAAATTTTTGAAATTACTCGTTCCCCAACACCAGGTGCTATGGTTGCTGCTCTGCTCCCCAAAAGGATTAATGCCATCTGCGCTTAGACCAAACCATACGCTCCTTGCGTCATCTGCAAACTCCTTCCCGTACTTTCTTTCAATTTTTCTCCACTGCGACCCGTCAGTGGGTACTCTCAACTTTCCGTCTTTCTTACGGTCTTCTACGCCATCGCATCGCCTTGGCATGCTCTTTGTTTTGGAACAAACGTTTCAACCGTGGTATTATAGGAGAATACCACATCACCTTGGCAGGAATCTTCTTCCTGGGGTGCTCGCCCTCGACATCACCATGCTCATCGCGGCTGATCTTATAGCGCAATGCACCACATACCGGCAAGCGTTCAAATCCTCATACTCACCGCGGTAGAGGATGCAATCATTAGGGCATGCATGTATCTTCGCACCTCTAACCCTAGAGGGCAGACAGCCTTCTTTAACCCGTCGACGTACTCTCGGGCAATTCGTTGTCCTTTGGAAGCATATCCTTTATCATTACCAACAACTTTCCAAATCCCTTGTCGATTACACCATTCTCTGCCTTCCATTGCAGCAATTCCAGATTGTGGTGCCCAGCTTTTTCTTGTCACCTCGCAATTGGGTACAACAATTTTTGTGATCCTCTAACATGCGCTACAACTTCTTCTTCTCCAAATCACTTGCGCAGTTTCTCTTTGCATCGGCAATGGCCCGACCTAGATCATCAACGGGCTCATCTGATGCCTCTTCTTCAGCTTCTTCCCGCATTGCCGGCCCAGCTTCTTCCCGCATTACCGGCTCAGCTTCTTCCCCCATTGTTGTATCATCGTATTCAGGGAACCCATGGCCAGGATAGCTGTCGTCGTCCTCTTCTTCTTCATTGTCTTCCATCATAACCCCTCTTTCTCCGTGCTTGGTCCAAACATTATAGTGGGGCATGAAACCGGACTCAAACAGGTGGACGTGAATGGTTCTTGGCGTGAGTAATTGCGACCATTCTTACAGCCAGCACATGGACAAGGCATAAAACCATCCGCCCGCTTGTTTGCCTCAGCCATAGCGAGAAAAGTATGCGCCCTCAATGAACTGGGAGAGCATCGGTCATCGTACATCCATTGCGGCTCATCTTCATTACACAACACGAATAGACCAAATTAATACAAGTTCATACATAAAGTTCATACAACACTTAAATGCAACAAACAAATAACTCTCTAGCTAAAGCATTTAAATGCAACAACAAATGCGATCAAGATCGCAACTAAGGTAACAATTGATCCAACAGCATAATGATACCAAGCCTCACTATCGATGGCATATTTTCTAATCTTTCTAATATCCAAGCGCATTTTCTCCATCTTGATCTTGTGATCATCGGCGACATCGGCAACATGCAACTCAATTCCATCTTCTCCCCTCAATTCTTTTCAATTTTTCTTTCAAGTACTCGTTTTCTCTTTCAACTAAATTTAACCTCTCGACAATAGGGTCGGTTGGAATTTCGGTTCACATACCTCCTAGATAAAAATATCTATGTCAACTTGATGGGCATAATTTGTCATAAACACGAAATGCAACAAATAGTTTTAAAGAGAATATACCACATCCGAATCATAACAAGGGCGAGGGCCGACGGGGACGGATATCAAAACCATGGCACTATGTATAACAAACAACGTCGGGTAAGATAATTATTATCGAGTAACTATATATCCAAATCACAGAAACATCAATTTTTATATAAAATTTCATGAACAAGAGGCTCACCACAAGGTGGTGCCGGCGACAGGACAGTCTGAGGGGCGATGGGCGTGAATTCTGACAGAGATTTAGAAGGCACTAAGTAAACCACACCTACATATGCAAACTAAGTGTTATTTTGACCTCAAATTGCATATAAATCAAATACTAGCACATATATATATTTCCTCCCAAATTACTAAACTCACAAATTAATAACTATATGAACCAATGCAAGAACTAATCTAGCAATGAGAGATGAAAGGACAAAGTTGCTAACCTTTGTGATCACTTGAATGGATGGGGGCCTTCAAATCTTGACAAATTTTGGGCAAAATGTGTGATGAGCTCGAGGGAAGAAGAGGAAGAACAGAGAGGAGAGGAGAGGGGAAAGGGGGAAGAACAGAGCGAGCTGGACGAAGGGTTTATATGCAGGAGGACCTATAGTACGGTTCGTGGCACGAACCGGTACTAAAGGTGCTGGAGGGGCCCAGGCCGACAACATCCTGCCACCACCCTCATTAGTACGGTTAGTGGCACGAACCGGTGCTAAAGGTTAACCACGAACGGTGCTAAAGGCTAGCCGTTGGAACCGGCACTAATGTATACATTTGTGCGGCTCTTATACAAACCGGCACTAATGTGCTTCACGTTTGACCCTTTTTCTACTAGTGGGATCTCATCAACCTTCCGAACTGGGCGCCTCCGCCTCCTCCTCCTCCTCCGCGAAGTCAGGGCACTCCGCCTCCTCCACCGCCTCCTCCTCCGTGAGTGGCGATCAGGGCACTCGGCCGGCTCCTTCTCCGGCGCGTGGCGGCACTCCGTCTCCTTCTCCGCCTGCCTTTGGCGCGCGGGCAGCCAGCCTCCTCCTTCTCCGCCTCGTCGGCAAGGGCGGAAGAGACCCCGCCGCTCCGGCTGCTCCGTAGCGTCGTAGTCCTTCTCCTCCGCCTCGTAAGCAAGGAAAGAAGACATCCGCTCCGTCTGCTCTGCGGCGTCTAGCAGTACAGCCAAAGGGGGAGAATACAGATTCGGTCCTTCTCAAGACTCGGAGAAGTTACCGTCTGAGAGGAGCGAGGAGGAAAACGCGAAGATCGCGCAGACCGAAGTGGATGACTGGTTTCAAGGGTTGAAAGCAAAGAGACATCCACCTCCGGAGGAAGAAGGTAGATCCGGTCAAAGCGAAGCGCACTCGCTGCCCCGACAAAACCACCCAAGTCTCCGCCAAAGGCAACTATGAGCGCATTATTGGAAGGCATTTGCGAAGCGGAGAGATCGGGAAGTACTGTCGGTGATCAAAGGATGAAAGAACGACGAGCTGGGAAACAAATTGCCCAGCTCGGCGAACAAGCAAACAATCGTGCCCCCGCTCAAGGTGCCTGCTAGCGACATCGTCGATCCGAGGATGGTGCCCGGTTATGGCAATCCTGCAGATTACCTGCCCGACGATGTACATTATGATTTCTTGGAGGTGCAGATACAAAGATCTGATACAGGAAGCCTCTCGTCAAAGATGAAAGCTCTCTATCAACGATGATGCGAAGATTGCATGATTGGTACATGAAAACCTGCAAAGAGTCTGAGGGGAGGAATACTTTGTATGTGAGAGTTAAAAAGGAGCATGACCTCCTTGGAATTGAACTGTTGCCTATTCCATTTGAGGAGTTCTATCAGTTTTTCAATCAATTGGCCCTCGATAAAACAACGGTCACCTGCTACTGTCTGTAAGTAGTACTACTTCTGTCATTAGGTATCTCTATATAACTCAGCTCTTTCATTGCATGTATTTATAAATACCCTCACTATATTATGCAGATTGAAGATCGCCGAAATGAAGAAAAGACAAGTGGGTGATATTGGGTTCATTAACACATATCTCATAGATGCGAATGAGGTTAAATATCGTGCCGACGAAACCGAGGCCAACTTGCTACAATCGTTGGAAATAAATGAACACAAAAATATAATACTCTTTCCTTACAACTACACATGAGTGTTACTGTCTTGTGGCATATTCGGTTTCCCTTATTAGTCCAGGTTATAGTAATGTAATATTGATGAGTTATGCATGCGTGCGCAGAATACCACTATATTCTCCTAGAGATTAAGCTTGAGCAGGGAGTAGTAACTGTCTTAGACTCGAGACGAAAAGATCCCAAGGAGTATCACGGACATGACTGAAATGCTCGAGAAGTAAGTTAAATCGATCATTATCCACCATATCAACAACTTTGTTCATTTCTGATATCAAGTAATTGTTTTCTTTGTATGGCAGGGCTTGGGAAAATTCATCAAAAAGCTCGGGACTACCGAAGAAGCTGCAATTTAGACACCAAAAGTAAGTACTATATAGTAGCATATTCCACGCATCTCCTAGTGATTCAAGCGCTAGTTTCATCAATACCATTTAGCATGCTTGCTAATTATCAGTTTGATTGACCTCTGTTTCTTGTAAAGTGGTTGTGGCAGGAACAAGGAATGATTTCTGTGGATACTACGTTTGCAGTCCATCCGCCACACGACCTGTGAGAGGGCTACTCCGACAAACAATATGAAGTGCGTAAATAAAAATATTCACAATTTTATCTTATTACCATCATTTGTGTTGAGTTTCATTCATTCATATATATATATATATATATGTATTGACCCCTTTCTTAAAATTAGATGTTTCGGAAGCGGGATGAACTCCTAGCACCAGATTGCATGCGAGCAATTCAAGAGGAATTGGCGGCATTCTTTCTTGACCACGTGATCGCTGAAGACGGAGAATACTATGTGGACCACGCGTCCGTATTGTAAAAGATAATTATTGGATATATGTACCCGGGAGTGTCGGATAGATATACGAGAACTTGTTGTTCGACCAATCTCTCGGAGAAGGAAAGGTGGTCGATATCACTTCTCTCTGTATGCATATATGTTCATGACGATCTTCTGTTTGCTTAATTACTAGCTAGCTAAGCGTGTCTAGCTAGTCCTCTCTATACGTATGTATAGTACGTAGCGTCGACCAAGCATGGACAAAGAGAGGACACTTTTCTCTATTAATTAGCTAGGTATAGCACAATATATGAAACACCTAAATTAACCCCCAAAACCCCCAAACCCCCCCTTTCAAAAAAAACAAAACCACAGCAATAGAAATGCTGACGCGTGGATGCCTATTTGTCCCGGTTGGTGCCACCAACCGGACCAAATCCTCCTGCTGGGCTCAGCGGACAGGCCACGTGGAGGCCCATTAGTCCCGGTTCTGGATTGAACCGGGACTAAAAACCAGGTATTAATATCGACCCTTTAGTCGGTTCATGAACCGGGACTAAAACCCTCACCAACCGGGTCAATAGGCCCCTTTTCTACTAGTGGTGGGAGCACTCACACCGAGCCAATGGCTTGGGCATTGTGTGCTTACAGGTTCCAGCTTCACACCAGCTAGGTGTGTTGGCTCCTAGTCATCGTCGGAAGCGCTCGGGCATGCCTCACCCTTAGTTTCATCATTCCACGATCCAGCTCATTGGGGTGATGGACACTAAGATGCCTCGCTGAACAACACCGACTTGTCGCACCGTGGGAGCACTCACACCGGGCCAATGGCTTGGGCATTGTGTGCTTACAGGTTCAAGCTTCACACCAGCCAGGTGGGTTGGCATCTAGTAATCGTCGGATGCTCTCGGGCAAGCCTCACCCTTATTTTTGTCGTTCCACGATCCAGGTCATTGGGGTGATGAACATTGACTCACTGTGCCCTCTCTTGGATTTCGGCTCTGAGTAGTAAGATAGATGCATGATAGAAGAAAATTCAACAGATCTCGGGTAGGTGTCCCGAGCTTGTAGTCTTAGCACGATGATAATAGGGACACAGGAGTATTACCCAGGTTTGTGCTTTCTCAGAGAGATAATATAGTACTTCCTGCTTTGAATGTATTTATTTCAAGGGAGTACAAGTTACATGTTAATCTACCATGAGATGTATGTGTGTATGAGGTGATCATCTCTGAGCCTCACCCTTGTTTTATATAGATGCTGGAGTATATATAGGTTAACTAAATCTAGGATAAAATATGGTGTAGATGATCCCTTAGTATTGGAGTAGATGCATGGTCTTAGGATGTTTCTATCTAACGCTCCTTAGACCGACAAGTGTAGCCGACTGGTGAATAATCTTGGGAGTCCTCGGCCTGGCCCAGATGACCGGGAGGCGAGGTCGCATGTCCCCCATATTCTAGGACACCATTAGTTGCCCCTAAACCAGTCTTCAAGTCAAGGCGCTCCTCAGTTTTTCGAGCAGTACTCCATATTCGATCGTCAATCTTGCAAGCTGGTTCAATGTCCTCCAGCTTTCCTGGATTTTTTGGATGTCTTTTGGAGTCCATCCCGAGACCCCTAAAAAAATTTTCCATATATAGATCCGGACTTTCCAAAATCACGTTATATCTTTCTGGAATTTTGGAACCATTCAGTAGTGAGCTTAAACATTTTAGGAACTCTCCAAAGCATTTTCGCTACTCATTTTCTCATTTCTCTATTGATCACGGGACTATTTGAGGGAGGTGCTCATTTTCTCATTTTCAGGGAGGGGCTATTTATCATTTCCCAAAACATTTTAGGACCTCTCAAAACATTTCTGAAGCTAATCTTAACCTATTCTATTTTTTCGAGTGAAGACTTTGGAAATCTTATGCAGTATAGTTCATTTTCTTCAGCGTTAGAGACGAATTTCTTCGAGACGGTGTTGACAATGTCCTCACTGAGCAGTTAGGAAATCGCCAGTGTGGTTTTCCTACCATGAGGAAATTGAGAGTTTAAATGTTCGGACCATCGCCGAGAGATTGTCAGTTGCCACACGGTAGGAAATGGTCAGATCAGGAGGGCCTTATTGGTCATTTCACCTTGGGTTGCACCCCGGCTATAAATAGCTACCCCCAACCATCATTTAGTCATTAGCTGCTCCGACTAATTGCATGACAAGTGTCACCTAGAGCAACCCACCCTCCGGACAACCTGAGAGAATCCTAAGTGAGGAAAAACCATAACACCTAGAGCCAGAGTGATTTAGCTAGCAGCACTGAAGAATCTGTTATGTGTGAAACGAAGACTTATTACCTTTGAAGTGAGTGATCTTTCAAACGGTTAGGCATTATGTTCTGCATCCAAGTGTCAATTGTGGACTGTCGGTGTACGAATTTGTGAAGGTTTCAAAGTCTACATTGAAGACTTACCACGAATGATTGGGGAAGGTATCGTGATCTTAGGTCAAGGAGAATATCATGAATACTTTGTCTTCCGAATTGAATCTCAACCTCTCCATCCATACGTAGAGTTGCCACATGAAGTTCAACTGGTGAATACCACGCCCACCCACGCATAAACTATTCACCAAAAGGCAATTCATGTATCTGTGCCACCATAAGGCGGTAGGGTCCAATGACAAAGCAAATGTAATTGCAATGGAAGTTATCTAAAATCGAATGGAATAAAAGAGGCTACCAGGTAGCATATACATCATAGCCACCCCCACCTCCTTTTTTTGCATTAAGATTAATTAGGATTTTCCTAACTTCTTGTGTATACAGAATCTTCATTGTCCATCGATGCCATCACTAGCAACTTGCTTCTTAGTTGTCATTGATATGCATGATTGATATTGCAAATTCTTGTCCAATAACAACTCTGCGAGAGAACATACTATGCTCTATAAGTTTCCCATCATAAGAAATCGGAACATCGTTGAAAGTATGTGCACATATATTAAAGATGTGGCTACAATATATATAAATTTCTGGGAACCTAAATTTTGTTAAAATACATTGGTAGATATTAAATATGTGACTAATATATACAGATGTTTGGCAAGCTTGGTTGCTCGTTGTCAGCCATTTAATTAGCTGGAATTATAATATAGTCTCCACATACAAGGCATGTAGCAAGGAATCAATTAATATATGCTCTTACGTGGTAAAAAGGTATTAAAAATGATAGCTAGGACCCGTACCTTCGTGAACCCACCAAACAACACACAAGACTGTGAACACGTCCCAAATCGTCACTGCCACTCCACATTCCACCGCCAATGTTAACGATTCTCTCAACCTGAGGTGGAGGAAAATGGAGCGACACTTGAGACAATGCCAAAGATGTGAGAAATGTATGCATGTATGTCTGAAAAGTAGGCACCTCTATTTTTTTACATTTAATTATCAGTGAAATCCATGACACCAATAGTTTTTATGTAATGGGATGATCTTGACCCACTTAATTAACAATCTGATGATAAAATACCTGAAATCAGTTGAGCTCCACACATGAACAATGTGATTTTTGATCCTGTAATCAGATACGGAGCATCTGGAAGGAAACGACAGATGTAATTGGAACATAGTTTCCAGTGTATGAATGCAGGACTTGTCCTGCAAGTCCCATATCTGATTGAAAGAAAACAGTGCGAGTTATAAGCATTAGCAATGTTATGTGGGATACACTACATTATGATTGTGGAGTTCAATGAAAGCGGGTATATATACTTTACCTTGGCAGTACAATCATCAGAGCCAGTAATCAAATACTGTCGACCATCACGTGTGAAAAACTCAAGACAGTTCACACTCTTGGAATGCCCAGGGAGATCATATAGTTGGTGACGGAATCAAGGCTCCAAATCTGAACACCAACCAGATATATAGGATTTGGGGTCTATTAGTAAACCACATCTTCGTCAAATCTTATTTAGAGAAAAGGAGAAAGCCGTGTCAGACCAGACCTCTGCACTTGCTCCATCGCCGCTTTTCATAAAACTGTTGGCGTCCTGTGGGTTGAATGCAACTTGATTTGCAACATAGTCAAAATCATGTGTGCACTGCCAGCCCTTGTCCCAGTCCCAAAGTGTCATGCCCCACCCTGATGAAAACACATACGGCTTGCTTGAATGAACGGCTAGTGAATCAAATCTGCTTGCACTGAAACTCGTGATCTTTTGCGGTTCTGTTAAAAAGTTGCAGTAGTACACATGGACGAAACCATCAGATGTCCCAGCCAGTACCCACTGCTTCCTTGCAACAAATTTGATGGCCTCTGCAGTGAAACCAATTTATTAGGAATGCATCTCAATGGCTTTATCGTACATGATAGTATCACGATCAGGAAAAAATAAGTCTTTTTTACGCTAGAAAAAATAGGACTTAGTGAGAAAGGAGTTGGCCAGAAAGAATGCCTATGGGCTCTTGCTCTGAGACTTCAAATGAGTCCATGGGTGCCTGCATGTGCGTAAATGCAAACGAAATTGTTAGTTCGATGGCCACGAACAAGTCATGCATTTTCATATGCCAACAAACTACAATTTTTTTCAGATGATGCTGCCCACACTTGTCCCAGCTTGACCGAGCCTTTTTTTTGTGATGACCAGTTAAATTTTGCTAACCCCAGCCTACAGTATATAATCGAAATTGAGAACTACAA
Source organism: Aegilops longissima (assembly GCA_021605205.1). Classification (NCBI taxonomy): domain Eukaryota; kingdom Viridiplantae; phylum Streptophyta; class Magnoliopsida; order Poales; family Poaceae; genus Aegilops; species Aegilops longissima. The sequence continues at coordinate 737,040,431 of CM038679.1, forward strand.
TTATTGATAGAAGACATCAACTTGCCTGCGTCTGATAGTTCCAAGTGTGAATGTTTCCTTTGGAATCACCTGCTATAATCCTGTGTAACAACTAATATGGATATTATGTATATTGTAGAGGATAATGGCATCCTACACATTCACTTGAACATGCATATTAACTGGAAGAAATATGTTATATATATTAACTCACCATGGCTCTGTTGGATGAGCATCCAGGGAACATATCAAGTCAATAATATACATCCCTGCTGTGATCTGATCCAACAAAACACCTAGTCAACAATAGTTCAAATTAAGTTGCACTGACGATCTATTTATAAATGAAAGAGAAAAGAAACCATGGTACCTTTATTATTGGCCGTATTGGAGACTAATATGTGCAGCACGACCAGCAAAAAGCAAAGGAATGGAAATTTAGAGAGACACAATCAAACCCTAGTACAACATAACCAGCTGTCAGTTCTTAAACCCAAACACACCTCATGCATCGTGTACCCCATCTCTCCTTGTGGAGTATAAACAGCTTTCAGTGCCACCTCGTGCACCGCATTCCCCATCTCTTTGGCTTCCTTGAAAACTCCATCGCACTCGGCCTCATCTTTGAATTGCACGAGGTATTTTTCACCCAAGATGGTGCTCTGCAGGATGCTACCGTAGTCCATTTCATTATCTTTGGCTCTCACAAATAATGTGCAGGTGGCTCTGGGAGGCACAATGCCATGCAGATGCCGGTTATCGCACCGCCTGCACTTGTCAATAAGTTTGAATGCCACATTTTCACTTGTGTTGTTTGTTAGGTGCAGTTCGTTTTCGTGGTCGTCATTGGGTTCAGATGGGAAGCGGAGCTCCAGTGGGTGAACGTCAAGTATAGGTCGCTTGCGGGTGGACGCTGTGATTTCCTGCACAACAGATAAAGCATTGGATAATAATCCAGTGAACCTCAGGCTTTAAAGGCACTACACGTGCAGAATATTACTCCTCCCATTGTAAAATAAATCACGTACTATATTTGATTAGGACAACTTTTTTATTAAAAAATCGCACTAGCATGTAATTTCTGGGATAGAAAATCATGACCACAAATAAGTACTTTCGGGCACGAATCAAGCAACATAAAATCAATGAAAAGTGCACGGTCAACATAACCTAAATAAAGATTGAAAAGAAGTAACCCCGACATGCACCATCCACACAACAAGCCGGTGTGAAAAGAGATGCAATTCTTCATCAGCTTCTTCGGCACAGCATGACATCGACACATTGTCAACACAAAAATATTCGGGTTTCTATAATTTCTACAGCATGCACCGGCCGGTCAATGCACACAGGGGTTGCTTCCCTCTTGACCGCTTCTACCTCCTCCTAACCCATCCCTCCAGCACGGTAACCTCCATTCTCTCACTCTCTCTCTCTCTCTCCTTGCCCAGGTCTTGCTTCCAACGGCAAGAAGCCAAGCCCTGTACCCTGGTCTCACTCTGCTCCCTTAGGCACATCTTCCAAGAATGCCTATCACACCGGAGATGCTCTGTTATCACCGTCGTTGCTGTCGTTTGCACTACGTTACGTCCACCATGCGCTGGGAATCCGCCTATATAAGGCACAACGAGACTCACACTTTCGCCCTCATCCCTCCTCCTCTATATATCATCCTCCCCTGACCTCCCATTGTTCTTCTTTACCTTGTCTTCCTCCTCTCCGATGATTAAATCTAAGGACCTTCAAAAGAAAAATTCGTCGCCTCTAGTAATTCCTTGGCAAATTCATCTCACCGCTAACCTCTCCTCTAGTCCTTCCTCGTGACCGACCCCCCTCCCACTACTTACAGGGAATTATAGTCACCGATGAGACCCCACATCGGAGATTTTTCTCTCTACATACCTTACATAGCACCGCAAAACCACCTCCATCAATTTCCTGCTTATCAGGGAAATCATTTGTAATTTCTGCCAAAATTGATAATGGCTGGGCCTTGGGCTCCGATGCTTCATCAAGTAGCATGCTCTCCAGGTCACTTCTTGTGGTACTAGGTTCGTGATCCATTAGTACCCAGCTATGAAAATACACCCCAGTTGTCCTAGCTTTAAGAAAAAGCATACTGATTAGGAGATTATTATGTGGCCCGTAGCTAGAACAAACTCGATTCCCCGTTCAGACATATGTACAGAAGAGAGATCATCTTCCAATATGCAAATAGCTTAAAAAACTTTCATGTCTAACAGAAATATAATCCATAAATATCCTAGCTCTTATTTACTGGACAAAAGAAGGTAGGCAACTAACATGTTGGCAGTAAACTGATGACATGCATGAAGCTGCGGTATGATGAAACAGAACAGAGCATCATCCTAAACACAGTTAATCAATAAACAATGTATAAAGGAAAATCATCTATGGAAATCACCTGTAGAGAAGCCCTGCAGCCGCCTAGTCTTGTGAAGCTTATATTATGACGGAGGGGATGTGGTATATCATAGCAGAGAGGTACTGTATTGAGATCTAGATCTGCATCCAAATATGATTAAATTACTCGCTTTGACGGAGATAGTTTAGCTAATCTGGCTGGATGAATCTTTAACTACGGAATAATTGAGCTGACTTTCGGATGTGTTCATCAACCGGGTCGGAGGCTGCTCTCATTTTCCAAAAAAGAAATTTGAGTTGACTCTAGACATGTGTGATGAATGCAGGTGTAATGAAAGCTGCGTTGCCATATATGTACGCCTAACTAATTATAGTCAGTCATGGCTATGACACAGTCAGTCATGCATGAGACAATTAATAGCATTAAATATCGGCCCATTATGACACCCACCACTGGTGGAAAAAAGGCCTTTGGTCGCGGTTCGCAACTGCCATTAGTCGCGGTTGCGCAACCGCGACCAAATAAGCGACTAAAGCCCCCACCTTTAGTCGCGGCTGCTAAGAACCGCGACTAACGGCCCGTCCACGTGGGCGCCAGGCGGCCGTCGGGGCGGAGGACCTTTAGTCGCGGTTCTTCTGGCCAACCGCGACTAAAGGCCGCCCGCAGGTTTAGGGTTTTAGCCCCCCTAAACCTGTTTTCTGTTTAATTTGTATTGTTTTATTTCTTTTGTGCTTTATTTTAATTTTGAAGGAGTTTCATATATTCTACGGTACTACATACATGCATATGAATGTACAATTTCAAATAAATTTGAAATTAGAACCAAAAAGAATTCAAGAGGAATATACAATATATATTCAATATCATCGGATGACCATATACAATTTTGAACAAGTTTCCATACATGATTTAATCCATATAAAGTTCTACGTCCTCGTAATAGTGTTCTCCTTTAGGATGGAGGACTTCCTGCTGAACCATCCAGCTAGTTCCTCTTGAAGTGGTCGGAAGCGAGCTTGGACTAAGCATCCACGGAGGTTATTCCTCTGAGCATTGGTATCACTCGGAACCGCTCAGAGGTGTATCTCGGATCCTCTCACTGAACATAGTATCCACATAGATTGGTCAACGGTGGCTGAATATCCCCAGCATTCTTAGGCTTTAACATTTTGAATTCTAGCTCTTTTTTGAATTCACCGACCTTTGTATCTACGAACCGTTCTAGTTACTTGATATTAGGAAATGAACGAAATAGGCCGATCGATATAGAGTGCAAATGAATGAAAATAATTACTTCTGCAGCATTCTTCTCATGTCGGCCCAAAGCTTTGGATCCATATTCAGAGAGTCGTGGGCGAGACATTCGAGGTGTTAACTTTAATTACTAGCAGAATCCAGTGGAACCTGCGGACACGATACATGCACAGTCGTCATGCATAACTCATCGATTAGCCGCCACATACCATGCATGGAGTAAACAAAGAGAATGTGCTCAAGACAGAAACACTCACCCAAAATGGTAAGGAAATAGAATATCACTTTTGAGATCCTGCTTTGTAAGAAACTGCCACAGGTCTGCCTCCATGTCGGCGGGGTGACGCTCCAACACATGTCCATTAACGATGTGTGGGTCAATGAACCCAACATCATGGATGTTCCTTACTCTGCATTCCTTAATCTTCATTCTGCATGTATAATAGCGGATACAACAATATAGTTAGGACATATATATAGTGCAGGCAATATGAGCGAGATGGGGTAGAAATTAATAAATCACTTACGAGAACATAGCAACGATGATAGATTTGTCGAGCTCGCGCAGATTGAAAAGCTGGAACAATTCACTCAGTGCAATTTGTACATAGTAATGTTTGAAGTGATGCTCATGTCTAACTTCCGCATAAATATATTCTTTGGCGTTTTATTTTTATGTAACCCTTGTACCAATTCAGCAGACCTTTCATTTGGTCAGGTAGATCATTTTCCTGCGCAGAGCTCGACGAGAGGCCCATTCTTGACATATGTAATTACTACCTCCTTCATTTGGCGCCTCATCAAGGCCTAACAGTTCACGAAGAGTAATACCTAAGTTGGCGCTTGTTCTCGCTTTTCGTTACAGTCAATCCATGTGTTGCCGCAGCTTGTATGATCTCGGGGTCATCCGGACGAAGGCTTCCACTATAAGCGGGGCAATCGATTGTTTACTTTGTTCCCGAGCTGGGCAACTTGTTTCCGCTTTTTTACTTCGGCCTTCTCCGCTCTTTGTTCTCCTTGAACATGAGTGACTGCCTGCAAGTTCACGTTCATAGTCGTTAGGCTGATTCTTGGCGGCTTGGGGCGGTGTGCTCAAAATGACTTAGCCCACTTCTTTTGCTTATCGAAAATCTGGCTTGGGCTCGGGCTCTCTTTTCTTCTTGCAGTCCGCCTTCCATTTCTCCAAATCAGCAGCAGCGGCGCGTCGACTTCCTCGGCACTCGTTCCCAAGGCCTTGTGGGAGAGGCTTGATGATGGCTCCGGTACCTTTGTGGTCTTAGGTACATAAGGGTCCGGGTTAATAATCCAGGACTGCTTCTGCCTCTTTGCCGTAGGTGGATTGGGGGGCGGCGTCTGATCACCCGCCGGACGAGGACTGGGGGGCGGCGGATGATCACCCGCCGGACGTTGTGGACTGGGGGGCGGCGTCGGCTTACGTGACGGAGGTGTAGGTGAACCGCCACCACCACCACCACCACCACCACCGTAGGGGGGTGGACTTGTTGTCCTTGGCGCCTCGCCTGAAACTTGATAAACTTCTTTTGCCATAGAATGAAATGGCGCTTGACATCTCAAGTCTTTTCTCCCCTTGGTGTAGCAATGTCAATCTCCAGGTCCTCAAACCCTTGGACTATGTCCTCCACCGTGACACGAGCATAGCCATCTTGAATGGGGTTGTTGTGGTGGAGTGCTCGAGTAAACATGGTAAAGCACTGCCGATGGCTACCTTCATGGACATGTTCCCGATAGGATAATCAGATGACATTCTTTCATCTCCTTTATATCGCCCACGGGTAGCGAGGAGGCTCCGGTGCAGTAATTTCGACCACCGAGGCTCCGGTGCAGTAATTTCGCCCACCGAGGCTCCGGTGCAGTAATTTCGATCGTCGGTGCATCTGCACCAGCCGGTGGGAACCTCCGTGGAAGCCACGCTGCTTCTCCGCTGCTGGCTTCGAGATCCGCTGGATGATCTTCATGCTGCACCCGAGCTGCATCTCTTTCGCTACTAGTACACTCATGGTTTTCTTCATCACATCCATTTCCGATGCCAACCGCGCCACAACATCTGCTTCCCGATCCATCTTTCTCTTCGGCTTCAGTAACCGTCGGGTCATCGTTCGGGGAACCCTATTTTCCACGGAATGTGCCCCATGCCTCGTACACGTCCTCCGTGTTCAGGATTCGAGGGCTTTTGTCGTAGCGTCGTTCTCTCTGTTGAACTTGATCTTCCCTGTTGAGCATCCTTCATTGCGTCAATAAGGGCTTGGGTGGGTTTAATTAATTTGCCCGGTAAACACACTCCCCTGTCTCCGGGTTCAGCGTTCCCCATGCCCGTACCACCAGCTTTTGGCCCTTGGGTCCCATCCTCCGTGCTGGGCCAGATTCCTCGCGCCTCATCTCGTTCTCCATCTTCTCCAACCTAGGCACCAAAATGTGATACCCTCCTGGCCCCATAACATGATTGTACTCCTTCTTAGCCGCATTTTCCTTATTTTTTCGATATTTCAATGAACTGCTCCGATTTCTTTTGCTTCACAAATTCTGGCCAATCATGTTTCAGTTTCTCATATTGTCCTTTGAAATCCGAGTCTTGTTCTGCTTGACAAAGTCACGGGCTAGATTTTGCTTGAATTTCCGAATCGTCGGCCATCTTATGAAGAGCGAACTGTTTGACTAGCCTCCTCCTCTCCTTGTTTTCCTCAATCTTGTTACCCTCCTCATCGAATTTGTTGTATTCGGAGGTAGAGCGAAATGTTCCATAAGCTTCTTGAAGCAATCTTTTTGTTCTCTTATCGACAAAAGTGAAACCATCAATTCGTGCCTTCTTTGGCTCATTCCACTCTGGGCGGTGATCGAGGCGTTGTCTCTAACAATGGCTCCGCATTGGCTGACAAACTTGGTGGCGTTCTTGCGGGGCTCCAGCGCCTGCGGTTGCCTTGTCGACAACCTCGATGGTGCATGTTTCTCCTTGTTTCATCGTCTTGGTTGCGCCACGCTTTGACGACGTACTCGATTGTTTCGACGATCCGGCCGAGGGCTAAAATAAGAAAGAGAGTCGCGCGCGTTAGTACACACATATTTATTCAAATCAGTTAGTTTGTATCACCAGAGGCTCAATGTATATATATACCTCGGCGCCGGAGGTGGTTGCTACTTCCATTTGAAGATAAATGGTTTATCGGCGTTTCTTGACATCATCTTGCTGACGGCGCCCTTCATCTTCACCGTCAAGGTTCAGATAAGAAGAGATATCATCTTCTTCTTCTCCGGTCGGCACATATTGAATATCGCCGTTTATGATGCCGAACATATGTGCTTCACCGTCCGGATCATAGTTGTCCATAATCGGGTCAGCTCTATCGTCCGCCATTATGTCAGTCCTGAAAACATGTAGTAAAAACAAATTAATTAAGTGAAGAAGGGGGGCGGTGGCGGTGGCGGTGGCGAAAGGCGGTGGCAAAAGGAGGCGAGGAAGGGTGGGAGAGGTGTCGCGGTAGAGCGCGAGGCAGGGCGGCAGGCAGCGGCGTCACGGAGAGGGAGGCGAGGACAACACACACGGAGAGGGAGGCGAGGACAACAGACAACCACGTCTTCACGAATGTCATTTTGTGAAGAAACTTTGCAAGCAATTAAACATTTGTCAACCACGTCTCCGTAGTTGAGGGTGTTGTTAGCCATTGCGCAACTGTTGGGGTCGTGGAACTAAATGAGGCGCTTCTAATTTAGGATGAAAGCCGGAGTTGTTTTATTTCTTCGTTTTTTGTTTCTTTTTGTGATTTGTTTGGTTTTTCTTTCTTCTTGGTTTTTGGTATTCTTTTTTTGTTGCTATATCTTGTTTTTTCGTTTTTCTTTTGGTTTCTCTTTGTTTCTTTCATGGTTTTATCCATTTTCCCTTTTTCAAATTTTCCTTCTTTTTCCTTTGGTTTTTGTCTACTTCTTAGTTTTCAGCGAGTTTTTGTTTTTCTTTGTTTCTTTGTCGGTATTCATAGTTTTCTATTTTTTTGCGTTTGTTTCTTTGCTTTTATTTTCATTTTCATTTTTCCTTTAGTTTCCTTTTTGGATTTCATTGTTTTCATTTTCCTCTTTCTTTATTTTGGTTTTCATTCTACATTTTTTTGTATCAAGAATATTTTTAAATACATTTTCATATATGAGTTTAACATTTTTTAATACATGATCAAAAAATCAAGGAGGAGGGGGGAGCTTGGGAGGCCGATGCGGATCTTCACGAAGGGAGGGAGCAGGCAGGGTGCAGGGCGGCGACGATCGCCGTGGCAGGGAAGACCGGGGCCAAGGGAAGGTGGGTGGCACATGACGAGGGCCGACGGCGGGGTGGAGAGGAGGGGAGGAGGAGGTCGAGGCGGCGGCGTTCTGGGCGAGCGCGACGGCGGGCGGCGTCGAGGGGTTCAGGGCGAGGCGACGGCGGGCGGCGGCGGCGAGGGCGACGGCGACGACAGGCGGCATCGAGGGCGAGGGCGGCGGTGGCGGCGTCGGTAGCGCGACAGAACAGGCGGAATCGGAGAAGACGAGAAGCGGAACAGGTATTTATAGCCCCCCCTTTAGTCGCGGTTGGCGGCGAGACCCGCGACTAAAGGTGCCCTTTAGTCGCTGGTCGCCTGCCCAACCGCGACTAAAGGGTTTTATGGGTTTTTTTTTATGGTCCGCGCCCCACCTTTAGTCGCGGTTGGGCAGGCGACCCGCGACTAAAGGCCCCACCTTTAGTCGCGGTTGGTCTGGCCAACCGCGACTAAAGGCCGCCCCAAACCTGTTTTCTGTTTAATTTGTATTTTTTTCTTTTTAATTTGTATTGTTTTCTGTTTAATTTGTATTGTTTTATTTATTTTGTGCTTTATTTTAATTTTGAAAGAGTTTCACATATTCTACGGTACTACATACATGCATATGAATGTACAATTTCAAACACAAATAATATGTCAAAATAAAACTAATTCAATTCAATATGTTAAAAATACAAATAATATATCAAAAATTCAGAAAAATAGAACTAATTCATTTCAAAATTCTAAAATACAAATAATATATCAAAAATTCAGAGAAGTTCTTCCGGCCGCCTCTGTCTTCCCACAAGTTCTTCCCGCCAGTCTTCCCGCCATTCTTTCCGCCTATGTCTTCCGCCATTTCTTCACGCAGATCGATGCTCCTATTATAGGCACGGCGCCGCTTCTGCTTTGTCTTGTTCCTCCGACAGCGAGGCGTGTGTGCGCTACCCACGCGTCTTGTCTAACCTTTAGTCCCGTTGCACCAACCAGCCGGGACTAAAGGTTAGATGACCAACTCTGGATTCCTCGTCTTCCGCCATTTCTTCCCTGTCTTCCGCCTCTTTCTTCCCGCCACTTTCTTCCCGCCTCCTGTCTTCCCGCTCCCATTTTTCCCGCCATTTCTCACTACATATATGTAGCCCGGCTTGGCCAGCATTATCACATCTCTACAATCTCTCATCACTCTCTCATGGCTTCCACCGCACCCACTCTAACCTACCAGCAGGTGGAGGAGCTTTGCGCCTCGAACTACCCTAGTCCACCGGGCTACAAGCGTCCCCACCGGCTGGAGCCTAAGCGCCCGGCGGCGTGCAGTCCCTCCGTCCCTCGGGTACTGCTGGCCGGGCGGCCATCACGAACCACTACTACCTCGACCTCACGCCGGAGCAGCGGATGAATCCCGCCGCATCCCGATAACCAGCATACTTGGGACGCCTTCTTCATAAATCGGCGTGAGAGGCGCTCGCCGGTATGAGGAGGACGGTCTGCCTCCGGGAACTTCCACGAGGCGGCCGTCGGCTATGGTGGTATGGCGGACTCTGCAGAGCGTCATGGACTACATCACGGCGGCGATATCCCCGCTGCGCTACCCTCGATTCGAGCCACGGCGCCGCCCGACGACAGCGACGACAGCAGCGGCGGCGGCGGCGGCAACTTAGAAGGCGGCGACTACCAATACAACGACGGCGGCGGCTATGAAGACTACGAGTATGCATATTATCGCCTAGGCAGGAGTATGACTAAATCACTCCAAATTTCATGTATCATCGGTGGTATCTCGAATCATTGAAAATGGACACCAAACACATCACGGGTAATATAATTCACATGATCCATTCAACAAAGTTTGGTACAATAAATTATTACACATCATTTCTTCCCTTGTGTCCCTGCTTGCTTACGATTGTGCCGTATCCATGGAGCATCCTCATCATTTAACTTAATGCTTGGGTCGGTGTTCACTTTGAAGGCGGAATTTCAGCAAACATATTATAATCTTCGACATGTCTGTCTTGTCCTCCACTCCCACGATGTTTCTTTTCCTGAAAGAACAATGTGGCGCTTTGAATCATCGCATGATGTCTTGATCGTTTTCTTATCTTTCCGTTTCCTCGGTTTGCTACTCATGTCCTTCACATAGAAAACCTGGCGACATCTTTCGCTAGGACGAATGGTTCGTCAAGGTAACCAAGATTGTTGAAATCCACCATTGTCATTCCGTATTGCTGGTCCACCTTTACCCCACCTCCTGTTAGCTTGAACCATTTGCACGGAACAAAGGGACCTTAAAGGAGGGTCCATAGTCAAGTTCCCATATCTCCTCTATGTAACCATAATATGTGACCTGATGCCCATTCTCGGTTGCTGCATCAAAGAGGACACCACTGTTTTGGTTGGTGCTCTTTTATCTTGGGCGATCGTGTAAAATGTATTCCCATTTATCTCGTACCCTTGGAAAGTCGTTATAGTCGAAGATGGTGTCTTGGCCAACATGTACAGCTGATCTACAACATCATTGTCATTCATTAAATGTTTTCTCAACCAACTGCGAAAGTCTCCATGTGGGCCTTCCTAATCCAGGATTCAGGCTTCCCGGGTTGTCGAGCGTAAAATATTCTTGTGTTTCTCAAAGCACGGAGCCACCAAGCTGGAATTGGTCGATCAGTGTGGTGTGCTTCAATCGAGAATGGCCGTCCATACATATCGTTGATTTCCTTCCGATCGTGCCTTTTCCACTTAGTCTCCCCTCGTGCGCGATCGAGGAAGACCAATCGGCTTAAGGTCAGGAACAAAGTCAACACAAAACTCAATTACCTCCTCATTTCCATAGCCCTTGGCGATGCTTCCTTCTGGCCTAGCACGATTCTGAACATATTTCTTTAATACTCCCATGAACCTCTCGAAGGGAACATATTGTGTAGAAATACAGGACCGAGAACGAAAATCTCTTGACTAGGTGAACCAGGAGGTGCGTCATAATATTGAAGAAGGATGGCGGAACACCAACTCGAAACTGACAAGACATTGGATCACATCGTTACGTAACCGTGGTAGAACTTCTGGATTGATTACCTTACGAGAGATTGCATTGAGGAATGCACATAGCTTCACAATGGCTACTCGAACATTTTCCGCAGGAGCCCCTCAAAGCAATCGGAAGCAATTGCGTCATAATCATGTGGCGGTCGTGAGACTTCAGGTTTTGGAACTTTTCTCCGCCATGTTTATTATTCCCTTTATATTGGGCGAGAATCCAGACGGGACCTTCATACTGCTCAGGCATTCAAAAAGATGACCTTCTCTTCTTTGGTCGAGCGTAGCTGGCACGACCTTGAAACCATTCGGATGCGGTCATCGTGGTCTTTCAAGCGTTGCTGGTCTGCCGTGCTTCCTTTGTATCATTTGTCTTCCCATACATGCCCAAGAAGCTTAGGAGGTTCACGCAAATATTCTTCGTAACGTGCATCACGTCGATTGCAGAGCGGACATCTAGGACTTTCCAATATTCTAGCTCCCGAATATAGATTTCTTCTTCCACATGGCTGCGTGCCCGTCAGCTCCCTTGAACTGATTGTCCGCGGGACCCTTTCCAAAGATGACTTTCAAATCCTTGACCATATCAAATACCTCGGCACCGGTCGTTCCGCGAGCTTGGCGGTGATCTGCCTTGCCGTTGTAATGCTTGCCTTTCTTTCTTCTTGGATGAATTTTCGGAAGAAATCGGCGATGCCCAAGGTACCGTTCTTCTTACAATTTGGCAAATGTACACTTTCAGTCTCATGTAAGCAGTGCGTGCATGCATTGTATCCCTTATTTGACAGTCCGAAAGGTTACTAAGAGCAGGCCAATCGTTGATGGTTCTGAAAAGCAACGCCGTAGGTCAAATTCCTCTTGTTTGTGCTCATCCCACACGGACACCACCCCACAGCTGTAAAAGTTCATCAACTAATGGCCTTAGGTACACATCGATGTCGTTGCGGGTTGCCGGACCTTGGATGAGCACTGGCATCATAATGAACTTCCGCTTCATGCACAACCAAGGAGGAAGGTTGTAGATGCATAGAGTCACGGGCAGGTGCTATGGCTGGAGCTCGCTCGCCAAAAGGATTCATGCCATCCGTGCTTAGAGCAAATCTTATGTTCCTTGCGTCGGCTGCAAAATCTTTGAACCATCATCGATCTTTCTCCATTGCGTTCCATCTGCGGTGTGTCTCAACTCCCGTCCGACTTACGGTCCTCTTTGTGCCATCGCAACAACTTGGCATGCTCTTTGTTCCTGAGCAGACGTTTCAACCGTGGTATTATAGGAGCATACCACATCACCTTGGCGGGAACCCTCTTCCGGGTTTCGGCCCTCAACATCGTCACCGGGGTCATCGCCTCGATCTTATAACGCAATGCGGTGCATACCGGGCATTCATTCAAATTCTCGTATTCACAGCGGTAGAGGATGCGATCGTTGATGCATGCATGTATCTTGAAACCTCTAAACCTAGAGGGCAGACAACCTTCTTTGCTTAAATGCGTCTTGGCGGGCAACTCGTTATCCTTTGGAAACATATTCTTCAACATTTTCAGCAAGTTTTCAAATGCCGAGTCAGCTACACCTGCCTCTGCCTTCCATTTCAGCAAATCCGATTGTGCAGCCCAGCTTTTTCAGACCATCATCGCATCCGGTACAGCGCCTTTCTGTGATCCTCTAACATGCGATCCAAATTCTCCCTCTCCTTTTCAGTTTAGCAGCGTCTCCGTGCATCAACAATGGTCCGACCAAGATCATCAATGGGATCATCACGTGCCTCTTCTTCACCTTCCCTTCACCTTCAGCATCCTCCATGAAAGTATCACGAAATGAGCAAGATAGCTTTCATCGATGAAATCATCCCTTCTTCATCTTCTTCCATTATAACCCTCTTTCTCCATGCTTGGTCCAACAATTATAGCTTGGCATGAAACCCTTCTTAAGCGGATGCATGTGAACAACTCTTGAGGAAGAGTAACCCTTCTCATTCTTACAGATAACACATGGACAGATAACAAAACCCCCGCTTGTTCGCATTAGCCACTACGAGGAAATCTTTCAAACCCGTAGTGAACTCGCGGAGAGTCGGTTACCGTACATCCATTGCCGATTCATCTGCATTATTATAATATAAAATATATAATTAACCATCATGCATTTGTTAAACTAACTAGCTACAAACAATATAAATTAAACAATGAACTACACACATGCATATTGACACATCAAAGGTTCATCAAGTTGCTAACCGCGATCGAAGAGTGTGGCTCCAACACTTCATGTCATGTTTGTTTCATGCTCTTGGGGCATTTCATCAAACACCTTATGTGCATAAGAGGAACCAAAAGCAAACCTACACCCACTTGTGAAGAGAATGGCTCCAAATGGCTAAGTGTTGGCTGCTGGATGGGTATATATAGGGAGGGGCTTTAGTCGCGGTTGGCACAGCAAACCGTGACTAAAAGTGCCGAAAACCTTTAGTCGCGGTTGTCCTGGCCAACCGCGACTAAAGCCCCTCACGTGCACCAGCTGGCCACCGAGCGCCAGGCCCAGGCCTTTGGTCGCGGTTCACCTCGAACCATGACTAAAGGTCCCATTAATCGCGGTTCCTACAACCATGACTTATGGGGCTGGACGGAAGCCTGTTTTTCCACCAGTGCACAGTGGTAATAGAATTAAATATCGGCCCATTATGAGACCATTAATACAAAGTATAAGCTGGGAGGATGGTACCAGAATAAGGGTTGAAGTCTCTCAGTTTGTAACCTACGCCAAGAAAAAGTACACCACACAATAGTGTGGTGTTAACTCCTCCGATGAGGTCCCTAACATGTATAAATCCTTGCGCCTACTCTCATTTACATATTTAGTAGACACGACACTCATACTTGCATACCCCCGTAGTATTGTCTGAATTATATCCACGATACTTGGCGCTCACCATAGGGCATTGTGTATATCGAAGCCCTAGTGCCGATGGTGTGCTCTTTGATTCCCTCTGGCAGCATTCTCTTCCGTAGCATCAAGTTTCATATTGAACACTTGTCATGGCATCGAGATGCCTCGATTAACATCACCGACCTGTCGAACCGTGCACTAGTAGAAAACAGGGCTTTCGTCCAGGCCAGTTTAGCCCATTAGTCCCGGTTCAATCCAGAACCGGGACCAATGGAGCTATTTGCCCCGTTCGTGAGCCCAGGGGCGGCGAACCACGTGGGCCATTGGTCCCGGTTCGTCCGGACCTTTTGGTCCCGGTTTGTGGGACGAACCGGGACCAATGGTCTGGCTCCTGCCCACCACTATTGGTCCCGGTTGGTGGCATGAACGGGACCAAAGGCTTCCTTTAGTCGGTTCAAGCCACCAACCGGGCTAATGGTGCTGCCTATATATAGCCCCTCGCGCAGAAGCGAGCACACTGCTCTCTTTTTTTTCGGCGAGGGGAGAGGGCTTGGTGGTGCTCTAGCTCACCTCCTATGCACACAAGGTGTTCGATGGAATGCCCGAGCCACACTACTTAAGGTTTCTCCTCTCCAAGCTCGACCGCCAAGCTCCATTTTCCTCAATATTTATCTAGGTTTAGCGGTCCATCACGCCCCGTCCCCGTCTTCATCGCCGTCGATCACCCGCGCCGATCTCATCACCGGCACCACCGTGGTGAGCCTCTTGTTCTTATCTTCTTTCTGAAAGGAAAAATATTATTACTTGTTTGTTTAGATAGATACTTGTATTATTTTCTTACTTTTATTATTGCATCTTATATAGTGCGATGGTTTTGGTATCCGCCCCCGTCGGCCCTCGTCCTGTCTATGATTCGGATGTGGTATATATTATCTTTTCATAAATATTGGTTCAATTATTGTTTATGAAAATTATGCCGACCAACGTGACATAGATTTTATTTATCTAGGAGGTTGTTGAACCGGAAATTCCAACCGACCCTATTGTCGAGAGGTTAAATTTAGTTGAAGAAGAAAACAATTTCTTGAAGGAAAAATAAAAAACTTGAGGAGGAGAAGATGATATTGGAGTTGCATGTTGCGGATGTAAATCGATGATCACAAGATCAAGATGGATGCAATGCGCTTGAATATGAGAAAGATTAGAAAATATGCCATTCATACCGAGGCTTGGTATCATTATGCCGTTGGATCAGTTGTTACCTTGGTTGCGATTATGATCGTATTTGTTTTCGCATTGAAATGTTTTACATAGTTTCAATGTATGGTTTAATTAATTTAGATGCTCTGCAGAGCTTTATGTTGTTAGATGAGAACTATGTATGTACTTGGGTTTTATGTGATGATGAATTTCTATTAATTTGGTCACTTAATTATCTATTCATGATGTTCGTAATGATTTTGACACATAATTATATATAATGCACGCAGATGAACCGGCAATGGATGTACGGTGACGTACACACCTCAAGTACATTAAGGCGTGCATGATTTTCTCGAAGTGGCTGAGGCAAACAAGCAGAATGGTTTTATGTGTTGTCCATGCCCTATATGTGGAATCTGAAGTCTTACTCGACGGAAAATCCTTCACACCCACCTGCTTTACAAGGGTTTCATGCCACACTATAATGTTTGGACGAGGCACGGAGAAATAGGGGTTATGATGGAAGGCGGCGAGGAAGAAGAGTACGATGACAACTATGTGCCCCCTGAATACGGTGATGCTACTGAACATCAAGATGCACTGCAGACGATGTGCACGATGGTGCTGGAACAGCGAAGCTGCTGAAGATCAAGAGGAACCGAGACGATGTGCCCGATGATGATGATCTCCGCCGGTCATTGTCGATGCAAGGACACAATGCAAAAGTCAAAGGAGAAGCTGAAGTTCGATCGCATGTTAGAGGATCACAAAAAGGGTTGTACCCCAATTGCGAAGATGGCAACACAAAGCTCGGTACCGTACTCGAATTGCTGCGGTGGAAGGCGAGAATCTCAGCTCGATAAAGGATTTGAGAAGCTACGAAAATAATGAAGAAGAAGCTTCCAAAGGATAACGAATTGCCCGACAGTAAATCGCAGCAAAGAAGGTCGTATGCCCTCTAGGATTGGAGGTGGAGACGATACATGCATGCCCTAATGACTGCATCCTCTACCGTGGTGCCTACAAGGATCTGAACGCATGCCCGGTATGCGGTGCATTGCGTATAAGATCGACGAGATGACCACGGTGATGTTGACGGCGAGCCTCCCGGAAGAGGGTTCTGCGAAGGTGATGTGGTATGCTCCTATAATACCACGGTTGAAACGTCTGTTCGAAGCGGAGAGCATGCCAAGTTGATGCGATGGCACGTTGAGGACCGTAAGAAAGGCGGAAGTTGAGAGCACCACGAGGGGTCGATGGAGAAAAATCAAGAGAAATCTGGGATGAGTTTGCAAAGGACCCAAGGAACGTATGGTTTGCTTTAGCGCGGATGGCATTAATCCTTTCGGGAGCAGAGCAGCAATCACAGCACCTGGCCCGTGACTCTATGTATGTATAACCTTCCTCCTTGGATGTGCATGAAGCGAAAGTTCATTATGATGCCAGTTCTCATCGAAGGCCCTAAGCAACCCGGCAACGACATTGATGTGTACCTAAGGCCATTAGTTTAAGAACTTTTACAGCTGTGGAATGGAAGCGGTGTACGTCGTGGGATGAGCACAAAAGGAGAATTTGACCTAAAGGCGTTGCTGTTCGTGACCATCAACGATTGGCCCGCTCTCGGTAACCTTTCGGGACAGACAAACAAGGGATACCACACATGCACGCACTGTTTACTTGACACCGATAGTATATACCGGGAAGCTGCAGGAAGAATGTGTACAGGGCCATCGTCGATTTCTTCCGACGAACCATCAATGTCGAAAGAAAGGCAAGCATTTCAAAGCGAGGCAGATCACCGAAGAAGCCCGCCATGCGTCTTGGTGATCACGTACTTGCTATGGTCAATGATTTACACGTAATCTTTGGAAAGGGTCGGCGGACTAGCTGTTCGAATGACGCTGAGAATCACGCACCCATGTGGAAGAAGAAATCTATATTTTGGGACCTACCCTCTGGAAAGACCTAGAGGTCTGCTCTTGATCGACGTGATGCACGTGACGAAGAACCTTTGCGTGAACCTGCTAGGCTTCTTGGGCGTGTATGGGAAGACAAAAGATACACCGAGGCACGAGAGGACCTGCAACGCTTGCACGAAAAAGAGGGCATGCCTCCGAAGCGATATGAAGGTCCTGCCAGCTACGCTCTTCGAAAGAAGAGAAAGAAATATTCTTTCAATGCCTGCTCGATATGAAGGTCCCGACCGCTTCTCGTCGAATATAAAGGGAATAATAAATATGCGGAGAAAAAGTTCGAGCCTAAAGTCTCATGACTGCCACGTGATTATGACGCAACGCTTCCGGTTGCATTGAGGGGCTTCTACCGGAAACGTCCGATTAGCCATTGTGAAGCTATGTGCATTCCTCAATGTAATATCTCGAAGGTGATTGATCCAGAAATCGTATCAACGCTAAGGAGTGATGTGGCGCAATGTCTTGTCGGTTTTCGAGCTGGTGTTCCCACCATCCTTCTTCAATATCATGGCGCACGCCCTAGTTCATCTAGTCGGCGAGATTGTCATTCTAGGGCCCGTATTTCTACACAATATGTACCCCTTTGAGAGGTTCATGGGAGTCCTAAAGAAATATGTTCAGAACGCGCTAGGCCGAAGGAAGCATCTCCATGGGCCATCAAGCGAGAGGATGTCATCGGATTTTGTGTTGACTTCATTCCTGGCCTTAAGAAGATAGGTCTCCCTAAATCGCGGTATGAGGGGAGACTGACCGAAAAACACGCTTGGAAGAGACTCAATAATATGCAGGGACGGATATTCTTGGTCTCAAGCACACTACACGTTCTACGAACTCTACCTTGGTGACCCGTATGTCGATGAACACAAGAACGATCTGCGCTCCAAACACCCGGCGGTCGACCTTTGGATTACATGTGAACACATCAGGACTTTCAGCAGTTGGTTGGAAACAAAGCTCAGAGGTGACAGCACTGTTTGTGATGAGCTGTACTTGTTGTCCAGGGGACCATCTTCGACTGTAATGATTTGGAAAGGATACGAGATACACTACACCATGACAAGAACTTTGGGGTCACTATATCTGCCGGGAAAACTAGCCAATGGAGGCAGAATATCCGGCGGGAATAATTTTTGCCGGCATATACAGACTGCCCTAGAAAGTCCTGTCGGGAAAAACAATTCCCGGCAGTTACAAGAAAGCCCGGCAGTTCCTCTGACCTGCATGTTAGAGGCTTTGCCGGCAGATAGAACTATTCCCGGCATATAGGTTTTTCCCGGCAAGATGATAATTCAGGGCAAATAGAAGTATTTCCCGGCAGTTATTATGCCGTTAATTGTGTGTGCTGCAAGCACACATATACCATTCCAATCCAACAGCTAACATTTATCTTCACTCCATTCCATTTTGTACCATACGTATAGTATATATGTAGAATAACACACATGCATAGTAATTAAAGTTGCATCACTTAGACATAATAAATATGTATTTCAAGAATCCATCATGTCTACAAACATATATAGTTTCACAAGCCCAGTATTATAGCACAACAATCCTTCATGTATTCCACTATTCCCATGCACACATAGGCATACATATGTAGGTTCATAGGTCCAGTATGGCATAAGAGAAAAAAGCGCAAGATACAACATCTGGTTTCCGTTAGAAACAGATCCCAGCAGAAGATCCTTTTAGCTCACAAAACACATCTCTTGAAAGTTGCGCAAGCAAAAGAATTACACCGGTGACCTGTAAAAAAAGAAGCAGCCAATTAGATAAGCTCAGAAAAACACATGTTCCACAAATCCACTGCACAACTACTTGCAAGCAAGAGCAGGTCAGAATTCCACAAAGCACACACATAAACTCATAAGAACAGATAAGGCACATGGTGATCATAATCAAGGTTTTCACTTGGGAAATCACCACTAACTTACTTGGATCAAGTTTTACTGTTTGAATTTAATATTCCCTCTAATGCAAATTAATTGACGCAGCTATAGTACAACTTTGTACTAACGTTGTTCTAGAGTTGCATCGATTAATCTGGATCGGAGGGGGTAGAAGTAGCATATCAATTCCAGTTAAGTAAAAACATGCATTTCTTTCAGAAGTCACCTAGAAAGAGTTGATGGATAGAATGGTAGCAAGATTTACCAAACTGTCACCTTGCAACTCCCTGGTTGACATACAATAGCATGTTAGGGTAGATCATGCCATATGTGCATTATTCAGCGAGCTAAATCAGGCACACACACACACACACACACACACACACACACACACACACACACACACACAAACACACACACACACGCAGCAGCAGCAAGCACAAGCACACGTACACATAGATTAAAATTCCAACAGGGTTTTCAAAGGGAAACAAAGTAAATTTGGTAGAACTCACTGTCAAATCTATTAAGCAGTAAGCACAATCTTCAATTTTCGTAGTTCAGTATCAAGTAACAGAGCCTAAAACTAAATGAGTGAACTCACAATATCCAATTGTTTTCTGTACAACATCTACTCACATGCATCCCATCTCGGAATATACTGTAGCATGTCCTAAACACTAAAGCATGTGTGATATTGCTCTGTTAATAATCAAGTATCTTGTTGCATGCTTGTCTTGATTAAAGGGATAAATGCAATCATTTGTGTAGCTGCATAATAAGAGATGATGATCTCAACAGTGAAATGGGAGAGCTTCTGAATTAAGTACAATTGCATCATCCCTTCTTGAAAGTTTTCACTGAACCGGACAAACTAACAGGGCACTACTTATGCCACCTAACATCCAAACTTACAGAACCAAAAAGATGCACTGTGCATTTTGGATCAATTCATTTCCTAATGATTTAAAATATAGCAGTCGTAGAAGAACATATTTTATAGAAGCTGCATGCTACAGTATGTAATTAACATGTCATTACCGTGTTGATAATTTACTGAAGAATGTAAGATCTGACATTGTATTTAGTTCAAGGTAGATCATATTAGCTATATTTTGAACTTCAAAAGTAAAGGGGGCAATTAATATCAGAACAAAAGTCCTATAAATCAAAGAGGCCAGCCCTTAAAAACTCAACTGTACCAAACATCAGAAGAATTTGCTAGATTAGCACTCAGCACCAAGCTGTGAACATTTAACTGAAATTGGCAGACAGTAGACTATCTATCTAGGGCACTAAAATATCCATGCATCCAGCATGTCAGTTATTATTAGTGACCAGTTACATCTTAGAAGTATTATAATTATAACCAAGATCCATCCTACTGACTCTCTATCCAAGGTTCAAAAATTCCCACCATTCAGGAAAGTGCTCTTTTTCACATTACGTGTTAGAAATCCCTGTCATTCTAACATATAGTTCATGCATACACTAATTACATAGTATTAATACAAAGTGCCAACAGCAGCCGTGCTAAAATCCCTTTGAATGTTCATAGGAAAGTCCTATAAGCATATGAAAGTTCCAATTTGATCAAAATTTCTACTAGACTACCACTGTTACAATTTATTTAACACAACGACCACCACTGCATACATCAACTAACAAAAAAATACAAATGTTGTGCACATGCCATGGTCAAACTTAACTTCCAAAAACTAGAAGTTCTTGAATATATGTACAAATTTGGCATGCATCACTCGAACAAGCATCAGTCCAACATGCATAAGACAACGCATTACATAAGAAAGTGAGGGAGAGAGAGATGGAACACAGGGGATGGGGAGCAACACAGCCTCACCGGATCAGGGAGGAGGCAAGTCACAAGGGGAGGCAGTAGTCGCAGGGGGGCCAACTCGTCAGAGCCACAAGACAGAGGATGATGCAGTGGTCGGAGCGCGGGTGGTGGTCGAGGTATCAACCAGCATCGAGCATCCTAAAGTCCGGGGGGAGGAACTGCACCTCTTCCTCCTCGGGTTGGTGGTGTCCTACGACAAGGAGGGATCCAGATGGGCGGTGGAGGCCAGATGCGAGGCCGGGGTGGCCGGATCCGAGGCTGGGGTGGCCGGATCTGACTCAAGAAGGAGGAGGATGGCACGCCACGGCGGCTCATCGGAGATGACTGGTCATCGCCGGCTGGGAAGAGTAAGGGCCGTCACCGGCTGGGGAGAGGCCAGAGCTCATAGAGGCACGCACAACTGGAAGGAACGAGAGGTGGGGAGCGACGGGTAGAGGAGAGGGAAGGTGGGGGCGGCGACGAGGCGCTCTCCCTCCAGATCCACCTCCAGATCCAGATCGGGGGAGAGGAGGATCGACGAGAGAGGGGGGCGATGCTTGGCGAGGCAGTAATGGATGAGGAGGACGGGGGCAACAGCACTAGGTGGAGGCGTGGGTTGGGGATCTAGGGCGCCGGCACTGGGCGGAGGTGGTCCGTGGCGATGGGGATCGAGGTGAATGCGGCGGCTGAGGGAAGGAAGAAGCTGCGCGGGGGGGTGTGGGTGGGGGGGGGGGGGGACTTCTTTGGTGATTCGCTTCCCGCGCCAGCCTCGCGTGTTTTTTTAGGCAAGAGATTTTCCATCCCCGCCAACGTAGTTACCGGCGGTGCATCCGCCCTTGTTTACTTTTCAGGGCAGACGTGCTGCCCCTAAAATTGCCGGCAGATGAGTTGCCCTTCTAGGCTTATCATTGCCGGCAGATAGCATGCCCTATCAAATTTTGCCCGGCAGATAAAGTTTTTCCGGCAGTTTTGTGCCCCGGATTATCAATCTTTCCCGGCAGTTGATTGCCCTAAAAGTTTTGTCATGGTGTAGTGATAAATGGGAATACATTTTACACGATTGACCAAGATGAAAAGAGCACCAACCAAAACAGCGGTGTCCGCTTTGATGCAGCAACCGACAAGGGAAATGACACATATTATGGTTACATAGTAGACATATGGGAACTTGACTACGGAGTAGATTTTAAGGTCCCTTTGTTTAAGTGCAAGTGGGTCAATCTGTCGAGGAGGGGAGTGCAGGTAGACCCACGATGCGGAATGACAACAGTGGATCTGAAAATCTTGGGTACAGCGACGAACCGTTCGTCCTAGCCAATGATGTGGCACAGGTTATCTATGTGAAGGACATGTCTACCGGACCGAGGAAAAGAAAAGATAAGGAAGCAAATACATCATACAATGAGCCAAAGCACCACATAGTTCTTTCAGGAAAAGGGACATCCACGGGAGTGGAGGGCAAGACAGACATGTCTCAAGAGTATGAAAAGTTTCATGAAATTCCCCCTTCAAAGTCAAGGCTGACCCAAGCATCCTGATAAGCGATGAAGATTATCCATGGTTACTGGCGCAATAAGCAAAGCGACACAAGCGAAGAAAAGTGAAGACTTTCTCCGCAACTATTATGATGATACCATGCCAACTTTGTAATGCATTTAGTATGATACCATTGTCCGTTTTGTACATGCACATGCTATGCCAACTTTTTCAGAGTTCATTTGTAAACTATGAATTTGAAAACCTCGCCAACCGAAGGGCGCTCACACCGGTTTATAAGCCCGTCCCTCTACACAACGTTTTGTTGTAAGCAAAAACAAAATAAAATAAATAAAGCAACAAAGAAAACAAAAAAAGTGTTTTCAAATTTGAAAAGTAATGGCACTAACAGAAAGTTTTTAATTTTTCTAAAACTAAAAGCAAAAAAGAATTAAAAAATAAAGAAAAAAACAACAAAAAATAAATAATGCAGAAAACAGAACAAAAACTGGAAAAAAAATAAAAATAGCAACAATAAGTATTTTGTTGTAAGTAGAAACAAAATAAAATAAATAAAGCAACAAAGAAAACAAAAAAGTGTTTCCAAATTTGAAAACTAATGGCACTAACAAAAAGTTTATAATTTTTCTAAAACTAAAAGCAAAAAGAATTAAAAATAAAGCAAAAAACAACAAAAACTAAATAATGCAGAAAATAGAACAAAAACTGAAAAAATAAAAATAGCAACAATAAGTATTTTGTTGTAAGTAGAAACAAAATAAAATAAATAAAGCAACAAAGAAAACAAAAAAAGAGTTTTCAAATTTGAAAACTAATGGCACTAACAGAAAGTTTATAATTTTTCTAAAACTAAAAGCAAAAAGAATTAAAAAATAAAGCAAAAGACCAAAAGAAAAATAAACCAAAACCAAAATAAACTAAATAAAGCAACAAATAAAACTAAAAAAAAGTGCCACCTACTGGGCACCCACGGCCTGAATACGACTAGAAACCCTACCATGGGCCAGGATTCAGGCCCGCGGGAGGCCCAGTAGGACCACAGGCACATATTGCACGTTTAGGCCTGAAAGCCTGCTTTAGAGAGGAGCTCGAGAGGGAAGGCGCACCGCACCTTATAAACTGGTGCAGCTCCCTCTCAACTAGCGAGGTGGGACTAAACATTTGGCGCGGGGACAGCACAAGGCCTTTGGTCCCGGTTGGTGGCACCAACCGGGACTAAAGGGGGCATTGGTCCTGGTTCGTGGCACCAACCAGGACTAATGCCCCCCTTTAGTCCCGGCTGGTGCCACGAACCGGGACCAAAGGCCGCCGCTTCCCGCCCTTTGGGCTGCTGAAAATTGGCCTTTGGTCCCGGTTGGTGGCACCAACCGGGACTAAAGGGGGGCATTAGTCCCGGTTGGTGCCACGAACCGGGACTAATGCCCTTGCTATATAAGAAAACACTTAGAGTTTTTCACTTCATCTCTGCAGTTGCCCGCGCCGACGACGCCGCCAGGCTGCCCGATTCACACCCCGCCGATGCCGTCGCTGCCCGTCGCCGCCCGCGTCCCGCGCCGTCACCACCTCACTCGCCGCCCGCCGCCGCCGCCAGCGCCCACCCGACGCCGTCGCCGCCCCATCGTGCCCAGCCTCGACGCCGCCCCGCCGCCGCCGCCGCCCTCCCAGCGCCCTGCTCGCCCAGCGCCGCCCGCTCGCCCTGCCTGCCCGCTGACGACGCCCTTGTGAGCACCAGCACCCTGCCCTGCCCGCCGCTGCTTTTTTTTAGATATATGTATTTTTTAGATATATGTATTTCTTATGTATGTTCATATATGCATTTTTTAGATATATGTATTTCTTATGTATGTTCATGTATGTATTTATGTATTTTTTTACATGTTTTTGTATGAATGTATGTATTTTAGGTTAGTTTCATTGTTAGAAAAGTTTTATATATTTAGGAAGAAGGAAGAGAAGGAAGAAGGAAGAAGAAGAAAAGTTTTATATATGCAAAAGTTACATTTTTAGAAAAGTTTTATATATCTAGCTAGAAAGAAGGAAGAAGAAGAAAAAGAAGGAGGGGAAAAAGGAAAATAAGAAGAGGAAGAAAGGAGTAGAAGAGGAGAGGAAGAAGAGGAGAAATAAATAAGAAGAGGAAAAAAGAATAAAAAGAAGAGGAGAAGAAGAAAGAAATAGAGGAGAAGAAGAAAAAATAGAAAATATTCTTCTCCTCTTTGTTTTCTTCTTTTTTTTTCTTCGATCTTCTCCTCTGTCATCGTCGATATACCCCTCCCGATAACTTCAACACGAGGGGGGGGGGGTCCATATACCCCCTCCCGATAACTTCAATACGTGGGGGTCGTCGATATACCCCTCCCGATAACATTAATTTCCGTGTATGTATCTCGTCGTTGTCGATATTACCCCTTGAAGCGTTGTCGAGGATCGAGGGTTCTAGGGTCGAGGATCGAGGGTTCGAGGTCGTGTAGGGGTCGAGGTTCGAGGTCGTCGAGGTTCAAGGGTCGAGGATCGCCGAGGTCGAGAGGTTCCTAGTGTCAAAGTATTGAAGAAATCCATGGCTTCAACATTAGCCGGAAGTAACCATGGCATGATGGTACGAAGTCCTCCAAAGTTATTCTGCAATGGAGTCCCGGATAGGATAATTTGCCTTTTTGTACGAATTTCAGCAAAGGCCTTTCAAATAACGATATTCGGAAGGTTCTTGCTGAACATTGTACCAGAAAGTGAATTATCCTATCTGGGACTCCGTTCCAAAATAACTTTGGAGAGCTTCATACCATCATGCACCTGTTACTACCTAATGATGAAGACATGGTTTTGTTGAATCCTTTGACACTAGGCAACCTCCCGACCCTCGGCGATCCTCGACCCTTGACCTCGACCGCCAAAGCAATCCACGACCCTCTACCCTCACATGGCGTCGATGCCCACGTCCACTTGTGGGACATAGATGTAGTTTTCAACGCCGACCCCCTCCCGATAGCTTCAACACGTGGGGGGGGTCGATATTACCCCCTCCTTGAAGCGTTCTCAAGGCCACCCCCTAACCCTTGAAGCGTTGTCGAGGCCACCCCAAACCCTAGAGAAGCAGCGTCGAGGCCACTAATATGATTCCTTATTGTGATTAGCTAGCTTGTTCTACGTTTGCCACTAATATATCCATATCTGTCATGTTTGAATAATAATTGCCATGTTGTAAATATTTGTAGAAACTATGGACACCCCCGAGACGAAGCACAAGAAGCGTTGTTGAGGGACATAATCGCACAAGGAAGTGATGCCGTCTGCTCGTTGATGTTTCTCAACGACAACGATGGTCTGGAAGGAGAGGGTGAAGAAGCAGTTGGCTATGATTTACATGGCTCCGATGACCCAATGCCGGTGCAAGAAGGAGAGGGTGAAGAAGTAGACCGTGAGGACGGCTCCGGTGATCACCAAACCGAGTCCGGCCAGGTGTATATATATTAGTTAAGCCTGTGCTGACTAGCTCTCGTCTTTGTTTTGGTATGTACACATATTAATTAACTCTCGTCTTTGTTCTTTTTTCTAGCCCTCCTGATCGAGCACAACCGGTAAAGAGACGAGGCCCAAGAAAAGTTGAGCTCGATGAAAAGTTTGAGATCATACAAATCGCTATGACGGCCAACCGATTGAACCCTACCGGACAAAGAAGGCATTTGTTGCTCGGTCGGGGGTTCTGTTAGGACAAGATCCCGATCAACATCCACCAATGGTATAATCCTAAGAACGAAGACCCTGAGGTGTCTTGTGTCAATGATATGCAGAAAAATGATCTTTGGACTGAGCTGAAGTCAAATTTTACCCTACCGCTAGAGGATGATCCGGAGAAGCCAGTAATAGAGCCATTAATCAAGTCTTTTGCTCTTAAGAAGATGGCAGAACTATTCAGGAATTGGAAGAAAGAACTCAATACGTATGTCGAAAAAAATGAGACACCAGAATTCAAGGGCAAATATGAGAAGATCGAGATGATGGCCGCATTTGTGGCCTACAAGACATCGGAAAAGAGTAAAAAGATGTCGGCGACAAACAAGAGAAATGCTGCGAAGAAGAAGCTTCACCATCGCACGGGGTCAGGTGGCTACCTCGTAGCCCGGCCTAAGTGGGCCAAGGCTGAGAATGATCTGCTTGATAAAGGGATCGAACCCGAGACAATGAACTGGCCAGACCGTTGCCGGACTTGGTTCTTGGGGCGGCGGATCCTTGGACCCTCTAACAGGAAGTGCATTTGGGCGGACGAACAATTGGACATACCAGTCAAGAGGCTTCAGCATTATATCGAAGCAGCGCAGCAAGGGAAGTTCGTTCGAGACAGGGAGAAGGACGAGCTCACAATGGCCCTCGAATCTGAGCACCACAGGCGGACACGAGGCACGCCAGCTCCGTTTCGTGGAAGGCTGGATTTCGGACGCAGGGGTTACAAAACCTATGAGAGGAGGAAGAAACTGGAGCAGAGCCTAATGCAGGCGTTGCACGAAAGGGTAATGGGGCTAGAGGAACGAGAAGAGGAACGAGAAGCAGCAGATCACAACAAACGACCTGCCGAAGCTTCCCGGCTACCCGCCATCTCGGCGGAGAAGCAGCATGGCTTCCACCGAGCTGCTTCAGCCAGAGTAGCATGCCTTGACGGCTCCTGCCAGCTATCCCGTGGATGCTATCATGGATGCTGAACATTGCCACCTTATGGCGCAATGGAGCAATTTGAAGGTCAAGGCGGCTGTTGGCTCTGTTTATCCTACTAAACCCGACTCAACTTTTCACTGCCGGCCGATTCCAGAAGGATATGCTAAGGTGATGGTCGATTAAATAACGGAGGGATTTGAGGACCTCCGGCTTGACCACCCTACCGGTGAAGGGGAGTATCGGCTGGATTCTGCTCTGAAGACTCCATGTCTATGGCGGAAGGATCTCATCAACCTTCTGAACTAGACGCCTCCGCCTCCTCCTCCTCCTCCGGCGAGTCAGGCCACTCCGCCTCCTCCACCACCTCCTCCTCCGGCGAGTGACGATCAGGGCACTCGGCCGGCTCCTTCTCCAGCGCGTGGCGGCACTCCGTCTCCTTCTCCGCCTGCACCGGCGCGCCCGGGCAGCCAGCCTCCTCCTTCTCCGCCTCGTCAGCAAGGGCGGAAGAGACCCGCCGCCGCTCCGGCTGCTCCGGCGCGTCGTAGTCCTTCTCCTCCGCCTCGTAAGCAAGGAAAGAAGACATCCGCTCCGTCTGCTCTGCCGGCGTCTAGCAGTACAGCCAAAGGCGGAGGAGATCTGATTCGGTCCTTCTCGATGACTCGGAGAAGTTACCGTCTGAGAGGAGCGAGGAGGAAAACGCGAAGATCGCGCAGACCGAAGTGGATGACTGGTTTCAAGGGTTGAAAGCAAAGAGACATCCACCTCCGGAGGAGAAGGTAGATCCGGTCAAAGCGAAGCGCACTCTGGTTGCCCTGACAAAACCACCCAAGTCTCCGCCGAAAGGCAACTATGAGCGCATTATTGGAAAGGCATTTGCCGAAGCGGAGAGATCGGGAAGTACTGTCAGTGATCAAAGAATGAAAGAACGACGAGCTGGGAAACAAATTGCCCAGCTCGGCGAACAAGCAAGCAATCGTGCCCCCGCTCAAGGTGCACTGCTAGCGACATCGTCGATCCGAGGATGGTGCCCGGTTATGGCAATCCTGTAGATTACCTGCCCGATGATGTACATTATGATTTCTTGGAGGTGCAGATACAAAGATACTGTACGGGAAGCCTCTCGTCAAAGATGAAAGCTCTCTATCAACGATGATGCGAAGATTGCATGATTGGTACATGAAAACCTGCAAAGAGTCGAGGGAGGAATACTTTGTATGTGAGAGTTAAAAAGGAGCATGACCTCCTTGGAATTGAACTGTTGCCTATTCCATTTGAGGAGTTCTATCAGTTTTTCAATCAATTGGCCCTCGATAAAGCAACGGTCACCTGCTACTGTCTGTAAGTAGTACTACTTCTGTCATTAAGTATCTCTATATAACTCAGCTCTTTCATTGCATGTATTTCTAAATATCCTCACTATATTATGCAGATTGAAGATCGCCGAAATGAAGAAAAGACAAGTGGGTGATATTGGGTTTATTAACACATATCTCATAGATGCAAATGAGGTTAAATATCGTGCCGATGAAACCGAGGCCAACTTGCTACGATCGTTGGAAATAAATGAACACAAAAATATAATACTCTTTCCTTACAACTACACGTGAGTGTTACTGTCTTGTGGCATATTCGGTTTCCCTTATTAGTCCAGGTTATAGTAATGTAATATTGATGAGTTATGCATGCGTGCGCAGGTACCACTATATTCTCCTAGAGATTAAGCTTGAGCAGGGAGTAGTAACTGTCTTAGACTCGAGACGAAAAGATCCCAAGGAGTATGCGGACATGACTGAAATGCTCGAGAAGTAAGTTAAATCGATCATTATCCACCATATCAGCAACTTTGTTCATTTCTGATATCAAGTAATTGTTTTCTTTGTATGGCAGGGCTTGGGGAAAATTCACCAAAAAAGCTCCGGGACTACCGAAGAAGCTGAAATTTAGACACCCGAAAGTAAGTACTATATAGTAGCATATTCCACGCGCATCTCCTAGTGATTCAAGTGCTAGTTTCATCAATACCATTTAGCATGCTTGCTAATTATCAGTTTGATTGACCTCTGTTTCTTGTAAAGTGGTTGTGGCAGGAACAAGGAATGATTTCTGTGGATACTACGTTTGCGAGTCCATCCGCCACACGACCTGTGAGAGGGCTACTCCGACAAACAATATGAAGTGCGTAAATAAAATATTCACAATTTTATTTTATTACCATCATTTGTGTTGAGTTTCATTCATTCTATATATATATATATATATATATATATATATATATATATATATATATATATATATATATATATATATAACACCTTTCTTAAAATTAGATGTTTGAGCGGGATGAACTCCTAGCACCAGATCGCATGCGAGCAATTCAAGAGGAATTGGCGGCATTCTTTCTTGACCACGTGATCGCTGAAGACGGAGAATACTATGTGGACCACGCGTCCGTATTGTAAAAGATAATTATTGTATATATGTAGCCGGTAGTGTCGGATAGATATACGAGAACTTGTTGTTCGACCAATCTCTCGGAAAAGGAGAGGTGGTCGATATCACTTCTCTCTGTATGCATATATGTTCATGACGATCTTCTGTTTGCTTAATTACTAGCTAGCTAGCGTGTCTAGCTAGTCCTCTCTATACGTATGTATAGTACGTAGCGTCGATCAAGCACGGACAAAAGTGAGGACACTTTTCTCTATTAATTAGCTAGCTATAGCACAATATATGAAACACCTAAATTAACCCCCCAATACCCTCCAAACCCCCCCCTCCTTTTTTTAAAAAAACCAAAACCATAGCCATAGAAATGCTGACGCGTGGATGCCTATTGGTCCCGGTTGGTGCCACCAACCGGGACCAAAGGCCCTCCTGCCTGGGCTCAGCGGACAGGCCACGTGGAGGCCCATCAGTCCCGGTTCTGGATTGAACCGGGACTAAAGGGCCAGGGTATTAGTACCGACCCTTTAGTCCCGGTTCATGAACCGGGACTAAAGGCCCTCACCAACCGGGTCAATAGGCCCCTTTTCTACTAGTGGTGGGAGCACTCACACCGAGCCAATGGCTTGGGCATTGTGTGCTTACAGGTTCCAGCTTCACACCAGCTAGGTGTGTTGGCTCCTAGTCATCGTCGGAAGCACTCGGGCATGCCTCACCCTTAGTTTCATCATTCCACGATCCAGCTCATTGAGGTGATGGACACTAAGATGCCTCGCTGAACAACACCGACTTGTCGAACCGTGGGAGCACTCACACCGGGCCAATGGCTTGGGCATTGTGTGCTTACAGGTTCAAGCTTCACACCAGCCAGGTGGGTTGGCATCTAGTAATCGTCGGATGCTCTCGGGAAAGCCTCACCCTTATTTTTGTCGTTCCACGATCCAGGTCATTGGGGTGATGAACATTGACTCACTGTGCCCTCTCTTGGATTTCGGCTCTGAGTAGGAAGATAGATGCATGATAGAGGAAAATTCAACAGATCTAGGGTAGGGTGTCCCGAGCTTGTAGTCTTAGCACGATGATAATAGGGACACAGGAGTATTACCCAGGTTTGTGCTTTCTCAGAGAGATAATATAGTACTTCCTGCTTTGAATGTATTTATTTCAAGGGAGTACAAGTTACATGTTAATCTACCATGAGATGTATGTGTGTATGAGGTGATCATCTACGAGCCTCACCCCTTGTTTTATATAGATGCTGGAGTATATATAGGTTAACTAAATCTAGGATAAAATATGGTGTAGATGATCCCTAAGTATTGGAGTAGATGCATGGTCTTAGGATGTTTCTATCTAACGCTCCTTAGACCGACAAGTGTAGCCGACTGGTGAATAATCTTGGGAGTCCTCGGCCTGGCCCAGATGACCGGGAGGCGAGGTCGCATGTCCCCCATATTCTAGGACACCATTAGTTGCCCCTGAACCAGTCTTCAAGTCAAGGCGCTCCTCAGTTTTTCGAGCAGTACTCCATATTCGATCGTCAATCTTGCAAGATGGTTCAATGTCCTCCAGCTTTCCTGGATTTTTTGGATGTCTTTTGGAGTCCATCCCGAGACCCCTAAAAAAACTTTCCATATATAGATCCGGACTTTCCAAAATCACGTTATATCTTTCTGGAATTTTGGAACCATTCAGTAGTGAGCTTAAACATTTTAGGAATTCTCCAAAGCATTTTCGCTACTCATTTTCTCATTTCTCTATTGATCACGGGACTATTTGAGGGAGGTGCTCATTTTCTCATTTTCAGGGAGGGGCTATTTATCATTTCCCAAAACATTTTAGGACCTCTCAAAACATTTCTGAAGCTAATCTTAACCTATTCTATTTTTTCGAGTGAAGACTTTGGAAATCTTATGCAGTATAGTTCATTTTCTTCAGCGTTAGAGACGAATTTCTTCGAGACGGTGTTGACAATGTCCTCAGTGAGCAGTTAGGAAATCGCCAGTGTTTAAATGTTCGGACCATCGCCGAGAGATTGTCAGTTGCCACACGGTAGGAAATGGTCAGATCAGGAGGGCCTTATTGGTCATTTCACCTTGGGTTGCACCCCGGCTATAAATAGCTACCCCCAACCATCATTTAGTCATTAGCTGCTCCGACTAATTGCATGACAAGTGTCACCTAGAGCAACCCACCCTCCGGACAACCTGAGAGAATCCTAAGTGAGGAAAAACCATAACACCTAGAGCCAGAGTGATTTAGCTAGCAGCACTGAAGAATCTGTTATGTGTGAAACGAAGACTTATTACCTTTGAAGTGAGTGATCTTTCAAACGGTTAGGCGTTATGTTCTGCATCCAAGTGTCAATTGTGGACTGTCGGTGTACGAATTTGTGAAGGTTTCAAAGTCTACATTGAAGACTTACCACGAATGATTGGGGAAGGTATACGTGATCTTAGGTCAAGGAGAATATCATGAATACTTTGTCTTCCGAATTGAATCTCAACCTCTCCATCCATACGTAGAGTTGCCACATGAAGTTCAACTGGTGAATACCACGCCCACCCACGCATAAACTATTCACCAAAAGGCAATTCATGTATCTGTGCCACCATAAGGCGGTAGGGTCCAATGACAAAGCAAATGTAATTGCAATGGAAGTTATCTAAAATCGAATGGAATAAAAGAGGCTACCAGGTAGCATATACATCATAGCCACCCCCACCTCCTTTTTTTGCATTAAGATTAATTAGGATTTTCCTAACTTCTTGTGTATACAGAATCTTCATTGTCCATCGATGCCATCACTAGCAACTTGCTTCTTAGTTGTCATTGATATGCATGATTGATATTGCAAATTCTTGTCCAATAACAACTCTGCGAGAGAACATACTATGCTCTATAAGTTTCCCATCATAAGAAATCGGAACATCGTTGAAAGTATGTGCACATATATTAAAGATGTGGCTACAATATATATAAATTTCTGGGAACCTAAATTTTGTTAAAAATACATTGGTAGATATTAAATATGTGACTAATATATACAGATGTTTGGCAAGCTTGGTTGCTCGTTGTCAGCCATTTAATTAGCTGGAATTATAATATAGTCTCCACATACAAGGCATGTAGCAAGGAATCAATTAATATATGCTCTTACGTGGTAAAAAGGTATTAAAAATGATAGCTAGGACCCGTACCTTCGTGAACCCACCAAACAACACACAAGACTGTGAACACGTCCCAAATCGTCACTGCCACTCCACATTCCACCGCCAATGTTAACGATTCTCTCCAACCTGAGGTGGAGGAAAATGGAGCGACACTTGAGACAATGCCAAAGATGTGAGAAATGTATGCATGTATGTCTGAAAAGTAGGCACCTCTATTTTTTTACATTTAATTATCAGTGAAATCCATGACACCAATAGTTTTTATGTAATGGGATGATCTTGACCCACTTAATTAACAATCTGATGATAAAATACCTGAAATCAGTTGAGCTCCACACATGAACAATGTGATTTTTTGATCCTGTAATCAGATACGGAGCATCTGGAAGGGAAACGACAGATGTAATTGGAGACATAGTTTCCAGTGTATGAATGCAGGACTTGTTCTGCAAGTCCCATATCTGATTGAAAGAAAACAGTGCGAGTTATAAGCATTAGCAATGTTATGTGGGATACACTACATTATGATTGTGGAGTTCAATGAAAACGGGTATATATACTTTACCTTGGCAGTACAATCATCAGAACCAGTGATCAAATACTGTCGACCATCACGTGTGAAAAACTCAAGACAGTTCACACTCTTGGAATGCCCAGGGAGATCATATAGTTGGTGACCGGAATCAAGGCTCCAAATCTGAACACCAACCAGATATATAGGATTTGGGGTCTATTAGTAAACCACATCTTACGTCAAATCTTATTTAGAGAAAAGGAGAAAGCCGTGTCAGACCAGACCTCTGCACTTGCTCCATACGCCGCACTCGCAAAACTGTTGGCGTCCTGTGGGTTGAATGCAACTTGATTTGCAACATAGTCAAAATCATGTGTGCACTGCCAGCCCTTGTCCCAGTCCCAAAGTGTCATGCCCCACCCTGATGAAAACACATACGGCTTGCTTGAATGAACGGCTAGTGAATCAAATCTGCTTGCACTGAAACTCGTGATCTTTTGCGGTTCTGTTAAAAAGTTGCAGTA
The DNA here is from genome assembly GCA_021605205.1 of Aegilops longissima. NCBI lineage: Eukaryota > Viridiplantae > Streptophyta > Magnoliopsida > Poales > Poaceae > Aegilops > Aegilops longissima. The sequence goes on from CM038679.1 coordinate 737,073,949, forward strand.
GTACACATGGACGAAACCATCAGATGTCCCAGCCAGTACCCACTGCTTCCTTGCAACAAATTTGATGGCCTCTGCAGTGAAACCAATTTATTAGGAATGCATCTCAATGGCTTTATACGTACATGATAGTATCACGATCAGGAAAAAATAAGTCTTTTTTACGCTAGAAAAAATAGGACTTAGTGAGAAAGGAGTTGGCCAGAAAGAATGCCTATGGGCTCTTGCTCTGAGACTTCAAATGAGTCCATGGGTGCCTGCATGTGCGTAAATGCAAACGAAATTGTTAGTTCGATGGCCACGAACAAGTCATGCATTTTCATATGCCAACAAACTACAATTTTTTTCAGATGATGCTGCCCACACTTGTCCCAGCTTGACCGAGCCTTTTTTTTGTGATGACCAGTTAAATTTTGCTAACCCCAGCCTACAGTATATAATCGAAATTGAGAACTACAATTATTGATAGAAGACATCAACTTGCCTGCGTCTGATAGTTCCAAGTGTGAATGTTTCCTTTGGAATCACCTGCTATAATCCTGTGTAACAACTAATATGGATATTATGTATATTGTAGAGGATAATGGCATCCTACACATTCACTTGAACATGCATATTAACTGGAAGAAATATGTTATATATATTAACTCACCATGGCTCTGTTGGATGAGCATCCAGGAACATATCAAGTCAATAATATACATCCCTGCTGTGATCTGATCCAACAAAACACCTAGTCAACAATAGTTCAAATTAAGTTGCACTGACGATCTATTTATAAATGAAAGAGAAAAGAAACCATGGTACCTTTATTATTGGCCGTATTGGAGACTAATATGTGCAGCACGACCAGCAAAAAGCAAAGGAATGGAAATTTAGAGACACAATCAAACCCTAGTACAACATAACCAGCTGTCAGTTCTTAAACCCAAACACACCTCATGCATCGTGTACCCCATCTCTCCTTGTGGAGTATAAACAGCTTTCAGTGCCACCTCGTGCACCGCATTCCCCATCTCTTTGGCTTCCTTGAAAACTCCATCGCACTCGGCCTCATCTTTGAATTGCACGAGGTATTTTTCACCCAAGATAGTGCTCTGCAGGATGTTACCGTAGTCCATTTCATTATCTTTGGCTCTCACAAATAATGTGCAGGTGGCTCTGGGAGGCACAATGCCATGCAGATGCCGGTTATCGCACCGCCTGCCCTTGTCAATAAGTTTGAATGCCACATTTTCACTTGTGTTGTTTGTTAGGTGCAGTGGGCACATGATATAGTCATCGTTTTCGTGGTCGTCATTGGGTTCAGAGGGGAAGCGGAGCTCCAGTGGGTGAACGTCAAGTATAGGTCGCTCGCGGGTGGACGCTGTGATTTCCTGCACAACAGATAAAGCATTGGATAATAATCCAGTGAACCTCAGGCTTTAAAGGCACTACACGTGCAGAATATTACTCCTCCCATTATAAAATAAATCACGTACTATATTTGATTAGGACAACTTTTTTATTAAAAAATCACACTAGCATGTAATTTCTGCGATAGAAAATCATGACCACAAATAAGTACTTTCGGGCACGAATCAAGCAACATAAAATCAATGAAAAGTGCACGGTAAACATAACCTAAATAAAGATCGAAAAGAAGTAACCCCGACATGCACCATCCACACAACAAGCCGGTGTGAAAAGAGATGCAATTCTTCATCAGCTTCTCCGGCACAGCATGACATCGACACATTGTCAACACAAAAATATTCAGGTTTCTATAATTTCTACAGCATGCACCGGTCGGTCAATGCACACAGGGGTTGCTTCCTTGTTGACCGCTTTTTACCTCCTGCTAACCTATCCCTCTAGCACGCTAACCTCCTCCCTCTCACTCCCTCTCTCCCCTTGCCCAGGTTTTGCTTGCAATGGCAAGAAGCCAAGCCCTGGACCTTGATCTCAATCTGCTCCCTTAAGGCACATCTTCCAACCATGCTTACCACACCGGAGAAGCTCTGTTATCACCGTCGTTGTTGTCGTGTGAACCACGTTACGTCCACCATGAGCTGGGAATCCGCCTGTATAAGGCGCCACGAGACTCACCCTTCACCCTCATCTCTCCTCCTCTATCATCCTACCACAACCTCCCATTGTTATTCTTTACCTTGTCTTCCTGCTCTCCGATGATTAAATCTGAGGACCTTCAAAATAATAATTCGTCGCCTCTAGTAATTCCCTAGCAAATTCATCGCACCACTATCCTCTAGTGCATCCCACTAGTTCCGCTTGTTGTCGCAACCAATTGCAGGGATTTTTCTCTGTACATACCTTACAGAGCACCGCAAAACCACCTCCGCCAATTTCCTGCTTATCAGAGAAATCATTTGTAATTTCTGCCAATAGTGATAATGGCCGGGCCTTGGTCTCCGAAGCTTCATCAAGTAGCGTGTTCTCCATGTCACTTCGTGTGGTACTAGCTTTGTGATCCATTAGTACCCAGTTATGAAAACTTGAAAAGACACCCCAGTTGTCCTAGCTTTAAGAAAGATCATGCTGATTAGGACATTATTATGAGGTCCAAGAGGCCACTAGCTAGAACAAACTCGATTCCCGGTTAAGACATATGTACAGAAGAGAGATCATCTTCTATTATGCAAATAGCTTCAAGAACTTTGATGTCTAACATAAACTTAATCCATAACTATTCCTAGTTCTTATTTACTGGACAAAGAAGGTAGGCAACTAACATGTTGGCAGCAAACTGATGGCATTCCCACCCAAAAAAAAAAAAAATTGATTGCAAATAAACATGCATGAAGCTGCGGTATGATGAAACAGAGAAATAGAGAATCGTCCTGAACACAGTTAAGCAATAAACAGAGGTAGAAAGGAAAATCATCAATGGAAATCACCTGTAGAGAAGCCCTTCTGCCGCCTAGTGTGTTTACTTGTTTCAGATGTTGCCTAGACTTGTAAAGCTATATATTATGAGAGAGGAGCCGTGGTATATCATAGCAGAGAGGTAGCGTGTTGAGATCTACATCTGCATCCAAATATGATTAAATTACTCGCTTTGACGGAAATAGTCTAGCTAATCTTGCTGGATGCATCTTTAATTAGGAAATAATTGAGCTGACTTTCGGATTTGTTCATCGACCGGGTCGGAGGCTGCACTCATTTTCGAAAAAAGAAATTTGAGTTGACTCTAGACATGTGTGATGAATGCGTAATGAAAGCTGCATTGCCATATATGTACAGCTAATTAATTATAGTCTGACTCTACTCTAGACATGTAATGAATGTGTACTGACAGCTGCAACCCAATGTAACATACGGCTAATTATTGTCGATTTTAGATCAAGACATGTGAAAGCGTAATGCTAGCAGCATATCCTGCCATACGCATACGTGTAAGGATAAGCACAAAAGGTTCGCTCTTGCCTCTTGGTGACTACACAAGTCTACACATTATTGATTAAAGACCGAGCAGAACGACTAAGCACTTTCTCTTTATTTTATATACTCCCTCTTTTCCTAAATGTAAGCCTTTTTAGAGATTCCAATACAGTCCACATACGGAGCAAAAAGAGTGAATGTACACTCTAAAATGTGTCGGTATACATCCATATGGGGTCCTTGTTAAATCTCTAAAAAGACTTACATTTAGAAATGGAGGGAGTACGTGTACATCATTTCATGCTTCATTCATATGATTATGGATCTGGGCACGATGCCCCTTGGGTAGCTAGATTTACAATGCCGACCAATTGCCCTCTCTTTTTTTTTTTTGAAAAAAACATGCAACTATTCATCAAACACAATTGCCCCTTGAATATAATAGTTTATTTTTTTCTGAAATAGAGGCGTGCTCCCGGCCTCTGCATCATGACGATGCATGCATCCATCTTATTAAAAAGTCTTGAAGTAGCACAGAAACAAATAAGTATTACAGCTCGCCAGCGGAGCGAAAAATAAAATGAAAATTACATGCTCAAAATCCCAATCGGTATGACAATGCAAAGGGCAAGCTCCCTAGACTCCGATCCTGTTATGCAACCGTCATCCGAACTGGTTGAATATAGCCCGCGGACCCAGCGCTACCAGCTCCCACTGGTTGCACCCAGTAACCAAAGGCTACCTGGAGTCCATAGGAGTGAGTAAGGACCACTTACGGATCCATGCGGACGCTCTGAAGATGACCTGCAAGAAAGTTAAGGTATGTTGTCTGTTAAAAATCATGGCATTCCTGCAATTTCATATAGCCCACATGAGCGCACATATTCCAATCCGAATACGAGCCACAGTAATCTGATCAACCCCAGCTAACCACGTTTCAAACAATGATTCATTGTCAAATGGAGGTGTAATGTTAAAGGCTATATGGATCGTTCTTCAAAGCAGCTTGGCCAGTGGGCACTCTATGAATAAGTGTTGTATTGTTTCATCATGATCAGAAAAACAACAACGCGAACTACCTACCCACCGTCTCTTAAGTAAGTTATCTTTGGTGAAGATCACTTGCTTGTGGACGAACCACATAAAGATCTTAATACGCAAGGGAAACTTAACTTTCCAAATATGTAACGATCTCGAGATTGGGTCAGAATTAATCAAATCCATATAGAAAGATTTCACCATAAACACTCCACTTCTAGCTTACTTCCAGTGTGTTGAATCAAGTTGGTCGGATAATTGAACATCTATCAATCTCCGGACCAAATGCATCCAGGCAGTCCATCGCTCACCAACTAACGCACGTCTGAACTGAATGTTCAAGGGAGTCGTTTGAAATATTGTGCCTATGTAATCCTCCTTACGTTGGATGATGTTATAAAGTGTGGGGTATTGTATGGCTAGGGACGTCTCTCTAAACCCCGTATCCTCCCAAAATCTTGTTGACATCTCATTGCCAATCAAGAATTTGACCCTAGGAAAGAACAAATCTTTCGTTCGCATGAGTCCATTCCAGAATGGTGAGTCCGTTGGTCTAACGGTGACCTGGGCGAGCATTTTCGACAGTAAATACTTACTACGTAAAATATGTGCCCACATACCTTCCGGTTCTATCTCTAACCTATAGAGCCATTTACTCATAAGACATTTATTTTTAATTTACAAGTTCTCAATACCAAGACCCTCCTAGTCCTTGGGTCAACAAAGAATATCCCATCTTGCAAGATGGTATTTCTTCTTGGCCTCATCTGACTGCCAACAGAAATGAGATCTAAAGAAATCAAGTCTTTTCTGCACCCCTTTCGGTACCTCGAAGAAAGATAGCAGGAACATCGACATACTAGTAAGTACTGAGTTAATTAGCACTAGCCGACCTCCATACAACATTAGCTTGCTCTTCCAGCAACTAAGCTTTTTTTCAATTCTATCTTCGATGCACTTCTTTATTTGATAATTTATGGTGATGAATCGGTATGCCCAAATAACTGAAAGGCAAAGAACCTAATTTACATCCAAACAATTGTCTATAAGCGTCTTGTTCTTCTTTAGCCTTTCCAAAGTAGAACAGCTCGCTCTTGTGAAAGTTTACTTTTAATCCAGACAATTGTTCGAAGAGACATAATATGAGCTTCATATTGCGTGCTTTTGCAATGTTATGATCCATAAATAGGATAGTGTCATTAGCGTACTGTAAAATGGAGACCCCCCCCCCCCCCATCAACCAGTTGAGGGACTAGTCCTTCCACTTGACCGTGATGCTTGGCCCTGCCTATAAGAATGGTCAACATATCGGCCACTATATTAAATAGGAGAGGATACATTGAATCCCCTTGTCTCAATCCCTTGTGTGTCTGAAAATAATGGCCGATGTCATCGTTAACCTTGATTCCGACACTACCCTTCTGGACTTGAGAACCCACTTGGTTCCACCAAGCCTCACTAAATCCTTTCATGCGCATTGCCTGCTGAAGGAAAGGTCATTTAACTTCATCATATGCCTTCTCAAAATCCAATTTGAAGACAACCCCATCTAGCTTCCTTGAAAGAATTTCATGCAGCGTTTCATGCAGGACAACAACCCGTTCAAGAATGTGTCTCCCGGGCATGAAAGTTGTCTGGCTCGGTTGCACCACCGAATGAGCAATCTGTGTCAATCGACCGGTGCCAACTTTCATGAATATTTTGAAGCTCACATTAGGAAGACATATTGGCATGAATTGCTCAATCCGAATTGCCTCTTCTTTCTTTGGTAATAGCATAATCATGCCAAAGTTAAAAAAATCATGAAACATAGGCATAAGATCATCCTTAATAATATTCCAACATTTCCTATAGAATTCCGCTAGAAACCCGCCTAGTCTTGGTGCTTTATTCGGTTTCATTTCTGAAATGGCATCCAGAACCTCTTTCTCAGTAAACGGTGCAGATAAAATATCATTCTCCTCTGTCCGAAGCTGAGGTATATCTCCAATAATAGATTCATTAAGGGACACCGTGCTTGCTTACGGAGGCCCAAAAAGTTGTTTATACTAATTAGAGATATACTCTTTCAAATTCTCATGGCCCACAATTGTCCATTCGTCCTGCTCTAACTGTATTATTTTCTTCTTCCTATGTTTACCATTCGCAATCATATGAAAGAATTGTGTATTGTCATCCGTTTGGACAACCTTGAGCACCTTTGCACGCAATGCCCACTTGAGCTCCTCTTCTCTAAGAAGAGCTCGTAAGCATTGTTCCGCTTTGGATTTCGAGCTCTGCTCAGCAGCCGTAAGAAGGTTGACTTCTTCTTTTAAATCTAGAACATCTATCAATTGGGTGAGTCGTTCTTTTTCTTGTCTGTAAATCCCACTCTCGTTTCTGGCCCAACCTCGTAAAAACTGTCTCATATGTCTAATTTTATTTTTCCATCTCTCAACACTTCATCGTCCACTAACAGGCTTTGCCCATTCGCGTGCGATGATCCCCAAGAAGTTATCTTTCTCGAACCAGCCTAGTTCGAAAGAGAAAGTGCTCTTGTTCGCAATATGTGTAGCTTCTCCCGAGTCAACTAGTAATGGTGTGTGGTCTGAGATAGCCCTCTGCATCACATGTACCGACACTAATGGGTACTTTTGTTCTCATTCCACACTAGCGAGCACCCTATCCAACTTCTCATATGTTGGAGTGGGTAACGTGTTGGCCCAAGTATATTGTGTACAGGTGAGCTCAATTTCTCTCAAACTAAGACTCTCGATAATCATGTTGAACATCATAGACCAACGACCATCAAAGTTGTCATTGTTCTTTTCATCTCTCCTCTGAATTATGTTAAAATCTCCTCCGACTAGAATTGGTAGAGTCTCGTCGATCCCCACAGATCCGCACCAAGTCGGCTAAAAAATATGGTTTGAGTTCGGGTTGTGCTTCCCCATATACAGCGATAAGAGACCATCAAAAACCATCCAATTTCGATCTCACCCGAAACTTGACCGCAAAGTCCCCCAGGACCACATTAATTACCTCAAGCGTCTCACACGGAACCCCTAGCAAAATTCCACCGGATCTTCCTCTAGCTGATCACACTAGACCTAAGTAAGCGGTGAAGATTCGTGTGGCTGACTCGCTGTTACCTCTAAGCAAGTAGCCCACACACTCTAAACTGAACCTTGCACCAAATCCTGTGAGACTAAATTAAACTGTTTGGTTTGCCTTGTTTGGATCGAGCCTCCAATTTCTCTTGAATATCACAGATTGGGGCAATGGAAGGTTGGGTTTGGCCTGAGTCCCTCTCCGACACCGCCACGTGCCGCCTCCCCGGGCGGCGGTCGGAGTGGCTCCCGCGCGTCCTCTCCTCGCCCCCACCCCTCCGTCCTCCCTCTCCCGCAACCGCCGGACGGCGCCCCCGGATTTGGCCGGGTGGTCTCAGCGGCGGCGGGCCTTCCTTTCCCCCCGCGCGCGGCACCCTTCCCGGGGCAGGGCTCGGTGGCAGGAGTAGCTCGGCTGGTGGCGGTCTGGCGTCCTGGCGGCGGGGGCCGGCGGTGGGCGCCGTGGTGGCGCAGCCTCTTGGCGGCGGGCGGCCTGGTGGCCGGCGGCACGACCTCGACCCAGATCTGGGCCCTTAGGGCCACATGTGCGTCCTAGCGGCCCGACGCCGACGTGGCTTCGCTACCTCCGGCATGGTGAAATGGAGGGGCGGCTCGGACAGGGAGCAGCGACGCCGACGACATGCCTTCTGCAGTGCGACGATGGAGCTTTACGGGCATTTGAGGGCCTGGCCGAGCCTGTGTGTCCATGGGCCTGGTATGCTCCTGCTGTTGCGCCCAGTCGGATCCCGTTGATGACGGTGGAGGTTGGGCCCTCCCGCGTGTTGACGGTGTTGCTGCTTCGAGTCCCGGCTTCTCTTCTTCGTTGTGCAGGTCCCACTTCGCGGTGCCGTGGTGAGACATCATGGGAGACTCAAGACCGTATTGGGGAAGGGTGATGGACGGTATGGTGGCGTGCTCTGGAGCGCCCGAGGTGATGGTTAGGATCGGGAGAAATCCCTGTCGGCCTGGACAACTCCGACACGGTGGCGCCTGAGGTGCCGTTGGACCTTCCTGGAGGGCGTTGGGTGTCATCCTTCCTTTCTCCTTGCCGTGTATCGGGGGAAACCCTTGCAGCAGCGTCGTCATAGTTGCATTCTTTATTGGAGGTGTTGTGTGGTACCGGCGCTTCGGAGTCGGAGCTTGGTGGAAGATCCTCGGTGGTGCAGTGATCGCGGTGATTCTTTATTTTTGTTGATCCGTCGTTGTCGGCATTTGTTTCTTCTATATTTTTCTCTTTCTTTTTTTTGGGCATGCCCGTGCTGCCTCCATCCCAGCACCTATCGTGGTTGTATCGATGATGGTTGTTTGTAATACAAAGCGGGGGGAAACACTATTTCGAGAAGGTTGGGGTTGGAGCCCCACACGTGCCACGTAGTGGGTCGGTCTAAGAAGATGGTGCTCAACAGTGCCCGTCCTACCATACTCCCTCCGTCCTTTAAAGAGCGTACTTCCAACTTTGTTGGAGAATCAAACTATCTTAAAGTTTGACCGAATTTGTGCAAAAATATATCAATAATTGTGAAATTAGATAGGTATATGACGAAAGTATATTTTATCATCAATCTAATGCTACTAATTTGATGGCATAAATGTTGATGTATTATTATATAAACATGGTCAAATATAAAAAAGTTTGACTTTCCAAGAAAGTTGGATGTGCACTCTTTAAAAGACAGAGGGAGTATGAAGCTATACCTAAACAGGCAGGGTTGGAAAACAATGTAGGCACACCCACCATCCATGCCTGTCTGAGCGGCGTCCATTGCAAAGGTGGTGGGGTAACCGAGGGTCAAGACACTATAACATAAGCTCCGGCTGTCCATCGCCGCCCAACACATCTCGCCACCCGCTTCTTCGTCCAACGCCAACATCGTCACTGATATGTCTGGAAACAAGCCACCGTCTCCACAAATCCAGTTAAGATCAGCACGGACGGATGCCATGGAAGCTTACCATGGAACTCCAGGACGTAGCCGTCAATATGACCATACTTCAATTTGCCGATCGGGTGTCACCTGAGAGACACCGACACCGTCCTGTGTTAGTGCACACCAAGAGTGCATGCTCGTGGACAGCAGGACCTTTCCGTTGTGACATGCTGCGCAAGAGTGCCAAGGATCTAGGGCCTCCAGATTAATCTTCATGATTGTCCTACAGCCTCACCGGGACGCAGAACGGCCACCGTGAACAGGGACGTGCATTTGTACAAAGAATTGTACAGAAAGATGGTACCATCATTGTAGATGATGCCGTATATATTCTCCATTGACCGCTTGGTTTCATCGTCATGTTCTGGGAGGCGGGGCAATGTTGTGATCACTCCTATGAAAAGGTCGCCGAGTCTTGGGTCCGGACCTTCGGTGTAAATATATGTGGTCACGCCGTCCGGCCTACCAACCCAATTCATGTTCCTATGGCGGGAGGATGATGTGTCCGGTGGTTCCACTAGGACGAAGTCGAGGTCGCTCGATGATTTGTAAGGAGAGACGCGAGGGAACCTTTATGATGGTGTAGTGGATAATGTGGTTGTTGTTGCACACCCCGAGGAGCCATGGTGGAAATATGGGCTGGGTCGCAGGGGGTGCAGCGGCGTGGTGGCGTGCCATGGCCTGCAAACGCCATGGGGGTTCTCTCCTATTCCACGCCAAGGTCATGAGTGTACCCACTGCTCCCTCGTATGTACAATGGGCCAGCGCAAGTAGCTCATGTCCGGTTACGGAAAGGTTATAGAAACTTCCAAAGCGGTTTCTGTTAATATTTTCTATCTGTTTTTTTTTTCTTTTTTTATGTTTGCTTTATCTTAGTTTTCATTTTTTTTTTCGTTTTCTCTCTTTTCAATTTCAGAAACATTTCCTGAAATTGCAGAACATTTTATCAAGTGGGTCAACGTTGTTTGAATTTTTTTTATAGAACCAGTGTGTACACTTTTTGAATTCAAAATTTTTTCATCAAATTCAAACCGTTCAAAATACTACTCCCTCCGTCCCATAATGTAAGACGTTTTTTAACACTATACTAGTGTCAAAAATCGTCTTACATTATGGGACGGAGGGAGTATTTAAATTCCAGAACATTTTTCTACAATTTCTTGAACATTTTCCTAAAGCATGAATATTTTTTGAATTCACGAATATTGCATGAAATTACATACTTTTTTGGAACTTGTGAAGAAGTTTATTGCATTGGCTAACTTTTTTTTGGATATTCGGGAAAAACTTTACAAATTCAGAATTTTTTTATGTTTCCCCATAACTTTCTTTGATTTCAGGAATTTGTTTTGAATCAATGAATATTTTATAAATTTTATGAACAAGTATTGAAAAGTTTTGGAAGAAAATTTCCTAATCCAATTTTTTTGAATTCTTCTAACTTTTCGAAAACACATGAATGCTTTTTAAATTTGTGAACTTTTTTATTACACCAACATGTTTTTGAAATCACTAGCGTTTTGTAATGATGAATTTTTTTTTGAACTGATGTACGTGTTTTAAAAAAATCATGCATATTTTTTTAAATCGGAAAATAAATTCAATATGTAAACATTTTAAAAGGAAACATGACATTTATTTAAATCACGAGCATTTTATGATTTCTATAACAGTTTTTCCAAAATTACTTTTAAAATTTTGAGACTGTTCTGTTGTTCCCACATATGCAAAAGATTAAAAAAAATAAAAAACAGAAAGAAAATACAAATAGTAGAATGCAAAAAAAATTGTGTTGTCCAGACCCGCTAATGGGCTGAACCAATAGGGACGCGCAGGAGGGTAGGTGGTGCGCGCTGCCATCTTCGCCAGCACATGTCAAATAGGTGCTCGCACGGCATGGAAGCGGACAAAGTCACTAACGTCGTGCAGACCAAGAACAGGTCCGACGAGAGGCCAGCGCATGCGCATGGTCCGGTCTCCAGTCTCAAGCCGGTCTCGAGGTGGACATACTCCAGTGTCGAATCGATCGTGGTACCCGACTCTACGCAACGCATATATACATGGACTTCTATTGATCAATCTGCAAATCCTAACATGTATAACTAGGTAATTGGTTCAAAATTAAACTCGTTGCTAGCTAGACATGACGGATCGGGACACTGCATACGCCCTTGAACCTCTCGCCAAACAGGCTTTCGCCCCACCTTATATATAAAGCAACATCCCAAAAAATACATGGCCAGACGATACAAAAATGGCGAGGTAGCCCTCTTACAGAGCCGATCCTGAGATAACCTACAAACACAGAACGCAAGCGACTACGCTGCCAACAACGAGCATCGGAAAATATAAACACCCCCACGCTATGACCTAGCACACCTAACTTCCATGACAACGCCCCCAAAAGGGAGAACGGCGCAAGGCATTGCCTCTGTCGAGTCCACACCGAACAAATGTCTTCATCCTGAGGAGAGAAGAACCCACAACGATGTCTTCAAGAAGAAGGCGACACCCACAGGTGTCCCCGTCATTGGTGCCAAGGCACCGAGCTTTCGCTTGGCAACTCAACCTTGCCACAATGATGAGGCCGCCAGGAGGAAGACGACAATGTTAGATCCCCGAATCCGGATTGGAGCGCCGCCCCTTCAAGAGAGAAAAGAGAGAAGAAATAAGAAAGAAAAGAAAACAGAGAAGTAACTAGAAAGGTTTGGTTTTAAAATAAATTGAATTTCAAAACAGAAATGGAATTAGAAAAAGAAAGAAAGAGGAAAAACAAAGAAAAAGAAAAGGGCATAGGTAGCCTAGCCTAGCCAGCCCAGCTAGCGCACATGTGTGTGTCCAGCCCGCTAGGCCGGGAGCTCTTTCTGCGAGACCTCCTATGCGCTACCTTATGCGGCATAGTGTCGTGCAAATGCACCGGCGAGTCTGACATGTGCCGGCCCAATAGGGCACTGTGCGGTGGTGAGCGCGACCATAGACAACTGACCAACCGAGCCTTAGTGACATAATAGAGCATTGTACAAATTTAAGAACTATCATCGGGTATAGGCATGCTGCAGGTGAGAAAAATGACACTGCAGCAGTACTGTAGCTACTGTATTTTCTTAAAAAATGTCCATATTTCAAATTTTGAAAATGTTTCTGAAAGCACGAACACTTTTCAAAAACATATGAAATTGTTTCAAAAACAGAATGTTTTTCTGATCGCACGAACATTTTTCAAAAAAATTGAACAACTTTTATTTTTGCAAACATTTTTGTCGAATTTTTGAACATTTTTTAAAATTTCAAACACTATTTTGAAAGCTTGATTTTTTAGAAATAAGAACATTTTTCAAATTTCTAACATTATCATGGAAAACGTGAACATTTTCTAAAATTTATTAACATTTTTCGAAAATCTGACAATTTTCAACTTCACAAACATTTTGAAAACGCAAACTTTTTTAAAATTTGAGAACATTTTTCCAAAAATTATGAACATTTTCTTAAAGACCAACATTTCTTCAAAATTTGTGAACATGTTTTCCAAACATGAACATTTTTTCAAAACCCCAAACATATTTTCAAAATTGCAAAAAAATTTGAATTCTAAATATTATTTAAATTGTCGAATTTTTTAAAAAGAAACAGAAAAAGGAAATAAAAGAAGAAAGAAACAGAAAAGATAAAAACGAAAATTAAAAAAAAGTAACAGAAAGGAAAAAAATGAAGGAGAAATAACCGAAAATAAAACCAGTCAGAAAAAACAACAGGATAAAAGAACAGCGTCGGGGAAGCTTCTAGAAGGTTCCCAAAACCGGGAAAACCATCCGTTCGTAAAAGCTACGCTACCCGCTAATGGGCCAGTACAGATCGCGTCGCTCTCTCGTGACCCTCTGTGCAAAGCCCCGACAGTTTGACACAACGTGCGTCATATAGGATTTCCCCTTTCTGCGGCAAAATGACCTCCCTTCGCACAGGGCGCACCCAACTGGACCGGCCCATTCGAGTTGAACTGAAGCGAGCTGTCGAGCGAAATATCCGCAGAAATATTACGGCGCACTAACTAGGACTCAAACTAGCTATATACCTACTGCTTGGATGTATCTACCTAACCAGCCCACCTAGTGAGAGCTGGTGACATAATGAGCATAGCGAACTATAAAGAACTAAATTTAGCTGCGTAAACTGAACATTACTTAAGAATTGCAAAAAGTGTCCCAAATTTCAAACACTTTATTGAAGTTACGAATAATTTTAAACAAACACAAAAAATATTAAAATTTCTCATCATCTTTTGAAATTATGAATTTTTTCAAATTCCCGAACATTTTTTGAAAATGGAACATCTTTTAGAATTCTGAACAATTTATTTAAAAATCAAACATTTTGTAGATTTTCAGAATTTTTTTGAAAACATCAACAATTATTCGAAATTCCAGAACATATTTTGAAAACGTGAACTTTATTTGAATTGGTGAACAAAATTTCCAGGGGCCGTGCTGACAAGGAGTCCTCTCCGACCAACATCCGGGGCCGGCGGAACTTGCCGTCCCGGTTGGTGGTTGCGGCCTGCATGGCTATAGTTGTCGTTTGGTGGTCATGGCAAAGGCGCCGAAGGCCGCCTCACCCATCTTGGGGACATGGCCTAGCTGCCCAAGGTGCTCGATCCTACTCAGATTTTGGGCAGGATGAGAACCAGTCAGCCGGTTGGGAGACCGTCATGAGGACCGAGGGTGGCGGATGCCGCCTTTCTCCAAAGATTGCAGGTCAGGGCGACCAGATCTAGAATCAAAGTGCCATGGTGTCGGGCCCTTTGTTGAAGTGGCGTTTTTGTTCAACTCAGAACCCATTTGGTAATGGTACCTACTCGGTTCACACCACAATGGGATCTTGTGTCTGCCTTCGGAATTTGACTCGAAGGCGATGGAGAATATGATGGCGGCCAACTATGTGCACATGGACTTTGCTACATCTATACCAGGACAATTGTCATGTTGTAACCACTTGTGAAGAATGAATGCAGGAATGCACGGTAAACATATAAAAAAAGGGCAGCCCCGGTGGCAATATGAAATGAAACAACGAGCTAAAGTTATAAATATTTATTCATTAGCGAAACAATGTTTTTTTTACCGTGAAGGAAATAAGAAATTAAACGGCTAACTACTCAACAAAAGGAAGGAAAAACCATCGTTAGAGCATTGTGCCTTGGACCATTGGATCCTCATGATTGTGATGTTGACCTAGAGCAAGAGATCTCAGGAGGCGCCGTTGTGGCTCGTCGATGCCATGTGGTCGATCGATGCCATCTCATCGAGCTTCTGGCATCTACACACGTGTTCTGCCTTCGTGTCTCATGTTTGTATGTTCAAGCAAATTGTAACACATAAAACTCATATAACAACAATTTCAGATCTGTATGATATTTGAAAAGGCTAGGATTTTCAAAAAGGTTTCCATTTGGTCAGGGTTTAGTGCCGATAAGTCCTATTGCTGACCAACACTGGAAATTAAAGGCAAGGATGTACAGTTGTACAACGTATATTCATCAATAATAATTCTCTAAATGATAGCAATCGCAGGGTTCACGGAATAAGAAACATAATTATCTAAATGGAAGCAATTTCAGGGTTCATGGAACAACAAAAATAGCTTTCGATTGAAATTGTAAAATTCTTTTACATCGTGTCCTACTTAATGGGCTTGCTAGCTAGCTACGAAAATAGTTTCATGGTTTGTAGGCGATATGGTAGGTCGATCTCCAGCAGCAAGGATCCCTCCTTTTGAGTATGCATCTCATTTGTCTCCAAATCAAGAAGTACGGCCACACTGCGGTGAGCATTGTTGTATACCTCTAGTAGCACCACGTCACCACTCCTCTTTCCAGAGCCCTTGAAATTAAGGACTACACTGCCACTGCCCTGAGGGATGTCTGGGCACACTGACCGTAATTTGTCCTCAATGTCAATCACATTTTCCAGTGACCAACCAGCACTTGCCGGGACTGTAGGTAGTTGTAGCCACACTGATATCTTGAACCTTTCTATGGCCAGTAGTTTCAATAGCTTCCCATCTTGTGATGTTGCCAAGTAGAACTGCTTTGCTTTGCGGTTGGTCGGTGGGAGCTTCAGTCGTCCCGATGCCCCCGTGCCCACATCGTATGTGATGATATGATCGCCGTGGTACGCAGGCCAGTTGATGATACCAACATGAAGGATGGCAGGGGCACCGTACCGACTGACGTATATCCATTGAAATTCAAGGTCACTTGCATGAGAGGTAACATGCCCCCAAGTCCTAGAGGATGATGTGACGACATGTACTTTGATGCTCCATTCCTTTAGATCTACATCAAAGAAGATCAGCATGAAGGAGCAGCCAATCTCGTCTCCAGCAGTGAGCAACACGTACACTGGCCAAGTGTTCTTGGAACTCCAGGTAGGCGGTTTCGAGAGGAAGGTCTGATGTCCAGTCATGGGGTTGTACACACATAGGTCGGTGGAGCACCCAGACTTGGTTTGATCATTGCTATGTAGTCGGCGGTGGAGAACCACAATGCCGCGGCGGGATGCCACTGGATAGTACCAATGTAAGAGGTCGGCGATGCGGTGCAACATGAAGGGCGAGAGATGGTCCTGGCAGAAGGACTCGACGGTGGGCTTGATCGGGTGGACCAGAGTGAGGAGTCGGTTGTCATAGGTGGAAAAGTAAGTGAGGATGTTCAAACCCACCCCACATGACTTGAGGGACTAGTATGTTGCTGTTGGCGGAGCATCAAAAAAGGTGTTGGAAAGCAATGCCAAGCAGTATAGTTGAGGTCGAAGTATCAAGAAAGTAGCTAGACCATTGTTTGTGAGTACAAAAAAGATTTTTTTGCAGGTTTTCTAGAGGACTGAGGGGCTGGATTGCTTGTTGGCAATAGTGTAGGAGTAGTGGCGACGAAAGCAGTGAAACCAAGGAAGGTCAGTGAATTGAAGCAGCTTAAATATCTACGCGAAAATCCTAGACTTACGGACAAATTCGTCACGGAAGAGCATACGGGAGTACGTGTCCATCAGCTAATATCTCTCTACCCCCTGAATTCAGCCGTGGGCCCTCCTATACCAAATCAGCTATTGCCATATCACCCTGTAGGTTATAATCCATAGGAAACTGTCCGTAGTTCTAGCAAAACTCATATCTACGGAGGTCGTGAAGCAAGTTTTGATGCCTAGACGGCCCTTTTTTCATCCTAAAAATATTTTTCCACGCAATAAGACATCAAACCCCCGTACAAGTCCTCTCGGCCATCCAGAAATAGCTCTTCGGATAGCATATAATTTTTTAGGTTTTTTTAGGCGGAAAACAGATGTGATGTAGGTGCTGATATGTCACGTATGTAGAATTCCAACACGTTAATACATGAGATTCAGGGCAGCATGCTCATGGCCGACCCGGCCCAATTTTAATATAAATACCAGAAACTCATAAAAACACATAAAACTCAAATAGCAAACATTAAGAACTTGTATGGAATCTGAAAAGGCCATGATTTCTAATTGGTCATTTCCTTAGGTTGGGGAGGGAACTGGTAAGTTTTGTTACAAACCATTATCAGAACTCCAAGACAAGGATGTACATTGTATATCTATGGATAACAAATATCTAAAAGCAAGTACATGACTTATATATGGAGTGAAAAAAATAGTATTCTGGTCGAGGTCGTAAATTTTGTTTGTATCACCCTCCTACATATTTGGCGGCTAGCTAGGAAACACTTTCATGCTTTGTAGGCGAGATGTAGGTCGATCTCCAACTACTAGAAGTCAGAAGTTTGTGTATGCACACCGCGGTAACCTTGCCTACATACCGACATCAGCACCACGTCGCCGGTCCTTTTCCCGGTGCCTTTGAACTCAAGGGAAGTCATTGATCTCCAACTGCTATAATCATTGATCCACCACCAAGGGAAGTCACGATGACTCTCACAAGTAGTGGCAGAGCCCAGCTTCTAGAGGAGGATGTGGCGGTATGTACTTTGATGCCCAAAGTAGCATAAAGGAGCAGTCGATGCCATCTGCGGCAGTGAGTAGGATGTACTTCCAGAAGTTACTTTTACGCCGAAGATCCGGCGGTTTTGAGAGAAAGGTCCGTTGTCCGGTCATGGGGTCATACGCGCACAAGTCAGTTGAGTGTTTCGATTTCGTTCGCATTTTGACGGGGAGCGGGCTGAGGACGACGAGGCGACATGACGCGACATGAAGGGTGAAAGATGGTTATGGCAGAAAGGGGGGGACCCTAGCCACCCCTCTCCGACCCCACCTCCCTCCCCTCCCCCCGCCGCCGGCGGCGGCGGGGCCATTCTCCCCCTCTGCTCGTGGGGCGCCGGTGCGGGAAGCGTCTTCGAGTGGCAGCGCTGAGCGGTCGCGGGGCTCAGCGGCGCGGCGGCAGGCTCACAGGGCGGCGGGGTGGTTGGCTGATGGTGGCACACCGGCGTCCTGGATCCGCGCGCGGCAAGTGGCGGCGACGGTCCCTTCTCAGGAGGTGGCACGCGGACGACCTCCTGCTGGATCCAGCCGAATCTGGCAGTGGGGGTCGGCCGGTGGCGCATGGCTTCGGTGGTGCGTGCCCGGCTGCTCCGGCGCTTGGAGGTCGCCGGGCCATGCGGGTTGCCAGCGGTCTGGCGTGGGCCTTGCTTCGGCCGTGGGAGGCTCGGCGCATGGTGCCGGCCTCCCGGTGTCGTGGCGGCTTCATGGTAGCTCGGCGGATCTGCCTGCGGCGGCGGCCGACATCTCTGGCGTCGACTTGTTTGCACTCAGTCGTTTCGGCCTTCACCCCATCTCCTCGTCGCTGGGGCGCTTCATCCGTCGAAGGGCTGGCCCTCTCCTAGCTACGGTCCATCGCGAGTCTCGCCCCCGGTGCAGCAGGACCGACCTTGGCTCGCGCACCGTGCAGCAGGACCGAGCTCGTCTCGCGCACGGTGCAGCACGACTGACCTTGTCCCCCTCTCGGTGCTGCAGGACCGAGCTCGTCTCACGCTCGGGGTTGCAGGACGGGTCGGTGGATGCCAGTGCCGGCCGGCCTAGTGGGTCTCGATGCTGGGGTCGCCCAGGGGTGCGAAAGGTGGGACATTTCCGCCCGTCTCCCTGGTTGGGGTAGCGGGGGGTCTCAGGTGAGGTGGTGTCAAGGTCTTGGATGTCGGGCGGCGGCCCTGGAGGCGGTAGCGCGGTGCTAGCTCTTGGGCAGAGAGCGTGGCTTTGGTGCTGCCCGGTGCCCATGGCCGCGTGGGCGGCGTGATAACCAGGGTGTGGCGTTCGGTGGCGGTGAGTGTTGGCCGGGGTGAAAACCTGTTCTGTCTTCGAACGAACCGGCGGCAGCGAAGCTCGTTCCCTTCTTGAAGGCGTCGTCGCGGCTCTCACGGCCCGTCGTGCAGCTCCAGGGAAAACTCTAATCCTTGGATCGGGCGCTGGCAGTGTTCCGGTGTTGTGTCCTTCCTGAAGGAGGCGCCTCAGAGTTCATGATTCATCGTATACAGCTTCATCTCTTCATGGTAGTAGTGCTAGGGGTGGTGTTGCTGCACTCAGCGCCTTTGTTTCTTGCTTTGGGTGTGCGTGTGTGGTGGCAGCGTGCGTCTGTACCGGATGATGTTGATCTTTGTGATATATATATATATATATATATATATATATATATATATATATATATATATATATATATATATATATATATATGTATGTATGTATGTATGTATGTATATATATGTATGTATATAAAAAAAAGTGGGGCGGAAGCCTTTTTGGTAAACAGCACGAGGTGGAGAGAAAATAAAGCCTTGTCAGCACGAGTTAGTTTCCACCTCCAATTCCAGCTCCGTTGGCTCTCCTCCTCATGTATATGCATTGGATTGGATCCATGGTCGACCGGGCGACGGAGAAACCGGCCGGGTGTAGTCATGTTTCGTCCGGCATTGGGCGCCGTGGGGAGGATCCTTGTGCGCAGCCAGGCCGGGGTGGCTAGGTCGCTATCGAGGCCGGCCGGAGCGAGCAGGCTGCGACACCTACATGTACGTTCGCGTCGCTTATTTTGCTCTCTGTCAGCCAGTCAGCGTGCGTTTGTTGGTCCGTTGGACGAAATTGTTAATCAAATTGCAGTCTCAGCAGGCGAAAGTTGGTGATGCTGCTGGCCACCGGTTTTTCTGCAGGTACCTGGAACCCCGTGCCAGGACAATCGCTGGATGGTCAACCGCTGGTGCATGCTGCACTTTGGTACATGAAGAGCATCCCATCAGAGAACAACTGGATCAAAGCTAATGTTGTCCGGTCGGATGACTGGGTCGCTGAAGTTGACTGGGTTGAAGCTGGTGTTGTCTCTCCGGTTGTGAGAAAACAAAACGGCTGTGGTGAGTGCCCTAACCTTGTCCTCAACTAATATCATACGTGTGTTTTAAACTATTCCGTTCGTGCGTAGATCGTTGTTTATTTCCAGCTGCCTGCAACTTAATTCTAGAACAAACGTACCTAACGTATATCTACATCTTAGCACATAGCTTCATTCACGCTACATCTTGCAAATATACCTTGCTAACTCGTGCATTTGTCTCAGGCAGCTGTTGGGCAATGGCTGTTGTAGCCTCGGTTGAAGCTGTGCATTACCTGAACACCTTCCAGGCAATGACGTTGTCAGTTCAAGAGCTCATTGACTGTGACACACAAAACGATGGGTGTGATGGTGGCTTCCCAAAAAAGGCCTACAGATATATACAAGGCAACGGACTCTCGAGCGAATCCGCTTACCCATACAAGGCTCAGAGGAGTGAATTGGGTTGCGAGCGAAATAAAACAGCAGCGGCAGCAAGAATATCAGGGTTTCGATTTGTCGATCAAACCGAGGATGCCCTTGAGAAAGCAGTAGCTAAGCAGCCTGTGGTTGTCTCTTTGCAATGTACCGATGATATGTGTAGGTACTACAAAGAAGGCATCTTGGATTATAAAGTTTTCAAGGCAACCGACTCGCATTCTGTATTGATTGTTGGTTACGGCACCGACTCCAATGGTGTCAAATACTGGCGCTTCAAAAATTCTTGGGGACCAGACTGGGGTGAGGGGGGTTTTGGGAGGATCCGCAGGCACGTTAACTACGAACGAGGTGCGTTGGGTATTTTCATGAAACCTGGCGTACATCCAGTGCTTGAGGACTGATCAATCCTGCATTGTTGGATCTTTTAAATTTGTTTGTAGAAGTGTATCCCCTACCCAGTTTCATATCATACCTTCGTTGCCTTGCACTATTTTTATCCATGGTGTGCTGCTGCTTTTATAACGAGTATATGTTGGACCTCTTTCCCGTGAGACTTTATCAACATTTGATATATAATCAGTGATGCTAGTTTAGATTATTGTTCCTCATTCGTCTTTGTTTTGCTAGTGACATTTATAGTTCATCCATCCTTCGTAGTAAGGCTTCATTTGACATTAAGATGAATAATTATAATGTGTCTAATAAGCTTCGTATCTTTTTTTTACACTGATCAAACAAACGCTTCTATTGCTTCTTTTTAGCTTCCACAGCCAATGAGACATGAAACCTGACTGATGAACAATTGCTAGAGACTACAAAAAGTTAATATGTAACAAAGTTTTCTATTGAAGGTGGGTGATCGCCTCTTTTTTAGGAACTATGAATGTTTAATCACCGATTAAAGCTAATTTTTCATAGCCAAAAGCATTATTTAGTTATTTGTGTTAGAATAGTCGCATTTTATTCAGTCTGGGCAAACTCCAAGGCCACCACAGATACGATAGAATCCGGTGGCACCCAGAACCATGTTTTACAAAGCTTATTCATGCAACCCTTCCTAGCCAAAATATGTGCTACGCTATTAGCAGAATGTTGCACCCACCCCACCTTAAACTCGTCATTTTTTGTAGTAGGCTCTTGATTTCATACACCAAAAATTCATAAGCAGAGAAATCATTTGCCTGGTCTGTGATCTTGCTCACCGCTGACTGATACTCTGTTTCAACGATGTTGATCCATGTTTACATGCCAAAGCAATTTCGTCAGCATTAAATATTCATCAAGGAAGGAATCCCTCTCTGATTACAAGCTAGCCTGCTACTTTTGTTCCACATTGGTGGCAAACTACTGCTGGAAAAGCAGAATGGAAGAGCAGTCGTGAGTGCATGGGATCAAACCAGTTATTAGTTCCTTCCTCTGTTGTCGAAGAAACAAAGGAATTACATAGAGAAAGACAAGCTCTCCCTTGATATTCGTTTGTTTGTTTACCCCTCGGAATAAACAAGCAAAATTCATATGAACCTTGGACATAAAAACAAAAAAAATTCCAACTAACATGACTAATCTGTAGTAAAAAGCACTTATACAAAGTCATACTCGTTCATTTTCACCTATCTAGCTAGCAATAAAACAAAAGTACAACACCAGCCCTTTCATTAATTTCTCTTGTGTATGCCACGAATTGAAGCAAAACAAGAACACCTCCCACCGTTTGCCTTTGCCTAATTGGTTATTCATACTCCCACTGTAGTTAAGATACATATGTTGAAGAAATTTCATAAACTCCGGAAAACTCCATCCTTTTGTCCAAACCATGCCCATGATACTGCATATTTCTCCAGGAACTAAGAGAGTATCAGATATGTGACGTACGAGAGCCCACAAAGAAATCAGAATGCTTGCGAAGCCGGTTGTCCACATAAACGCCATGTGCAAGGAGTACGGACAGGGATGCGCAGCCCTGCGGAGTAACATAATAATTAATAAGAAAACTTAAGTTAATTAGGCACATATCACCGAATAAAATAGTGAAACAAACGGCAGGCTTTAACGTGGCATACCAGAAAGACAGAACGTTCAAAGTCGTGACAATCTCCTTTGTGGCATGACAGCGAACACTACCTGGTAATCAGAGCCTTCCTACTTCCCATCTAGCTTCTCTCGATTCCAACCGTGCCCTACACCATGTCTTCCTCCTCCGGCGCCTCTCACCCTAGCCTCAGTGGGCAGGTCATTGAGAAACTCTCCCGCACGAACTATGTGCTATGGCGCACACATATCACACCGCAGTTGCATGGCGCCGGTGTCTTCAGCTATGTCGATGGCACCTCGCCGGAGCCGACCAAGCTCCCCGCCGCCAAGGACAAGGACGGCAAGGAGACCTTCGAGCCCAACCCTCTCCACCCCATCTGGGTCCGGGAGGACCAGCAGGTGCTCGGTTACCTGCTGAGCAACCTCTCTAAAGAGGCGCTCGTCACGGTTACCATGCAGGTGCTCTAGACGACGCTAGCGGGCATGTACTCGTCGTAGTCACTGAGCCGCGTCAACAACATCCGTACCTCGCTCATCAACACGCAGAAGGGCAACCAGTCCGCCGCCACCTACTTCGCCTCCATGCACGGCCTTGCGGACCAGCTGGCCGGGGCCGGCAAACCGATCCAGGATGACGAAATCATCTCGTACATCCTTCATGGGCTGGATCTAGAGTACCAGTCCCTCGTCTCCGCCCTCGACGCCCGTGTCACCCCTGCCTCCCTCAACGAGATCTTCTCCATGCTCAGCAATTTCGAATAGCGCATGGCGCGGTTCCACGTCTCAGGCGGCGGCGGCTTCAAATCTTCCGCGAACGTTGCCACTCGTGGGCGTGGTGGTGGCTCTCGCTATCGTGGTCCTTCCCGTGGCAAGGGGAGGTCAGGTGGCGCATAGACCAGCGGCGGTGGCGGTATCGGGCACTCTGGAAATAGGGGTCGCCGTGGCGGCAGTCTGGCAGGACCCGCCCAGATACCCCATGCTGCCAGATCTGAGGCAAGCCGGGTCATACTGCCAAGGATTGCTGGTACCGCTACGAGGAAGACGAAGACGATTCTCAAGATGATGAAAAGGTCGCTACGGCGGCTGAGGGCTCCTACGGCGTAGACACCAACTGGTACCTGAATAGTAGCGCCACCAACCATCTCACTGGTAAGCTCGAAAAGGTGACTCTCCGTGAGAAGTACCACGGCAACGATCAGATTCACACTGCTGATGGTGCAGGTATGAGGATTAGCCACATTGGTCATTCAGTTATATATACCCCTCATCGTAAAATCCATCTAAGAAATTTTTTGAATGTCCCTAGTGCCCACAAGAATCTTCTTTCTGTTGATAGAATTGCCATTTATAACCATGTCTTCCTTGAGTTTCATCTTTTTTTTTTCTTTTTGATCAAGGATCAGGCCACGAAGAAAATACTCTATCGAGGTAGATGTGTTCGAGGGCTTTACCCGTTGCTTCTGGAGTTTACAAGATTCAATAAACGAGCTAATGGTGCCATCAAACTATCGTCACTGGCTAGATCGCTTAGGACATGCTTCTTTTTCTTTAGTTGAATGCTTGCTTAGAAAGAATAAGCTCCCGTTTGTTGGAGAGCGAAATATTGCAACTATTTGTGATTCTTGCCAACGAGCAAAATGTCATCAATTGCGGTACCCTATTTCTACTAGTGTTTCTACTCAACCTCTACAATTAATCTTCTCGGATGTTTGAGGTCCTGCCCTAGTTCTGTTGGTAGACACACCTATTACGTCAGTTCACTGGTGACTACAGTAAATTTTCTTGGATTTATCTTCTTAAGAAAACAACCGAACTTTCAAGCGTTAGTAGTACGCAAGTTTGATCGCAAGATCATTGTTGTCCAATCGGACTGGGGAGGAGAATACGAAAAGTTAAATTCCTTCTTCCAAACTCTTGGCATATCACACCACGTGTCATGTCCACACGCTCACCAACAAAACGGGTCGGCTGAACGTAAGCATCGACATGTCGTTGAAGTTGGTCTTGCTCTCCTAGCCGCCGCTGGACAGGCACAGGGACCCGCAATGATGAGGCCCGCAGGGTCGGATCTTCTGTGGCCGCTGCATCATGCATGTCTCCTCCAATTTCCATAGAAGACCAGGCTCAGGTGGACTCTATCGGCGCTGCCTCAGAATCTGGCTCGGGATTAGCTACAACAGCAGATTTTGTGCATGCCATGAGATCTTCTGTGCCACAAGCTTCGGCAGCACCATCTCAACATCGTACACGACTACAAAAAGGGGTAATACAACCTTTTAATTACAAGCATCTACCAAGTATGAGATGATTTGTTCCACAGGTGAACCAGGTGAACGCACGCTTGAAGAGGCACTTGGTGATGAAAGATGAAAAAAGGCTATGGATGAAGAGTATATGGCACTGCAGAAAAATAAAACATGGCACTTGGTTCCTCCACAGCAAGGTAAAAACCTCATTGACTGCAAGTGGGTATTCAGAATTGAAAGGAAATTTGATGGAACTATTGATCGCTACAAGGCAAGACTAGTTGCAAAAGGCTTTAAACAGCACTATAGTATAGATTATGAGGACACCTTTAGTCATGTTGTAAAAGCTGCCACCATTCTTCTTGTTTTGTCTATTGTTGTTTCTAGGGGCTGGAGTCTCAGACAGCTAGATGCGCAGAACGCATTCCTCCATGGTGTTCTTAAAGAGGAAGTGTACATGAAGGAACCTCCTGGGTTTCTGAACAGAAATCCACCCTCTTATGTGTGCAAGCTTGATAAGTCATTATATGGACTGAAGCAAGCTCCGAGGGTATGGTACTCTCGTCTCAGTCAAAATGCAAACTATATATATTTGTTCTCATATATGTTGATGACATTATTGTAACAAGTTCATCTGATGAGGATATCACATGACTTCTGAAGGATCTTGGTTCAGAGTTTTCTCTCAAGGACCTTGGAAACTTGCACTACTTTCTAGGGATTGAGGTGAAGATACATGATGATGGACTTCATCTCTCTCACGAGATGTATGCAACAGATCTGGTAAAAAAGGCTGGGTTGCAGGGTTGTAAATCCTCACCCACTCCATTGTCAAGTTCACAAAAATTGTCTCTTACAGAGGAAGAACCTTTAAAACAAGATGAAAGCACGAAATACAGAAGTCTGGTAGGTGCACTCCAATATCTAACACTTACTAGAGCTGATATATCTTTTGCTGTTAACAAAGTTAGCCAGTTTCTTCATGCACCTACTACAGTCCATTGGACTGCTGCTAAACGCATAGTTAGATATGTCAAGAATACTCTCAACATTGGTCTTAACTTTAGTAAGTCACCATCAACACTTATTAGTGCCTTCTTAGATTCTGATTGGGCAGGATGTCTAGATGATAGATGCTCAGCTGGTGGCTTTGCAGTGTTCTTTGGCCCTAATTTGATCTCATGTGGCGCAAGAAAAAAGCCACTGTCTCGAGGTCCAGTACAAAACCATAATACAAAGCATTAGCCAATGCTACAGCTGAAATTATATGGGTACAGTCCATATTAAAGGAACTTGGTGTCAAAAGCACTCAAGCTCCATGTCTATGGTGTGATAACCTTGGTGCCACTTATTTATCCGCTAATCCAGTTTTTCATGTCAGGATCAAGCATATTGATCATTTGTAGATGTAGTGGAACAATTTGCCCAAACTACGGATGTCGTGTCAGGGACTAGGCGACGGCAACAACGCTCAGCTAAAGCTAGGTGACACAGTTCAGCTTATGAATGCAGAAATAAAACCTAAACTATCAAGATTGTCGCCAATGAAAATGCGGATAAGCAAAGGTAGATACAGATTTTACTAACTTTCTTTTTGGTATTTTTGTAATTCTTGAGAAATTAAGATACTAACACAAGCTAACATCAATGACAAGAGAAGTAAAAAGGACATGAACATAACACATACATATGTGTATGGACACTAATCATCAGCACACAACAATATTTTTGATGAATCACGCACGCACGCACGCACGCACGCACGCACGCACTAGCAGAATACTAATTGACAGAACCAAAATATAATAGATCAAGTATCTCTCAAAGTAACAAAGCCTCAACTAGTCAGATCTCAGAACACATACACTATATTATACAAGTACTTAAACAGAGCAAACAACAGGTTGCAAGTACACTTCAAATCTGAATATCACATAAGCATCTCAAGGCACAAATTAATTGTTCAGAACAGTATATGAAAATTGTATGATGTATGAATATTGTGGTGTTTTATTGATCTGACCCAGGTGTGGGATATATATAGAATACAATATGTGAAGAGACTTGGAGTAGGGGACAAGTCGTACATGGTTTAAACCAATCCTATCTCTAACTCCTAATCTCTAACTTAAACATAATTATACTTCTAACATTCCTCCTCAGTCGTAGCGGGAGTGAAGCGGACGATGGCGACTGAATTTGAAATCTTGTGCTCCCGTCGTCTTCTCCGCCACGCCATCATCAACTGCGTCTCTGATGGGTCGCCACCTAGGGCGGTGACTGCGTCCCCTTCTGGTGCCTTCCAGCCTTCTCCTCTATTCCCTCCCGCAGTCACAGCGGGAGTGGCGTGGACGCTAGTGACGACGCGGACGTTGTTGACTGGAGTTGTTGCCGATGAGTTGTTGTAGACGTAGCCATTAATGTCAACGTCGAGATAGCCGATCATGGTGATGTAGCCGTGGTCGAGGTAGTCGTGGTCGATGGTGTAGTCATCGTGGATGATGAAACCGCACAAAGCCGGAGGCGCAAAAAAAAAATGCGCTATGACGGAGCTGCAGACATGGACGGTGCACCTTGCGGATGTCAGAGGGTGCCGTCGGCGATGAGTCCACCGGTTTTGCCAAGACCGCAGGAAGCCCATCGAGCACACATCGGTTTTGCCAGAACCGTGTAGCCGTGTAGGGTCGTCACTATAGTGACGTCGTGTCGATGCAGTTGTGCCATCGTGGATGACGTGGTCGATGCCGTCGTCGTGACGCGGTCATTGCCGTCGTCGAGGTCGCGTCTTGCAGAAAAATCTGTTAGAGGACGCTAGTTGTCCATCTTGTGGACGAGGCGGCGGGCGGTGTGTCTGACGATGATGTTGGTGAAGATCACGTTGATGAAGACCTTGGCGATGAAGTGTTGGCGTTGACACTGCAGTGGCGTGTTGGCTCGTAGCCTGGCGTAGCCGTACAGCTCGATGTCGTTCGGCACGGGAGGTGTCGGTGTAGTTGCAGATCGATAGCTTGATGAAGAATGACTGGTGCACAGGCGTGGTAGGCAGGTGCAGGCCGGCTTGGTGTACATCTTGGTGTCGTGGGTCGTGGTCGTAGGGCGCGCGCTGGAGTCGATGGAGTTGGGGAAACAGCCCTCCCGTGATCCGTGCCATGCGCTGGGCCTCTCGCCAGTCGAAGTCGCCCGGCCGTTGTTCTGCTCATGCGCGGGTGGCCGATTGGATCGGACAGCAGCTTTTGGGGCAGGATAATGGAGACGGTGTCGATCTGGTCGATGGCGAGTAGACGATATGCAGCCTCCGAGAAGCCTGCGCTGGAGCCGCCGGGTACAACGTGCGCGCGGGTGTAGCGTCGAGGTCGCGTGTCGCATGAGTCGATGGAGGCTGGTAGCCACGCGAGGCTCGAGCTCCTGGATGCGCCTTGCATGTCCATGGCTGCATGGATGTACAGATCACGGAGTAAATTTCCTCCCGTGCGGTGCTGCCCCATGTCCTGCATGCGCCTTGGATGTCCATGGGCTGCATGGATGTACAGAATCAGCCCGCGCGTGGATTTTCGATTGCTCCTCTCGAACGAAGTCCGTAGCGATCGGCTCGATGATGCGACTTGCCCGCCGCTGAAGCACCGATTTCTAGGGTTTATAACTAAAGAAAATAGTAGTATCTATCTACTGGATGGAAATTGAGAATTCGAAAACTGGATCTAATCTAATCTAGGGAAGAACCGGTCAGATCATTGATTGATCGGGTGCCGCGCCCCCGGGGAGAGGAGATTAATCTCCCAGGGGGCGGCGCGCTGCGGAAGATGTGAAAGGTCTTAGGATCGGCGTCGTGAGACTAACCGCTCTAAATACCATATGAAAATTGTATGATGGATGAATATTGTGGTGTTTTATTGATCTGACCCAGGTGTGAGATATATATAGAGTACAATATGTGAAGAGACTTGGAGTAGGGGACAAGTCGTACATGGTTTAAACCAATCCTATCTCTAACTCCTAATCTCTAACTTAAACATAATTATACTTCTAACACAGTACACAAGGTTCACCTAGCAGTTTTCAGAAATTTGCAAGAAGTAAGAGAGGAGAGAAGCAGCAGCAGTTTGTGTTCAGAGAAGAACTAAGAACAGCAGCTAGAGGCGAGGGAAGAAGAGAAATAGTAGCACCAAGGGGAAGAAGAAGGAACAACAGCGTGGTCAGGGGAAAGGGCTTCAGCAAGAAGAGCAGCAGGGGCGCATAGGAAGAAGGAGCAGCAGCAGGTTGCGTGGAAGAAGAGAAGGCAGCAGCAGGAGGTCGAGAGGAAGAAGGAGGGGTGCGCGAGGTGGGCGCTGGTGGCGGCGCTAGTGGAGGCGTGTGGCCCCTAGTTTTGGCCCTTCTCCTTTTCTTCTTTCTTCACAAGAAGGTCCCTTTCTTCTTTAACTTGTCCCCTGGAGCTTCATTTCTTCACACACAAGTCCCTATGTCTTTCTTCTTTCTTTTCACTTGACTGGTTCTCTTAGCCACTAGTCCAGATCTTGAAGTTTATAGTGCCTTTGCGCACTTTTCTGCAAAAGAAACACAATGACTAGTAAATAATTCATTATTTGATTTTCATGCAAATATTTAACTAAACTTAGCAAGAATAGATGGGCATAACTCGACGAATGGTATAATTCAATGCCAAAATTATATATACGAAATGTGCTTATCACATATCAAGATAGATTTTCACTTTGTAAGGGAAAGAGTTGCCAAGAAGCAACTTGACATCCTGTTTGTACATTCCAAAAATCAAATTGCAGATGAATTCACAAAGCCTTTGCCTACAAGAAGTTTTGAAGACTTCAAGCATAATCTCAACTTGATGAAGTTGTGATTAAGGGAGGGTGTTAAACACATCTGGTATGTGTCACTGCACCTGTCACGGATGCACCAGGAGATCTATGGTCGATGTAGTGGATACGCAAGGTAGTTAGCTCCAATATCTATTTATTGTAACTATCTCTATCTCTTCCTCTCCAAGATTGTAATCTCCTGTAAAATCTCAACTTCTTGTATGTGCATCAGGTTTATTGCGCCCCTGCCTATAACATGCGGTCGTCTCCTCCAACGAGGGTAAGACGTTTCTACATCTCGCACACAGACTATCTTCATTATCTTAGAGCTATCTTTTTTAGTATTTATACTGAGATCTATATTTATTTTATTTATGTTCGCACTGGTGTGCATGTCAATCATGTGTCACCTGTGCCAATGATTTTCTGCAGCTATGTTGCTTACATAAGGAATTAAGGATCTTGCCTCAATAAGTGACTGATCTCTGAGTGCCTCATCATGCTTGTTGGTATTTTCCCCACTTCAGTTAGATACATACTGTCAGTAGAGCTAACTAATGCTAATTATTGTGTTACTTCAGTTATGGTGATCAATCTCCGTGGAAGCATAAGATTGAATTGGCAAAAAGTTGTGATTGATTCAGGCAGTGTTCTGACATTGCAACAGCCACGCAAAAAACTGTTTTCAAGGTGTACTTTAGTGCATACCAGAAGAAGTTGTTGAACTGCATGGTACACTTGGATCGTAATGTCTCTCTGAAACTCCTGACATTGTGGAACTCTTTATGACATGTTCATCATTCTGTTCTTCGTACGCTGCACCGAGCAAAACCTATCCCGAGTTTACACTTGTCGCTCATCAATGATGTCTACGCTGACAGATAAGACAAGGCTTGATTGATCGTCAGTTCTGTCCTGTAAATGTCGCTACCCGTTGGAGCACGGGTACAGTCCAAAAAAGGGTGGGTGAATGCAGAAAACAGAGAAGAGGCCTGGCGGTGTCGTGAATGCAGAGGGAGGCGGCGGCAGCCGGTGGTGATGTGAGTGCTATCGGGTAGGGGAGTTACCGAAGGTCTCACTGTCCGGGTGGCAGGCTCGATCGCTAGGAAGGAAGTAGGGTAAATTTACTACAGATTGGCATGCTTTTTAGTTTGAAGGGGCTAAACAAACAGCAATGCAGGTTTTATCTGTCTTAGTCCTCTGCTTCTTATTGGGTTTGTACTACTCGCTGGTTAGTTTGGCACTGGTGCGGTTTGTACTAATTAATTACCTCCTGTTGAGAACTTACAAGCGGATTCCTTGATGTAACAGCCGATAATATCATTTTTTTCTTGCTTTAATTGTTTTTCTTTTTGCGAAAGATATTAGCTATATTTCTTCAGGACTCTTTCCAATGGGAGCAACTACTTGGTCTCAGCTGTTATCTGTATTTTTTTTCTTATCTCTGTTAAATGCAGTACTGCTAGAACAACTGGTGCAATTTTTCTCTAATACTCCCTCTTTCCCAAATTAAGTGTCCTGGTTTTAGTTCACATTTGAACTAAAACCATGCCACTTATTTTGAGACGGAGGGATTTTTTCGTTGTTATCTCGAGGGAGTATATCTTAGTTCTGTAGATCAAACCTCTATGGAAGCAAAAGAATAGGTTGATTCTGCGAGTCTTCCCCCACTGCATCAGCCATGCATACATGCTTCTGCCCGGTGTATGCAGTCTTCTGCCACTGCAATAGCCATGTATACTATGATCTAGAGTTTTTGTTCATTTTGTATCATCTCCTGGCATATGGTGATGGGTGCTTATTAAAAATGTTTTGTGGCTCTCTTTGGCAGCACATGTAAGATCGACGGTGACGGCAATGGGATCAGCATCTAATTTCTTCAGAACGACAGAATGCTCCTAATCTGGTTTTCTTGAAGTCTTGCCGCTTTCTGATGGAGCACGCACAGTGTGGAAACAGGGTGGATGGGCATGGAAGACGAAGAGAGGCCGACGACTCCCACCAGATGTACCCTGGATATGGAGGGAGGCAGCGATTTGCAGTTGCAAAAGGTGGAGGTGGTAGGAGTGGCAGTGGCGGCGGAAGAGGAGCATATATCTAGTTAGGTTCTAGGGAGTTGTAGCAGGCGAGGCTTCACTTTGAGTGTACAGGAAGCGAGATGCCGAGCTGACCGTGCGACACGGCTGGTGTGCAAGGTGAGATGCCATGGTGATGTACAATGCAACAATGTCGTGTGAAGCAGTGTACAAGGAGTCCTAGAGCCATCATCGGGCAAGGTTGTTGGCCGAGTGAATCGGCTAATCAGTCTATGCAAGCACCAGCATGTTAGATGACCATCTGGGTCGTGTGCCAGTTGAGGGTGAGATACACAAGTGTTGTACGTGTGCTTGCATGATGGCTAGGGCTAGGTTTGTTAGTGCATGGTGTTCGTGGCGGTCGTTGCGCGCGGCTGGGCTGTGCGTGCCTTCGCGTATCTAAGTTTTATATAATCACTTTGCTTTGGTGAGCCAAGAGAAATAAAAGTGGAGGAGAAAAGGTTGGGCCGTGTGAGAAGCAACTTGAGGAAGAAGAAGGGGCTGTGAGGATGCTTGATTTTGAAACATAATACATTTGAACGCCACATCACCCCCCCTCTTCCCCTTTCTCGGTTACAACAAAGTATCATTTTATCAAAGCACCTTTCGTGCATTCAACCACCATACTAGTGGTTATCGCCACTGTAGGGGCACCGCCTCGAGCTCGACAACACCACCATTGTGGCGGCTGCGTGGGCGAAGCCATAGTACCTACGCTGGTGGATCTCGAAATTGTGCCTCCTCGCACCTACGCTGACCACCAGCCGCAAATTCTTGCGCGGATGGAGCGACATAGTCGCCAAGTGGGCATGCCACAGGAATGCCGTGAGCACCTCAAAGCTCCAAGCAGGGCAGGAAGGTGACTTGGCGCCAAGGTTTTGGTTACCGGTCGAAATTTCAAGATTTCCCATGGTTACCGCATATTTCTGTGCCCCTCGATAAATCCTCATACCGAGCAAAAAATACCCTTTTTTATATTTTTTTGAATTTAAACGCTCCATTTGTAGTAAAGTGCGTAGGATCTAATTAATGCCATGAGAGTTGATTCTGACGTGTTCGTAGCAACCTAGTTCCTGTTTTGACAGGTCTCTGGTTCGAATGTTCGTTCATTTATTTATTTGAATTCAAAATTCAACTATAAAATTCGTTCGAAATATTCCCGGTAACCACGTTTACCCGCCCCCCTCGGTAAAATTGCCTCATTCGGTAACCAAAACAGTGCTTGGCGCCGCACGACCGCTTCCCTCGCCGCTCCGCCTGCTATGCGGGTACACCCAACGCCAGCTGCGGTGTGTCGGGGGCGTTGCCGTCACTCGTGGACAGGGCACATAGTGGCGAGGAGGCGGTGCAGCCCCGCTACAACTGCTCAATGAAATGCCTATCAGGGTGAGAAAAGGAGAGGGTGAGAGATGTATATTGCCACTTGGGCGAAGACTAGTTAAAACCATGGTGAGTGAGGACTAAAATCATGTCGGCTAGATCGAGGGATGAAGTGTGTATGTTTTGAAAAGTTGAAGGTGCAAATTGTCTGATTTTAAAGTTGAGGACCGAAATCTGTACTTTGCGGTTATTTGAAGGACGAAAGGTGTATTAAAAAATTACAGAAAATACGAGGAGCCGCACGTGCAAAGGAGTACTCCTGGACTTGATTCAGTTGAAAGCGAGATATCTTGTTCAAAAAGAAAGGCGAGAGATTTAAGGAGTCTTGACTCTGACAGCGGCGGTCAAGTTAAACAGAGAGATAAATACACCCACGGTCACTGTAATTGCGTTGAAAGCGCGATACGGTCACCCAACTTTGAAATACGCTCGTTAGGGTCACTGAATACGATGGGACGTGAATATACGGTCACTGTAGCGCGTATGCGGTGCGTACACGTTGTTTGACCACGTGTTGACCGCTTGTTGGGGACAGGTGGCGAACCGGGGTGGCGCGGCTGTGGAAATAAGCAAAAAAGCCCTCGGGCGACGCCTCATCACCCATTTGTCCCTCCACCACTTCACCTGCCTGTTCGTCTTCGTCAACAGAGAAAGGGGGAGCTGCACAGGCGACGCCGCCCCGGCGATCATCGGAGGGTTGGGGAGGCGACGACCCGATTTCTTACGTGGTTGAGGAGGCGCCGCCGCCGCGCGCCTTCGCCACCCTTGAGAGGCGGCGCCGATGTCTCCTGTTCGTCGTGAAGAAGGGGCGGCGGCCCCCGTGTACAGTAAGTTGCCTAATCTGAAGCATCCCCCTTTTTTGCCGTATTGATGTCAAGAACCCTCCTTTTCGGCCCGCATTGCCCTACTGGATGTTTTGTAGTTGGTAGATAGGCCGAATTCTGCTAGGGTTTTCGCATGGGATTTGGGGGTACCAGAATTGGGGCTTAGGGTTTTAGATGTTCAAAAAAATTGATGGTGATGTGGAGATTTATGTCGATTCTGATGTATGTTGTACATGTGTTGCTGTGTCAGGCCGTCGAAGCAGCAATTTCTCTATGGAGATCAATCATGGTGGGTTTTTTGTTGGGCATGGAACTAACCGTGCTTATGTCAATGGCCGTTCCATTTGGTATGATCATGTGGAGAAGGTAACTTGGTCACCAATTTTAGTTGAAAGTCTAGTTGAGGAAATAGGTTATGAGATGGCAGGCAGGCTCAAGGTTTTCTACTGCATTCCAATTCTTACACCCAGCACAAATGGTTTGAGGGAACTGAGTGATGATGAGCAGGCAGATAGGATGATGGTTTTTGTTGATATTGGGCATCATTTCTTTAGCATCTACGGATCATGATCAAAGCTTTCGAGCTAATCCAGATGAAGATGATGTTGTCCACAATCCAAGAGCACATTTGCCTCCGGTCTTGAGCCCCAAAGAGAGTTGACATCAGATCTGCAGACAACAGAGAGGATCAGGAAGAAACAGAGCATGCAGAGGCAGGGGCAGAAGCAAAGCCAGAGACAGGGGCACCTATTCCTCTCCAGGTTATATTCCCTGAGGATGCAAATGAGGATGTGAATCAATTTGAGTTTGTGAGGAGGCTATCAACACAGCCAGAGCCAGTTGTACTGCAACAACCTAGTCATTACAAAGATAATGCAGCAGAGCCAGTTGTAGGAAGAGATCAATCAATGAGGAGGAGTACTAGGCAGAGCAAATTGAACTATACAATGCAAGAAGAAGATGCACCTAGTGACACAGATGATGAGGATTATGACCCTGGATTAATTGTGGACAGTGACAATGAGATTGGCAATGATGATGATGACTTGTATGCAGATAATGTTGATGAGGATGAACCAGAACAGAAACAGGGGAACAAAACAAATGAGAGAGTAAAGCAGAAAGGAAATCAAGGCCAAAGTAAAGCTCAAGAGAAAGGAAAACAAGAGTATAATTCAGATGAGGACTTGTCTGAAGGTGAAGATTTGTGGGCACCTGATTCAGATGATGAAGAGTTGCACTTGAAGTTCAACACTTTCAGACCAGAGGATCTACACAGGCCACAATTCCATGTAGGCCAAGTCTTTGAGAGTGTAGAACTACTGAGGACAGCAATTAAAGAGTACTCCTGCCAGAATAGAGTTGATATCAAGCTGCCTGTGAATGATAGGAAAAGACTTAAAGCAAAGTGTGATGATGATTGCACATGGTATTTGTGGGCATCATATGACAACAGGACCAAGGCATTCATGGTGAAGAGATATGTGCATGAGCACACATGCAGCAAGAAGTGGAAGATTAGGGCTTTTACATCTAAATTCTTAGCACTCAAGTACTTAGAGAGCTTTAGGGCTGATCAAGATATGAACTTGATGAATTTCTCTAGGGTAGTTCAGAAGGAATGGCACATGACACCTGGTAGGATGAAGCTCCAGAGGGCAAGGAGAATGGCTATGAAAATAATCTATGGAGATGAAGAAGGGCAGTATAAGCTTCTCTGGAATTATGCACATGAGGTTAGGAGAAGCAACCCTGGCTCCTCTTTCTATGTGTCCCTTGATAATGGAAGGTTCAGTAAGTTGTACATGTGCCTAGATGCTTGCAAAAGAGGATTTCTAGAAGGTTGCAGACCTGTCATCTTTCTTGATGGTTGTCACATTAAGACTAGATATAGAGGTCAACTGCTTGCAGCTGTTAGGGTAGATCCCAATAACTGCATTTTTCCAATTGCCATAGCTGTGGTTGAAGTTGAGGACACTCCTAACTGGGCATGGTTTCTTGACCACTTAAAAGAGATCTAGGCATTATAAACACTAAACCTTGGACAATCATGTCAGACAAACAGAAGGGGCTCATCAATGCAGTTGAAGAATTATTCCCAGAGTCAGAACACAGATTTTGTGTTAGGCACATGTGGCAGAACTTTCAGCAGTCTTTCAAGGGGGATATCTTGAAGAATCAATTGTGGAAGATAGCTAGGAGTAACACAGTGCAGGTATATGAGCAGAGCATGCAAGAAATGAAGATTCTTAATGAAGATGCCCACAACTGGCTGCATGAGTTAGAGCCACAAACTTGGGTCAATGCTTTCCAGAGTGACTTGCCAAAATGTGATATTTTGCTAAACAACATCTGTGAAGTATTCAACAGGTAACACCAACTTATTTGATCAACATTTGTGATGTATCTATGCTATAGTAGTGCTTGCTGCAACCTAATGTGATCAACATGTTCAATGCAGGTACATTTTGGAGGCTAGGGAGCTGCCAATCCTTACCATGGTTGATAGGATTTATAGGCAGCTCATGACAAGGCATTACAGCAAGCAGATGGAGGCAGACAAATGGCTAGGTGATATATGCCCAAAGATCAGGAAGAAGGTTGAGAAGGCAACAGAATTTGCTAACACCTGCTATGTGGAGGGATCAGGAGATGGTCTTTTTGTAGTAGGTGATAGAGGGCATGACTACATTGTGGACATGCACAAGAAAACATGCACCTGCAGAAGGATACAGAAAGGAGGGGTTCCATGTTGTCATGTCATTGCCTGCTGCAGGAATGACAGAATTGATCCTCTTACCATGGTTGACCCTTGCTACTCAAAGGATATGTTCAAAAAGGCATATGGAAACATTATATATCCTTGCAAAGATAGGAGAGAGTGGGAGGACTTACATGGGCCCCCAATTGAGCCACCATTGTATCAAAAGCATGTGGGTAGGCCATGTACTACAAGGAGGCAAGCACCTGGAGAGGTTGATCATAGAAGGGGAGGGAAGAAGATAACAAGGCATGGTGTCATCATGCACTGTTCTTACTGTGGTGAGGCAGATCACAACAAGAAGGGGTGCAAACACTTGAGGGCTGGACTTCCACCACCAAGTGCTGCAAGTGTGCCCTCTCCTGACCAAGGTGCTGGAAATGTGCCACCTCCAGAACAAGGTGATGCTGCACAAACTACCACATCAACACAAGCAGATCCAGTTTTAACACAGGTAACAGAAGCAGATTTGTGTGTTCTTAGGCATTTGTATTCTCTCATGTTTTGGAAATTATGTAACACAAAATATTCCTGATGAGCAGAACCATGAAGAAGCTTCAACTACATATGATAATCTCATGGTGGACAACATGATTGCCCAGGTAATATAACTTCTGAATTTCATCATGGACAAGCAGTGACTACTTCTGTATGAAATGTATTGATCCCACAGTTGCCACTTGTGTATTTTTTGCAGATGCCAACACCAAGAGTTGTGGAACAGAGGCCACTACCTAGTTCTGCTTTCCTCCGTGCTGCACAAGTGTTGCTCAACCAGTTTGCTAGCCAAGGGAGCCAAGCAAGTTCCAGTACCATCAGGCCAGGTGAGTTGGCACAGAAGTTGGAGGCCATGAAGAACCAGAGAGATAGAGAACTAGAGGAGAGGAAGCAAGCCATTCTACAATCTAGAAGAGAAGAGGAGTTGAGGAGAGCTGAAGAGGCAGCGAGGAGGAAACATGAAGTGGCACAGAAGAAAGCTGAACTTGCAGAAAGAAGAAGATTGGCTGCATTGCAAACAGCTGCCAAAAAAAGGAAGAAGCAGAGCTAAACAAAAGAGTTCAAGCTGAGACCAGGCAGATTATTCAAGATACAATGAAAACTATAGCTGCTGAGAAAAAGGCAAGGCTAGAAGCAGAGAAAAGAGCTGCTGCTTGAGAAGAAGGAGGAAGAGAAAATACTACAGAGGAAGCAGCAGGCTGCAAAAGAGAAGAAGAGAAGAGAATTGCTGCTGCAAAAGAGAAGAGGAGAAGAAGCTTGCTGCTGCCAAAAGAGAAGAGGAGAAGAAGCTTGCTGCTGCCAAAAAGAGGAGGAGAAGAAGCTTGCTGCTGCCAAAGAGAGGCTGATAAAAGGCTTGCTGCTGCTCAGAGAGGATGAAGGCTGCTGCACAAAAAGCAAGGGAGCAATCTATGGCTGCTGCAAAAGAAAATCAAGCTGCTTGGACAACCAATCGATCCTCCACACAAGGCTGCCAAATCTTCAATGTTTGATATCTTTAGGTAGTTTGTAGTAGATGAAGTGTTTGGTACCTAGATGATCATTTTACCTGTGTTGTTGAGATGATTATGTATGGTAACAAGTTGTTGATTTTGGTTATGTTGATGCATAGTGACTGCAACAATCTGCTGTAAGAAACATGGCAACTTTGTTTTCTATCTCCGTAAGACTTATTTGGTTATCATGTCGGTTTGCTTACTTATCGTCAAGTTTTGATGCAACTTTACTTGTCTATGCAAATTGTCATGTCGGTTTGGCAAGTTTGGTCGTTTGGCATGTCATCAATTTTGCCATTTGGTCGATTAGCAGGTCGAATGATGGATGCATATTTGGTCAATTTTGGCACCCGAATGTGAAGTTTGGCATGTCATCAAGTTTGCCATTTGGTCAGTTTGGCACCCAGAATGATGGATGCATATTTGGTCAATTTTGGCACCCAGAATGTGAAGTTTGGCATGTCTGTCAAGTTTAAACAATGCCAACTGTGCTGAATCACTGCCTTATCTAGTGAACCATTTTGATCAATGCCAGCAATGATATAAGAAAACAATGCCAGCAATGCCTTTCAATAAGACAAAACAATGATCACACACACACACACACATAATGATATAAGAAACAACATATTCATCATAGATAACACATGGTTCACCAAAGCATTTCAAGTTTGACACCATTACATCAGACTAAACCAAAATAAACATGGTTCAACATAGCATTTTTCAGTGCTGACACCATCACATGACACGTAACTAGGACTGCCAACACATTAACTAGGACTGCCACCACTTCAGACTGCCAAAATGAACCTGGCATCACCAATGGAACATCTTCATCTTCAACATCTTCACTTCTTCACCATGAATAACACCAATGCACCAAGGCCTAACATCACAACAAGCGCAAGCAGGAACTTCATGAGCATCACCAGCTCTGTACCAATCTTCAAGAAGGCAGCAGACTTCTGCTGCTGGTCATGACATTGCCACTCATGACATTGCCACTCATGAGCATCTCTCTCTTGGACTTCTTGTTCCAGCTTGTTGATCCATTCATGTAGGTAATCTCTTGTGCTTTCAAAAGTTCCTCCTGCGTTCCTCAGCCGCACCAATAGCATCCACAGCGGCATCACCGACCAGATACTTGTTCTCCACGAGGTACTCCACGTACTCCAATTCCCAACGCCAGAACTCACAACTCACCTATCCCAAAAAGACAAGCCAAGGTCAAAAACTCCAATCTTTGGATCTATCCCCATGAAAAGCATATGAAATCGAAGAACTAACCCCATGATTTTGGCACTTGTAGAAGACCCAGCCGTCGTGCTTCTCAGTGGTGGAGATGTATGTTGGGAAACGTAGTAATTTCAAAAATTTTCCTACGATCACGCAAGACCATGGTGATGGCATAGCAACGAGAGGGGAGAGTGTCCGTCCACGTACCCTCGTAGACCGAAAGCGAAGCGTTATATTAACGCTGTTGATGTAGTCGACGCGTCTTCACGATCCGACCGATCCAAGCACCGTTACTCCGGCACCTCCGAGTTCTTGGCACACGTTCAGCTCGATGGCGATCCCGAGCTCCGATCCAGCAAAGCGTCGGGAAGGAGTTCCGTCGACCTGACGGCGTGGTGGACGATCTTGATGTTCTACCGTCGCAGGCTTCGCCTAAGCACCGCTACAATATGACCGAGGTGGAATATGGTGGAGGGGGCACCGCACACGCTAAGGAACGATCCGTAGATCAACTTGTGTGTACTAGGGTGCCCCCTGCCCCGTATATAAAGGAGCAAGGGGAGGGCGGCCAGCCCTTGGGGCGCACCAAGGGGGGGAGTCCTCCTCCTAGTAGGAGTAGGACTCCCTTTCCTAGTCCTACTAGGAAGAGGAAGGGAAGGAAAGAGAGGGAGGGAGAGGGGAGGGGGGCTGCGCCCCCCTCCTAGTCAGTCGGACTCCCCATGGAGGGGGGCGCACCACCTCCTGGTGCAGCCCTCTCTCCCTCTTGGCCCAATAAGGCCCATAACTTCCCGGGGTTCCGTAACCCCTCCGCACTCCGGTTTTCTCCGAAACTTCCGGAACCTTTCCGTGTCCGAATATAACCATCCAATATATCAATCTTTATGTCTCGACCATTTGAGACTCCTCGTCATGTCCGTGATCACATCCGGGACTCGAACTCCTTGGTACATCAAAATACATAAACTCATAATAACCGTCATTGAAACCTTAAGCGTGCGGACCCTACGGTTCGAGAACTATGTAGACATGACCTAGAACTATTCTCGGTCAATAACCAATAGCGGAACCTGGATGCTCATATTGGTTCCTACATATTCTACGAAGATCTTTATCGGTCAAACCGCATAACAACATACGTTGTTCCCTTTGTCATCGGTATGTTACTTTCCGAGATTCGATCGTCGGTATCCAATACCTAGTTTAATCTCGTTACGGAAAGTCTCTTTACTCGTTCCGTAATACATCATCTCACAACTAACTCTTTAGTTGCAATGCTTGCAAGGCTTTATGTGATGTGTATTACCGAGAAGGCCTAGAGATACCTCTCCGACAATCGGAGTGACAAAACCTAATCTCAAATACGCCAACCCAACAAGTACCTTTGGAGACACCTGTAGTACTCCTTTATAATCACCCATTTACGTTGTGACGTTTGGTAGTACCAAAGTGTTCCTCCGTAAACGGCAGTTGCATAATCTCATAGTTACAGGAACATGTATGGGTCATGAAGAAAGCATTAACATACTAAGCGATCAAGTGTTAAGCTAACGGAATGGGTCATGTCAATCAGATCATTCAACTAATGATGTGACCTTGTTAATCAAACAACAACTCCTTGTTCATGGTTAGGAAACATAACCATCTTTGATTAACAAGCTAGTCAAGTAGAGGCATACTAGTGACATACTGTTTGTCTATATATTCACACATGTATTATGTTTCCGGTTAATACAATTCTAGCATGAATAATAAACATTTATCATGATATAAGGAAATAAATAATAACTTTATTATTGCCTCTAGGGCATATTTCCTTGAGTCTCCCACTTGCACTAGAGTCAATAATCTAGATTACAAAGTAATGATCCTTACACCCATGGAGTCTTGGTGCTGATCATGTTTTGCTCGTGGAAGAGGCTTAGTCAACGGGTCCGCAACATTCAGATCCGTATGTATTTTGCAAATCTCTATGTCTCCCACTTGGACTTGGTCCCGAATGGAATTGAAGCGTCTCTTGATGTGCTTGGTCCTCTTGTGAAATCTGGATTCCTTTGCCAAGGCAATTGCACCAAGATTGTCACGAAAGATCTTCATCGGTCCCGATGCACTAGGTATGACACCTAGATCGGAAATGAACTCTTTCATCCAGACTCCTTCATTTGCTGCTTCGAAGCAGCTATGTACTCCGCTTCACATGTAGATCCCGCCACGGCGCTTTGTTTAGAACTGCACCAACCGACAGCTCCACCGTTTAATAAAAACACGTATCCGGTTTGCGATTTAGAATCGTCGGATCAGTGTCAAAGCTTACATCGACGTAACCATTTACGACTAGCTCTTTGTCACCTCCATATCGAGAAACATATCCTTAGTCCTTTTCGGTATTTCAGGATGTTCTTGACCGCTGTCCAATGATCCACTCTGGATTACTTTGGTACCTTCCTGCCAAGCTTACAGCTAAGCATCGTCGGTCTGGTACACAGCATTGCATACATGATAGAGCCTATGGCTGAAGCATAGGAACATCTTTCATTTTCTCTCTATCTTCTGCTGTGGTCGGGCATTGAGTCGACTCAATCTTACACCTTGTAACACAGGTAAAAACCTTTCTTTGCTGATCCATTTTGAACCTTTTCAAAACTTTATCAAGGTATGTGCTTTGTGAAAGTCCAATCAAGCGTCTTGATCTATCTCTATAGATCTTGATGCCTAATATGTAAGCAGCTTCACCGAGGTCTTTCATTGAAAAACTTTTATTCAAGTATCCTTTTATGCTATCCAGAAATTCTATATCATTTCCAATCAATAATATGTCGTCCACATATAATATTAGAAATGCTCTGAGCTCCCACTCACTTTCTTGTAAATACAGGCTTCTCCAAAAGTCTCAGATAAACCCATATGCTTTGATCACACTATCAAAGCGTTTATTCCAACTCCGAGAGGCTTGCACCAGACCATAAATTGATCGTTGGAGCTTGCACACTTTGTTAGCACCTTTTGGATCGACAAAACCTTCTGGTTGCATCATATACAACTCTTCTTCTAGAAATCCATTCAAGAATGCAGTTTTTACATCCATTTGCCAAATTTCATAATCATAAAATGCGGCAATTGCTAACATGATTCGGACGGACTTAAGCATCGCTACAGGTGAGAAAGTCTCATCGTAGTCAACCCCTTGAACTTGTCGAAAACCTTTTGCAACAAGTCGAGCTTTGTAGACAGTTACATTACCATCAGCGTCAGTCTTCTTCTTAAAAATCCATTTATTCTCAATAGCTTGCCGATCATCGGGCAAGTCTACCAAAGTCCATACTTTGTTCTCATACATGGATCCCATCTCAGATTTCATGGCTTCAAGCCATTTTATGAATCTGGGCTCACCATCGCTTCTTCATAGTTCGTAGGTTCATCATGATCTAGTAGCATGACTTCCAGAACAGGATTACCGTACCACTCTGGTGCGGATTTTGTTCTAGTTGATCTACGAAGTTCAGTGACAACTTGATCTGAAGTTTCATGATCTTTATCATCATCTTCCTCACTAACTGGTGTAGATGTAAC
This sequence comes from Aegilops longissima, assembly GCA_021605205.1. Lineage (NCBI taxonomy): Eukaryota > Viridiplantae > Streptophyta > Magnoliopsida > Poales > Poaceae > Aegilops > Aegilops longissima. The sequence continues at coordinate 737,116,564 of CM038679.1, forward strand.
AGAAACTGATTTCTGTGACGAACTACTTTCCAATAAGGGAGCTGGTACTATTACCTCATCAAGTTCCACTTTCCTCCCACTCACTTCTTTCGAGAGAAACTCCTTCTCTAGAAAGGATCCATTTTAACAACGAATGTTTTGCCTTCGGATCTGTGATAGAAGGTGTACCCAATTGTCTCCTTTGGGTATCCTATGAAGACACATTTCTCGATTTGGGTTCAAGCTTATCAGGTTGAAGTTTCTTCACATAAGCATCGCAACCCCAAACTTTCGAAACGACAACTTTGGTTTCTTGCTAAACCATAGTTCATAAGGCGTCGTCTCAGCGGATTTTGACGGTGTCCTATTTAACGTGAATGCGGCCGTCTCAAGAGCATAACCCCAAAATGATAGCGGTAAATCTGTAAGAGACATCATAGATCGCACCATATCCAATAAAGTGCGATTCGACGTTCGGACACACCATTGCGCTGTGGTGTTCCGGTGGCGTGAGTTGCGAAACTATTCCGCTTTGTTTCAAATGTAGACCAAACTCGTAACTCAAATATTCGCCTCCACGATCAGATCGTAGAAACTTTATTTTCTTATTACGATGATTTTCAACTTCACTCTGAAATTCTTTGAACTTTTCAAATGTTTCAGACTTATGTTTCATTAAGTAGATATACCCATATCTGCTCAAATCATCTGTGAAGGTGAGAAAATAACGATATCCGCCACGAGCTTCAACATTCATTGGACCACATACATCCGTATGTATGATTTCCAATAAATCTGTTGCTCTCTCCATAGTACCGAGAACGGTGTTTTAGTCATCTTGCCCATGAGGCACGGTTCATAAGTGCCAAGTGATTCATAATCAAGTGACTCCAAAAGTCCATCGAGATGGAGTTTCTTCATGCGTTTTACACCGATATGACCTAAACGGCAGTGCCACAAATAAGTTGCACTATCATTATCAACTCTGCATCTTTTGGTTTCAACATTATGAATATGTGTATCACTACTATCGAGATTCATTAAAACAGACCACTCTTCAAGGGTGCATGACCATAAAAGATATTATTCATATAAATAGAACAACCATTATTCTCTGATTTAAATGAATAACCGTCTCGCATCAAACAAGATCCAGATATAATGTTCATGCTCAACGCGGCACCAAATAACAATTATTCAGGTCTAAAACTAATCCGAAGGTAGATGTAGAGGTAGCGTGCCGACTGCGATCACATCGACTTTGGAACCGTTCCCACGCGCATCGTCACCTCGTCCTTTGCCGGTGTTAAGCAATCCGTAGTTCCTGTTTGAGTTGCAAATATTAGCAATGAACCAGTATCAAATACCAGTACTACTGCGAGCTCTAGTAAGGTACACATCAATAACAAGTATATCACATATACCTTTGTTCACTTTGCCATCCTTCTTATCCGCCAAATACTTGGGGCAGTTCCGCTTCCAAAGACCAGTCTGCTTGCAGTAGAAGCACTCGATTTCAGGCTTAGGTCCAGACTTGGGTTTCTTCTCCGATCAGCAACTTGTTTGCTGTTCTTCTTGAAGTTCCTTCTTCTTCCCTTTGCCTTTCTTCTTGAAACTAGTGGTCTTATTGACCATCAACACTTGATGCTCCTTTTGATTTCTACCTCCGCAGCTTTTAGCATTGCGAAGAGCTCGAGCATAGTCTTTACTAACCCTTGCATATTATAGTTCATCACGAAGCCTTTGTAGCTTGGTGGCGGTGATTGAAGAATTCATCAATGACACAATCATCCGGAAGATTAACTCCCAGTTGATTCAAGTGATTGTAATACCCAGACATTTTGAGTATGTGCTCACCGTGAACTATTCTCCTCCATCTTGCAGCTATAGAACTTATTGGAGACTTCATATCTCTCAATCCGGGCATTACTGTTGAAATATCAACTTCAACTCCTGGAACATCTCATATGCTCCATGACGTTCAAAACGTCGTTGAAGACCCGGTTCTAAGCCGTAAAGCATGGCACACTGAACTATAGAGTAGTCATCAGCTCGCTTTGCGACGTTCACAACTTCGCTCAAGATCTCGCAGCAGGCTCGCACCCAGCGGTGCTTCCAGACGTAACTTTTACGTGCAGCAATGAGGATTATCCTCAGGTTACGGACCCAGTCCGTGTAATTGCTACCATCATCTTTCAACTTTGCTTTCTCAAGGAACGCATTAAAATTCAACGGAACAACAGCACGAGCCATCTATCTACAGTAAACATAGACAAGCAAAATACTATCAGGTACTAAGTTCATGATAAATTTAAGTTCAATTAATCATATTATTAAAGAACTCCCACTTAGACAGACATCTCTCTAGTTATCTAAGTGATCACGTGATCCAAATCAACTAAACCATAACCGATCATCACGTGAGATGGAGTAGTTTTCAATGGTGAACATCTTATGTTGATCATATCTGCTATATGATTCACGTTCGACCTTTCGGTCTCCGTGTTCGAGGCCATATCTGTATATGCTAGGCTCGTCAAGTATAACCTGAGTATTCTGCGTGTGCAAAACTGGCTTGCACCCGTTGTAGATGGACGTGAGCTTATCACACCCGATCATCACGCGGTGTCTCGCACGACGAACTTTGGCAACGGTGCATACTCGGGAGAACACTACTTGATAATTTTAGTGAGAGATCATCTTATAATGCTACCGTCAATCAAAGCAAGATAAGATGCATAAAGGATAAACATCACATGCAATTAATATAAGTGATATGATATGGCCATCATCATCTTGTGCTTGTGATCTCCATCTCCGAAGCACCGCCATGATCACCATCGTCACCGCGCGACACCTTGATCTCCATCATAGCATCGTTGTCGTCTCGCCAACTATTGCTTCTCGACTATCGCTACCGCTTAGTGATAAAGTAAAGCAATTACATGGCGTTGCATTTCATACAATAAGCGACAACCATATGGCTCCTGCCAGATTGCCGATAACTTCGGTTACAAAACATGATCATCTCATACAATAAAATATAGCATCACGTCTTGACCATATCACATCACAACATGCCCTGCAAAAACAAGTTAGGCGTCTTCTACTTTGTTGTTGCAAGTTTTACGTGGCTGCTACGGGCTGAGCAAGAACCGTTCTTACCTACGCATCAAAACCACAGCGATACTTCGTCAAATAGACTCCGTTTAACCTTCTCAAGGACCGGCGTAGCCACACTCAGTTCAACTAAAGTGAGAGAGACAGACACCCGCCACCACCTTTAAGCAACGAGTGCTCACAGCGGTGAAACCAGTCTCGCGTAAGCGTCTGGCGTAATGTCGGTCCGGGCCGCTTCATCTCACAATACCGCTGAACCAAAGTATGACATGCTGGTAGGTAGTATGACTTGTATCGCCCACAACTCACTTGTGTTCTACTCGTGCATATGACATCAACGCATAAAACCAGGCTCGGATGCCACTGTTGGGAAGCGTAGTAATTTCAAAAATTTTCCTACGATCACGCAAGACCATGGTGATGGCATAGCAACGAGAGGAGAGTGTCCGTCCACGTACCCTCGTGAGACCGAGAGCGGAAGCGTTATATTAACGCTGTTGATGTAGTCGTCGTCTTCACGATCCGACCGATCCAAGCACCGTTACTCGGCACCTCCGAGTTCTTGGCACACGTTCAGCTCGATGGCGATCCCGAGCTCCGATCCAGCAAAGCGTCGGGAAGGAGTTCCGTCAAGACGACGGCGTGGTGGCGATCTTGATGTTCTACCGTCGCAGGCTTCGCCTAAGCACCGCTACAATATGACCGAGGTGGAATATGGTGGAGGGGGCACCGCACAGCTAAGGAACGATCCGTAGATCAACTTGTGTGTACTAGGGTGCCCCCTGCCCCGTATATAAAGGAGCAAGGGAGGGCGGCCAGCCCTTGGGGCGCACTAAGGGGGGAGTCCTCCTCCTAGTAGGAGTAGGACTCCCTTTCCTAGTCCTACTAGGAAGAGGGAAGGGAAGGAAAGAGGGAGAGAGGAGAGGGAAGGGGCTGCCCCCTCCTAGTCCAATTCGGACTCCCCATGGAGGGGGGCGCACCACCTCCTGGTGCAGCCCTCTCTCCCCTCTTGGCCCAATAAGGCCCATAACTTCCCGGGGTTCCGTAACCCCTCCGGCACTCCGGTTTTCTCCGAAACTTCCGAACCTTTCGGTGTCGAATATAACCATCCAATATATCAATCTTTATGTCTCGACCATTTCGAGACTCCTCGTCATGTCCGTGATCACATCCGGGACTCGAACTCCTTCGGTACATCAAAATACATAAACTCATAATAACCGTCATTGAAACCTTAAGCGTGCGGACCCTACGGTTCGAGAACTATGTAGACATGACCTAGAACTATTCTCGGTCAATAACCAATAGCGGAACCTGGATGCTCATATTGGTTCCTACATATTCTACTGAAGATCTTTATCGGTCAAACCGCATAACAACATACGTTGTTCCCTTTGTCATCGGTATGTTACTTTCCGAGATTCGATCGTCGGTATCCAATACCTAGTTTAATCTCGTTACGGAAAGTCTCTTTACTCGTTCCGTAATACATCATCTCACAACTAACTCTTTAGTTGCAATGCTTGCAAGGCTTTATGTGATGTGTATTACCGAGAAGGCCTAGAGATACCTCTCCGACAATCGGAGTGACAAAACCTAATCTCAAATCGCCAACCCAACAAGTACCTTTGGAGACACCTGTAGTACTCCTTTATAATCACCCATTTACGTTGTGACGTTTGGTAGTACCAAAGTGTTCCTCCGTAAACGGAGTTGCATAATCTCATAGTTACAGGAACATGTATGGGTCATGAAGAAAGCATTAACATACTAAGCGATCAAGTGTTAAGCTAACGGAATGGGTCATGTCAATCAGATCATTCAACTAATGATGTGACCTTGTTAATCAAACAACAACTCCTTGTTCATGGTTAGGAAACATAACCATCTTTGATTAACAAGCTAGTCAAGTAGAGGCATACTAGTGACATACTGTTTGTCTATATATTCACACATGTATTATGTTTCCGGTTAATACAATTCTAGCATGAATAATAAACATTTATCATGATATAAGGAAATAAATAATAACTTTATTATTGCCTCTAGGGCATATTTCCTTCAATGTACATGCGCACCTTCTCCTTGCAGCCTCCGCAGTGGATCAGCGGCAGCGCCAACGCCCGCCGGCGGATAGCAGAGGACGACGAGCTCGCGGCAGACATGACTGCCAAACCTTGCGGGGGAAATCGGCAGAGAAGAACGAGCTCGCGGCAGCCCGATTCGACGGCGGCGATGGTGGTGGCGGAGCAGAGCAGCTGAAGCGGAGGGGGCGAGGGGGATTTGAGAGGGGCGCCGCGGGTTAGGGATTTGAGAGATTGGGGACTTTGGTCATTTTACAGAAACCCCCTCCATTAATCATTGGCCGAATGCGAGAGCACTACGTGGCAGTCAACGGTTGGTCAAACTAGGCCTGTAAGCACCGCATACGCGCTACAGTGACCGTATATTCACGTCCCATCATATTCAGTGACCGTAACGAGCGTATTTCAAAGTTGGGTGACCGTATCGTGCTTTCAACACAATTACAGTGACCGTGGGTGTATTTATCTCTTAAACAGACTATCGCCATCCATCCCCAGGGAGACCTAACCAACTAGCACACGACCAAGATCAAGATGAACTCCAACTGGCGGTCCACCCAAGGTTGCAACCCGGCAGCCGGCGTTGATCCGCCCCCTGCCGGATCAGCCGATTGGCGCGCCTACCTCCTTCCCGAGGAGCGCAGCAGGACCGTCGATAAGATGTATGTTTGTATCTATATAGGGGCTCGCTCTAAGTGGTTTGATTTGATTTCCCCTTCCTCAAACCACTTTTCTGGTTTCCCACATACAAGAAAAACAGAGGTATTTCCGTCACTTTTTCATTGATCGATCATATATATAAATAGTTGATCTAGCCATATATATATATATATATATATATATATATATATATATATATATATATATATATATATATATATATATATATATATATATATATCGATAGCGGCACCAACATATTTGTCTGTAGACAATCTAGCTCTTCTCTTTAGTTCGTAGTCAAAATCCCCCGGGCCTGATTTGAATCCAGCTTAATTACTTCATTAACACTGAACAATTTAACAAAAGTTTATTCATCAAGAGCTGCAAACTAAGGTCAAACTACTTATTCAAGAAATATTAGTGTTACTAAATAATTATTTATGAATATTAGTGTTACTAAATAATTATTCAAGAATATTATTGTTACTAAATAATTATTTTAGTTTTTTGTATTTTGGTCAAATCTGGTCAAACTATGGTCAAACTACTTATTCAAGAAATATTAGTGTTACTAAATAATTATTGTTTTTTAGAATAATAGTTTTGAACTCAAATGGTGAAACGTGTAACTTCATGCTCAAGCTAAACTCCTGAGGGTTAATAGGATTGACACCTTACTATTATCAGAAAAACAACAAGTGCAGACTTGAAAACTAGAGAGAATAGAACTCAGAAGTTAAGCGTGCTCAGGCTGGAGTAGTGAGAGGATGGATGACCGGCCAGGAAGTTAGACGATTTGAAATGAGTGCTCCAAAGGTCCCCCAGCCCCCAGCGCGGGCTCGTGCCACGTGATGGGCCTTTGGTCCCGGTTGGTGTTGAACCGGGACTAAAGGGGTGGACCTTTAGTTACCGATTGCAGAACCGGGACTAAAGGTCCTTACGAATCGGGACTAAAGCCCGATTCTACACTAGTGAATTCTACTGCTAGTCTTTACTTTTGACGAATAATGATTGGATGCTGTATGGAAGGAAAGCATCTCTCTTTGCTCTTTGCTCTTTGCTCTCCTTGCAAGAAATGTATCAATCCAAAGGACAATACTATCGTCAGAGATCTAGTGCTTCTTTACGCCTCCCCTCCTATAAGAAAGGAACAGATCTAACACTGGTATACTTGTAAGCATGTCATGTCTACCAACAACGCGGGTTTCACAGGCCACAACTAGTTGCAAACACAAGCCTGAGAGTAACTGGAGCTTCCGTCTGGCTGGTCTAACTGTCTTAAGGTATGCGCCCATACTTTGGATTGTTTAATCTATGTCACATAGGGGCTGTTTGGTTTGAAACTACCAAAGCTAGCCACACCTAAGGTTAGGCAAGTTTGACCAACTTAGGTGTATGTTTGGTTCAAGCCACATCTTAGACAAGTCACACTATGTTTCCACATCACATACACACAAAAAGTATGGTAAGATTTCCTTAGGCTTGCCAACTTGTGACTCTTATTCTAAAGAACTAACCTTAGGCAAGTTTGGCAAACATTGTATGGCAAAGAGGCTGTTTGGTTCTAGGCCTAGGAGTGCCACATGTTGCCACACATTTCTTGCCACACTTGCCTAAGGTTAGTTCTTTAAAATGAGAGCCACAAGTTGGCAAGCCTAAGGAAATCTTGCCACATTTTTTGAGTGTATATCATGTGGGGCCCTAGTATGGCAAAAAGTATATTGCCTAAGGTAAGGCTTGAACCAAACACCCTCCTAAGTTGATCAAAGTTGTCTAACCTTAGGTATGGCAACATGTGGCAACCATAGTCACAAACCAAACAGCCCCAAAGTGTGGCACTCATATTCTTGGCGACCGGAATCAAGGCTCCAAATCTGAACATCAACCAGATATATAGGAGTTGAGGTCTATTAGTAAACCACGTCTTACGTCAAATCTTAGAGAGAAAAGGAGAATGCCGTGTCAGACCAGACCTCTGCATTTGCACCATACGCCGCAGTCGCGAAACTGTTGGCGTCCTGTGGGTTAAATGCAACTTCATTTGCGACATAGTCAAAATCGTGTGCGCACTGCCAGCCCTTGTCCCAGTCCCAAAGCGTCATGCCCCACCCTGATGAAAACACATAGGGCTTGCTTGAATGAACGGCTAGTGAATCAAAGCTGCTTGCACTGAAACTCGTGATCTTTTGCGGTTCTGTTACAAAGTCGCAGTGGTACACATGGACGAAGCCATCAGATGTCCCAGCCAGCACCCACTGCTTCCTTGCAACAAATTTAATGGCATCTGCAGTGAAACCAATTTATTAGGAATGCATCTCAATGGCTTTATACGTACATGATAGTATCACGATGCGGAAAAAAGAAGTCTTTTTTTACGCTATCAAAAAGAATGCTTAGTGAGAAAGGAGTTGGCCGGAAAGAATGCCTATAGGCTCTTGCTCTGAGACTTCAAATGAGTCCATTGGTTCCTGCAGGCCAGTAAATGCAAACGACAATGTTAGTTCGATGCCTTCAAAAACGTCATACATTTTCATTTGCCAACATATACTACAATTTTTTTTCTCAGATGATTGCTGCCTACACTTGTCCCAGCATGATCGAGCCTTTTTTTTGTGATGACCAGTTAAATTTTGCTCACCCCAGCCTACAGTACATAATCGAAATTGAGAACTACAATTATTGATAGAAGACATCAACTTGCCTGCGTCTGATAGTTCCAAGTGTGAATGTTTCCTTTGGAATCACCTGCTATAATCCTGTGTAACAACTAATATGGATATTATGTATATTGTAGAGGATAATGGCATCCTACACATTCACTTGAACATGCATATTAACTGGAAGAAATATGTTATATATATTAACTCACCATGGCTCTGTTGGATGAGCATCCAGGGAACATATCAAGTCAATAATATACATCCCTGCTGTGATCTGATCCAACAAAACACCTAGTCAACAATAATTCAAATTAAGTTGCACTGACGATCTATGTATATATGAAAGAGAAAAGAAACCATGGTACCTTTATTATTGGCCGTATTGGGGACTAATATGTGCAGTACGACCAGCAAAAAGCAAAGGAATGGAAATTTAGAGAGACACAATCAAACCCTTGTACAACATAACCAGCTGTCAGTTCTTGAACCAAAACTCACCTCATGCATCGTGTACCCCATCTCTCCTTGTGGAGTATAAACAGCTTTCAGTGTCACCTCATGCACCGCATTCCCCATCTCTTTGGCTTCATTGAAAAATCCATCGCACTCGGCCTCATCTTTGAATTGCACGAGGTATTTTTCACCCGATATAGTGCTCTGCAGGATGTTACCGTAGTCCATTTCATTATCTTTGGCTCTCACAAACAATGTGCAGGTGGCTCTGGGAGGCACAATGCCGTGCAAATGCCGGTTATCGCACCGCCTGCCCTTGTCAATAAGTTTGAATGCCACATTTTCGCTTGTGTTGTTTGTTAGGTGCAGTGGGCACATGATATAGTCGTCATGGTCGTCATCGTCATTGGGTTCAGATGGGAAGCGGAGCTCCAGTGGGTGAATCTCAAGTATAGGTCGCTCGCTGCTGGACCCTGTGATTTCCTGCTCAATAGATAAAGCATTGGATAACAATCCAGTGAACCTCAGGGTTTAAAGGCACTACACGTGCAGAATATTACTCCTCCCATTAAAGATAAATCGCATACAGTATTATATTGGATTAGGACAACTTTTTCATTAAAAAAATCACACTAGCATGTAGTTTCTGCGATAGAAAATCATAACCACAAATAAGTACTTTCGGGCATGAATCAAGCAAATAAAAAATTATGAAAAGTGCGCAGTCAACATAATCAAAATAAAGATCGAAAAGAAGTAACCCCGACATGCACCGTCCACACAACAGGCCGGTGTGAAAGGAGATGCAATGCTTCATCGGCTTCTCCGGCACAGCATGACATCGACACATTGTCAACACCAAAATATTCGGGTTTCTAATATTTCTACAGCATGCACCGGCCGGTCAATGCACACAGGGGTTGCTTCCCTCTTGACCGCTTCTACCTCCTCCTAACCCATCCCTCCAGCACGGTAACCTCCATTCTCTCACTCTCTCTCTCTCTCTCCTTGCCCAGGTCTTGCTTCCAACGGCAAGAAGCCAAGCCCTGTACCCTGGTCTCACTCTGCTCCCTTAGGCACATCTTCCAAGCATGCCTATCACACCGGAGATGCTCTGTTATCACCGTCGTTGCTGTCGTTTGCACTACGTTACGTCCACCATGCGTTGGGAATCCGCCTATATAAGGCACCACGAGACTCACACTTTCGCCCTCATCCCTCCTCCTCTATCATCCTCCCCTGACCTCCCATTGTTCTTCTTTACCTTGTCTTCCTCCTCTCCGATGATTAAATCTAAGGACCTTCAAAAGAAAAATTCGTCGCCTCTAGTAATTCCTTGGCAAATTCATCTCACCGCTAACCTCTAGTCCTTCCTCGTGACCGACCCCCCTCCCACTACTTACAGGGAATTATAGTCACCGATGAGACCCCGCATCGGAGATTTTTCTCTCTACATACCTTACATAGCACCGCAAAACCACCTCCATCAATTTCCTGCTTATCAGGGAAATCATTTGTAATTTCTGCCAAAATTGATAATGGCTGGGCCTTGGGCTCCGATGCTTCATCAAGTAGCATGCTCTCCAGGTCACTTCTTGTGGTACTAGGTTCGTGATCCATTAGTACCCAGCTATCAAAATACACCCCAGTTGTCCTAGCTTTAAGAAAAAGCATACTGATTAGGAGATTATTATGTGGCCCGTAGCTAGAACAAACTCGATTCCCCGTTCAGACATATGTACAGAAGAGAGATCATCTTCCATTATGCAAATAGCTTAAAAAACTTTCATGTCTAACAGAAATATAATCCATAAATATCCTAGCTCTTATTTACTGGACAAAGAAGGTAGGCAACAAACATGTTGGCAGTAAACTGATGACATGCATGAAGCTGCGGTATGATGAAACAGAACAGAGCATCATCCTAAACACAGTTAATCAATAAACAATGTATAAAGGAAAATCATCTATGGAAATCACCTGTAGAGAAGCCCTTCAGCCGCCTAGTCTTGTGAAGCTTATATTATGACGGAGGGGATGTGGTATATCATAGCAGAGAGGTACTGTATTGAGATCTAGATCTGCATCCAAATATGATTAAATTACTCGCTTTGACGGAGATAGTTTCGCTAATCTGGCTGGATGAATCTTTAAGTAGGGAATAATTGAGCTGACTTTCGGATGTGTTCATCGACCGGGTCGGAGGCTGCTCTCATTTTCCAAAAAAGAAATTTGAGTTGACTCTAGACATGTGTGATGAATGCAGGTGTAATGAAAGCTGCGTTGCCATATATGTACGGCTAACTAATTATAGTCTGACTCTAGTCTAGACATGTAATGAATGTGTAATGACAGCTGCAACCCAATATACATACTGCTAATTATAGTCGATTTTACAATCTGGACATGTGAAAGCATAATGCTAGCACCATATCCTAGCCATATGCATACGCATAAGGATAAGCGCCAAAGGTTCACATTTTAGCTCTTCGTGACTACACAAGTCAAGACATTATTGTTTAAAGAACGAGCACAGCGAGTCAGCGACTAAGCACTTTCTCTTTATTTTATATACATGTACATCATTCCACGCTTCATTCATCTAATTATATGGATCTGGGCACGATGCCCCTTGGGTTGCTAGATTTAAAATGCCGACCAATTGCCCTCTGATTTTTGAGAAAAACATGCATCTATTCATCATATATATCAAGGCCAATTGCCCCTTCAATTTTTTTAGGAAGAAGGATTAACCCCGGCTTCTGCACCAGAGTGATGCACGAAGCCTCTTTCTTATGCCAAGTGACCGAAGTGTCTGTGATCCAGAACAAGCTCAAACGGAGTTGAATAAAAAAGAAGAAAATGCCACAACCGGCGAAAATAAAATGAGATGACTAAACACCTATCTTATTGCTGGACCGCCATCCAAAACCGGTTGTAGATATCCCGAACTACTATTTTCCATCAGGCAGAACCAGTAACCAAAGGCTCCTGTCTTCCACATAAGGGAGTAACGACCACATACGGATCTAAGCAGTGGCCCTGTAGATAACCTACAAAAAATTTATACGAGTTTGTCCGTTAAAAACCATGTAATTTCTTCAGTTTCATATAATCCAAAGTAATGCACATACTCCTATCCGAATATGCCTCGCAATATTTGTCTCTACTCCATTTAGTCATGTCCCAAATAACGTGTGAATACTATTTGGAGTAGAAAGGTTATATGAACTGAGCGCCATAAAAGTTTGGCCAACGGACAATCGAGAAAGAGATGTTTGATTGTTTCATCTTGATCACAAAAGCTACATCTTTGACTACCATCCCTATTATGTTTTGCCAAGTTATCCTTAGTCAGAACCACCTCCTTGTGAACAAACCACATGAAGACTTTGATTCTTAATGGGACCTTGATCTTCCAAATATGTAGTTATTTCGGAATGGGACCAAAATCAATTAGGTCCAAATACATAGATTTCGTTGAAAAAATCCATTTGTAGTTAATTTCCAGTGAATACTATCAGACTCATCAGAGAGGTTTTCACATCCATCAACCTTGTGATGAGGTGTAGCCATGCTTCCCATTGTCACCTACCAAAGATCTCCATAATTGAATATTTAGAGGGTTGGACTATAACACTGTAGCAACATAAGCCTCCTTACGTTGTACAATGTTATAAAGAGATGGATATTGTTTCGGCAAATGCATTTTACCTAACCATATATCCTCCCAGAATCTCATCGAATTACCGTCTCTAATGGTGAATTTCGTTCTATAGAAGAAAGCTACTTTCGTTGTCATCAAGCCCTTCGAAAACGGTGAATCATTGGTGTCGTGGTTCTAATTCTGATAGTAGTGTAGGGGGGTAGGAATGGAGAGGCAAGATCCTAGCTATGGAGTAGTTGTATACGCAAGGGGTTTACAAGTTCAGGCCCTTCTCGGAGGAAGTAACAGCCCTACGTCTCGGAGCCCGGAGGCGGTCGACTGGTATTATGTGTGTATGAGTTACAGGGGTGCGAACCCTTTACACTGAGGAGGGGGTGGCTTATATAGAGTTTGCTAGACCCCTCCGGCCCTCAGTTATGTAGGGTTTAAAGTACATTAAGATCGGGCGTTACTGGTAACGCCACAAATAAAGTGCTATGATTACCATAAAAGCTACTTAGTGACCGACCGTTTGCGTGCAGAGCGACTTTAGATCTCCTGGCTGTCGAGTGATTGGCTTCATGGTCGAGTGCCTTCGAGTCCGTCGAGTGGAACGCTTCTGAGTCGATTGACAGGTGGTTTCTTCTAGAGATGTCCTTGGGGAGGGTAGTTTGGACAGATCCATGACCCTACCCTAGGTACATAGCTTCATCATTAGCCCCCGAATGGATCGAGGTTTGAGTGGGGAAGGAGTTGTGAACTCTTCAGACCCATTCTTCGTGATATGAGTATACCTTGTTCTGGATCCAGGAACCTACGTAACGACGCCAACTTCTTTTTCGGTCGCTTTGATCCATTCTTGGTTTCGTTCGAGTGAATTTCTTTACTTGAAAAGCTCCGAGTGACGGCGCGGATTTTGCGGGATTCGAATTTTGGGAAGCGCACAGGGTGGAGGAGGCCGCAGTAATCGGATGGGATAGGGCGGAGACGCCTCGATCTCCGCGCCACCTTTTTCGCCATGTATCGCGCGCGCGACTGTTGCGGGATTTGAAAGGATCGTCTGGGCCTACAGGTCAGTCACTCGGAGGCAACTCCATATAAGCCGTCGGCCCAGGGCTTTTGAACAGTGCGCCTTCATTTTCCCCCTTTCTTCTCGAATTCCTCCGCCACCTCTGCTCTCGTCTCGGTGCCGTCGGTCTGTTCGGGCTTCGCCTGCGGCAATGGTGAAGGAGAAGACGGCGGCCCTGGAGCGCGCGAAGAAGGCGACGGCGCAGGCGAAGGCGAAGAAGTCCGGTAGGGGCGGATCTTCCTCGAGGTCTGCCGTGCCGCGGGGCTTGATCCAGGGCGGCTGGATGCCCTCAGCGATTTGCCAGGAGAATCTCCGCGCTTCCCGGGGAACGAGATCGAGCCGTAGCCTCTCGAGGGTGAGTGTGTCCTTATCGCCACTCATGTCGACCACGGATTCTCCCTGCCCTCTCATCCTTTTTCTGGAGTTTCTTGAACTTTTTCGGAGCGCAATTCCATCACTTCACTCCGAATTCCATCGTGTACCTTGCTGCCTTCGTGTCTTTGTGCGAGAATTTCTTGGGTTGCCGTCCTCATTGGGGCCTCTTCAAGCACATTTTCACTTGTCGTTCTCAATCGGTTAAGAAAGCCAAGTCGAGTGACGATAGGACGCAAGTGATTCAGATGTGCGGGGGCCTTGGGATCCAGATGAGAAGCAAAAGTTGTTTTCCAGCTATGACTCTTCCCGACTCAGTCCGCGGGTGGCAGTCGACTTGGTTCTACTGCCAAGACCAGCCGACTCCAGGAGAGCAACGGGTCTTCCCCCTTTCTCCCTGAACCGAGCAGAAAAACCTTCTTCTTTGAAAGTGACACCGGAAGAGAGGGCACAAGTCAAAGTGTTGGTTGGTCGAGTGGTTCAGCTTGTCCGCGATGGGGTGACTGGTATGGATTTGTTAGAGGTCTTCCTCAGGAGATGTACCAACCGCTCCAAGCTCGTGACCATCCGATGTGGATGTATTCGGGTCTCGATGACACCACTCGAATTCACCCGGAGGAGGTCGAAGAGGCTACATTGGAGGGGTGGTTGTTGAGTATCACAGGGAACAAAGACAACTCCCGAGGAGCCAAGAGGATTCCTCCACTCGACCAATCATACGAAGTTGACCAGGTCTGATTCTACATCTCCGACTGTGACCTTGTTTTCTTCATTCTGTTTGCTTAAAATCAGTCGACTGACTTTTTGTCTTGTTTGTTGTCTTCTTAGGCCACTACTGAGATGTACTCAATGCCCAACGGGGCGCAAGAACAGGCCGAGGAAGGAGAGACGAGCGGAGGTGAAAGTGAGGAGGAGTGGCAATCTGATGGTGAGGGGGAAGAGGATGACGACGGCTCCAGTGAAGAGGAGGAGGAGGAGGAAGTCGATCCCCCTCGCACGGAGAGGCGTTCCAAGCTCACCCACGACCCCGCGAGCGAGCGTGGCAAAGCGACTGCGCCTGTTGGGTAGTCGTCTAAGCGCCCTCGGACGGCTTCTCCGGCGCCGAATGAAAAAGCGCCGAAGCACCCACGAGCGGAGCCATCAAAGCCGCCGAAGGCCTTGCCCAAGATGAGAATGACCATTCCCACCATTTCCGGGTAACAGCAGAACTTGTGTTTTCTCATTTAGCACGGACGGACTCTTGGCCGACTCATTGACTAACCGACTGGTTTCTGAAATCTGCAGTGCTGCTACCTCCGAGACCTCCGCCAAGAACGAAGACCAGGAAATGGAAGACGCTGCCACCTCCAACCTTGGTACGCTCTCTGTAGTTTCACTTTTGGTCGATTTGATTTTCGATTTTAACTTTGGAATTTTCCTGTAGCTCCTCCTCATGTCATCGATCTCCCTGATGATGACGATGAGGCGCCACTGAGGCCGAGGAGGAATAGAAAGGCGCCGGCTGGCAAGACTATTCAGATTGCATCAGTGCCTGAGACATTGGTTCAAGAAGGAGGCAATATCACTCAGAATTCCGTGTCCTTTGCTGTGCCGCTGACGAGTGCTCGGCCTTCGTCGTCGACTGCTGACCCGCCCTCCCTTTTCGCCACACACCACGTCCTAGAGGACCAAGCGGGTGCTGCTAAGGAGGCTATACGCCAGGCGGGGATCATGATGGAGCAGGTGAAGGCGATCCGGGAAGCCAGTCAAGCGGCCTATGATGCTAGCACGGCCCTTCAGAGCAACCTCCAGGTTAGTTGGTCACCGCTTGTTCTGTTAGGATATGCTATCTGAAGACTTTCTTTCTAAAGATCTTTGTATCTGTACACCCACAGGGTGTGTCGATTGAATTTTTGGATTGGTGGGGGCACGCTGAGTGCACCCACAGGGTGTAGTCCCCGAGACTATGGTGGACTACTGGCAGTCGACTGTAGTCTTTGTATTTTGAATTTCTTCTCTCTAACTTCTTCACTCGGTCTGGTCGGACCATGTCGAATGGAATCTTGGAACCAGTGGGGTCACGCTGAGTGCACCCACTGGGTGTAGTCCCCGAGACCATGGTCGACTGTTGCTAGTCGAATAAGGTCTGAAGAACCTATTTTTTTTGGTAGATCATGATGAGACCATGGCTGACTGTTGGCAGATAGCTATAGTGCTATAGTTTTAGGATCATAACCTCTTTGTCTCTTTCGGCCGATTGATCGGACCTAGTCGGAAGAACCAGTGGGGGCACGCTGAGTGCACCCACTGGGTGTAGTCCCCGAGACTACTGTTGAATATTTTGATTTGGCTGTAGTCTTAGAAATGCTACAATTTTTCTCTTAGTCACTCGGAAGCAACCTATCTTTGATGTCTGCCGACTGATCCTGTGGAAAAATCTTGCGAGCTTGTGGCTTGTTGTACTGAATTGGAAAACAAACATATCCAGCTCGACCTTGACTTGAAGCTATTTCAGGAGAACTTTCAGAAGGCGAAAAACGAAGCAAAAGGTACGACTGGTGAGAACTTGACGACTGTCTTTATCTTTCTGCCCATTCGTAATTCTGATCTTGGTTGTCATTTTGCAGATAAAATGAAGGAGGCTCTGAAGAAGAAGGACCATGACCTTGCCGAGGCGCAGAAGGAGGCTTTAGACAAAACGAAGCTTGCGGAAGAAAAACTGACTTCAGTCGGTAAACTTGAAGAGGAGAACGCCAATCTGAAAGCTGCTCTCGACGCGGCCAACAAGGAGGTCAGCCGTCTGAAGAATGATAAGATAGTTATGAATGACAAGGCTAGTGAACTAGTGGGGAAGAAGAATGATCTGGAGGCTTATCTGGGAGGGCTTGCCAAGAAGTTATTCATCATTCTTGAGGGTAATCTCTCCTACCCGACTGACTTGTTATCATCGACTTATCGCAGAACTGTTGGTTTATCTTTGAATTATGTTTACAGAATTCTGCCAAAACTTCAAGGAGGAGACCAGTCGAGTGGAGACAAGCTTGGACCCCATTAACTCTCTTGTGAAGGATGAAGCTGCTATGAACGTGCTCCGACTGGAGTCTCGCGTTGCTGGTGCGGTTGACTACCTTGCTCGACTGAAGGTTGTGGCGTCGCGAATCGACACGACACTCTGGCCAGGAGCAACGCTTCAAAATGACCTCGAGTCTCTAATGACTCGACTGAATGAAGTTCCAAGTCAAGTGCAAGAATGGAATAAGTATTCTGCCAGGTGCGGCGCTGTCGTTGCTCTGTCCCTGGTCCGTGTTCACTGCAAGGATGCGCGAGAGGAAAAGCTGGCGGCCATCAAAGTTGCCAATACCAAGAAGCACGACTTCCAATCTTTCATGGAGACCTTCATTACTGCTGCCACTCGGATTGCTGACGGAATTGACTTGGTCCAGTTTGTTGCGCCCTCCAGTCCTCCACCTGAGGAGTGAAAAACTTCTATGCTTTGCCTTAAATTTGCCTCGGAATTCCGAGTGGTTTTGTAACCGATAAACTTTTACAGGCTTCACGCCTGAGCACTTCTGAATCCGTTGAACTTGGCTTATCGTTGAATATGCTTGCATTTGTCTTCGAGCGAACTTTGTTCTTCACTCGGAATATACTTTAATGTTTGAGATGCAGCTCTGAGGTGGAAAATCCAGTCGACCTACACCTCATCGCTCTTGCAGGTAGGGATGGAGCATAGATTGCAGTCAACCTGCGTCCTTGCGGATCGGGATGGAGCGCACGTTGTATTTGTGGCGTAGCTCTAAAGGAGAAGGCAGCAGTCGACCTGCACCTCGTCGTCCTTGCAGAGCGCATGTTGTATTTGTGGCGTAGCTCCGAAGGAGAAGGCAGCAGTCGACCTGCACTTCGTCGTCCTTGCAGAGCGCATGTTGTATTTGTGGCGTAACTCCGAAGGAGAAGGCAGCAGTCGACCTACACCTCGTCGTCCTTGCAGAGCGCACGTTCTATTTGTGGCGTAGCTCCGAAGGAGAAGGCAGCAGTCGACCTGCACCTCGTCGTCCTTGCGGATCAGAATGGATTTCATACTTAGGCGAGTACTGGACTGCAGCCAAGCCTCCGAGTGGGAGGGTTGCTCTCCACTCAGTAGGATTTTCTAATGCTTAGGCGAGTACTGGACTGCAGCTAAGCCTCCGAGTGGGAGGGTTGCTCTCCACTCGGTAGGAATTTCTAATACTTAGGCGAGTACTGGACTGCAGCTAAGCCCCCGAGTGGGAGGTTTTCTCACCACTCGGTAGGATTTTCAAATACTTAGGCGAGTACTGGACTGCAGCTAAGCCCCTGAGTGGGAGGTTTGCTCACCACTCGGTAGGATTTTCAAATACTTAGGCGAGTACTGGACTGCAGCTAAGCCCCCGAGTGGGAGGTTTGCTCACCACTCGGTAGGATTTTCAAATACTTAGGCCAGTACTTGGACTGCAGCTAAGCCCCCGAGTGGGAGGTTCGCTATCCACTCGGTAGGATTTTCAAATACTTAGGTGAGAACTTGGACTGCAGCTAAGCCCCGAGTGGGAGGTTCGCTCTCCACTCGGTAGTATTTTCAAATACTTAGGCGAGTACTGGACTGCAGCTAAGCCCCCGAGTGGGAGGGTTGCTCTCCACTCGGTAGGATTTTCAAATACTTAGGCGAGTACTGGACCGCAGCTAAGCCTCCGAGTGGGAGGTTTGCTCTCCACTTGGTAGGATTTTCTAATACTTAGGTGAGTACTGGACTGCAGCTAAGCCCCCGAGTGGGAGGTTTGCTCGCCACTCGGTAGAATTTTCAAGTACTTATGCGAGTACTGGACTGCAGCTAAGCCCCCGAGTGGCATGTTTGCTCTCCACTCGGTAGGATTTTCAAATACTTAGGCGAAGCGGATTCGCAGCTAAGCCCCCGAGTGAGAGGCTTGCTCTTCACTCGGTATGAATTTCAAATACTTAGGCGAAGCGGATTCGCAGCTAAGCCCCCGAGTGAGAGGTTTTCTCTTCACTCGGTAGGAATTTTTTTACAAGCTTAGGCAAAACGGATTCGCAGCTAAGCCACCCACTGGGGGATTTCTCACGTAAACAAAAGCAACAACAATCACTGGGAAAATTATAATACTCTTGTCTTTGATAAACAAACTACAGAGGTACTTTTTATTACATCTCACCCGAGTGAGTACTTAAGTATAAAAAGGGCGGAGCAGCTCCGCATTCCAAGCTCGTGGCTCATCGATCTGGCGATCGACATTGTAAAGACAGTATGCTCCATTGTGGAGAACTTTGGTGACGATGAAGGGGCCTTCCCAAGTAGGAGCGAGTTTGTGTGGCCTTTGCTGATCCACTCGGAGGACCAAGTCTCCTTCTTGGAAGGCTCGGCTCTTCACGTTTCTGGCATGGAATCGACGCAGGTCCTGCTGATAGATAGTCGATCGGATCATGGACATCTCTCTTTCTTCTTCTAGAAGGTCGACTGCGTCCTGCCGGGCTTGTTCTGCTTCATCTTTAGAGTAGAGCTCGACTCGGGGTGCATTGTGAAGCAGGTCACTCGGCAGAACTGCTTCAGAACCATAGACCAGGAAGAATGGAGTTCGCCTAGTTGACCGATTAGGAGTGGTCCTCAATCCCCAAAGAACTGAAGGAAGTTCGTCAACCCACGCGGCTGCTGCGTGCTTGAGATCGTGCATCAACCTGGGTTTCAGTCCTTTGAGAATTAGGCCGTTTGCTCTTTCTGCTTGTCCATTCGACTGGGGGTGAGCGACGGAAGCGTAGTTGACTCGCGTGCCTTGAGAAGCACAAAAGGCTCTGAATTGGTCGGAATCGAAGTTTGACCCATTATCAGTGATGATGCCATGCGGAACTCCATATCTGAATATCAACTCTCTAATGAAGCTGATAGCAGTGCAGGCATCAAGATTCTTGATAGGCTTAGCTTCAATCCAATTAGTGAACTTGTCGACTGCCACCAGTACATGGGTGAAGCCGCTCCTGCCAGTTCTCAGTGGTCCAACCATATCTAATCCCCAAACAGCGAAGGGCCAGACGAGTGGAATGGTCTTCAAAGCTGAGGCTGGTTTGTGTGACATATTGGAATAGAACTGACATCCTTCGCACTTGTCGACTATCTCCTTCGCCATTTCATTCGCTCTTGGCCAGTAAAATCCCGCTCGGTATGCTTTAGCCACAATGGCCCGAGAGGACGCATGATGACCACAGGTCCCCGAGTGGATATCGTCAAGAATTATCTGACCTTCTTCTGGTGTTATACATTTCTGACCGACTCCAGTCGTGCTTTCCCTGTACAACTGTCCCTTTATCACAGTAAAGGCTTTGGATCGACGGACGATCTGTCGAGCCTCTTCTTCATTCTCTGGGAGTTCTTTCCTTAGGATATAAGCGATGTACGGCACTGTCCAGTCGGGAGTGATGGACAAAACTTCCATGATCAGGTCAACCACACCTGGAACTTCAACTTCAGTCGGATCCGTGGCACTTTTTGGCTGCGGGGCTTCTTCGGTGAAAGGATCCTCTTGAACTGATGGTGTGTGGATGTGTTCCAAAAACACATTACTGGGAACGGCTTCTCTCTTGGAACCTATTTTTGCCAAATCATCAGCCGCTTGATTTTTCAGTCGGGGTATATGATGAAGCTCTAACCCCTCGAATTTCTTTTCCGGATTTCTCACTGCATTGCAGTAACCAGTCATGGCCGGACTTCTGACGTCCCACTCCTTCATCACTTTATTAACCACCAAATCTGAGTCGCCATAGACCATGAGGCGACGGACGCTGAGTGAAATGGCCATATGCAACCCATACAGAAGTGCTTCGTATTCTGCTTCGTTATTGGAGGAATCAAAGTGAATCTGGAGCACATATTCTCCTCGGGGGGAAACCAACACTACCCCAGCACCGGAACCATTCAGCATCTTAGAACCATCAAAGAACATGGTCCAGTGCTCCGAGTGAACTTGAGTCGGCAGCTGTTGTTCAGTCCACTCGGCAATGAAATCTGCTATTGCTTGGGATTTGATGGCTCTCTTTGCCTCAAACTTGATATCTAGGGGAAGGAGTTCAATCGCCCATTTTTCCACTCGACCAGTTGCATCTCTGTTGTGCAGAATCTCTGACAATGGAGTGTCGCTGACGACTGTAATGGAATGGTCAGAGAAGTAATGAGCAACCTTCTTCGTGGTCATATAAATCCCATATACGAGCTTCTGATAATGAGGGTATCATTGCTTTGATGGGGTCAAAACTTCAGAAACATAATATACTGGGCACTGAACTTTAAAGGCTTTTCCTTCTTCTTCCCGCTCGACCGTAAGTACTTTACTCACGACTTGTCCCGTGGCTGCAATGTAAAGCAGCAAAGGCTCCTTCTTGATTGGGGCAGCAAGCACCGACTGGGTGGAGAGCAGGGCTTTTAGCTCTGCAAACGCTGCATCAGCTTCAAGAGTCCACTCGAACTTGTCTGACTTCTTCATCAGTCGGTAAAGAGGCAATGCCTTTTCACCGAGACGAGAGATGAATCGACTTAAAGCGGCCAAGCAACCAGTAAGCTTTTGGACATCGTGCACACGCACAGGACGTTTCATTCGGAGTATAGTACCAACTTTTTTCTGGATTGACGTCGATTCCTTGTTCGGAAACGAGAAAACCGAGTAAATTTCCGCCAGGAACTCCGAATGTGCACTTTGATGGATTAAGCTTGATATCATACCTCCTGAGGTTGGCAAATGTCTCAGCAAGGTCAGTCAGCAGGTCGGAACCTTTCCGTGACTTGACCACAATATCATCCATGTATGCTTCCACATTCCGAATGATTTGAGTGAGCAAACACTTCTGAATCATCCTCATGAACGTGGCTTCGGCATTCTTGAGGCCGAATGGCATGGTGACATAACAGAAGCACCCGAATGGAGTGATGAAAGCTGTTTTGATCTCGTCGGGTCCATATAGACGGATCTGATGTTAACCGGAATAGGCGTCTAAAAAAGACAGGCGCTCACATCCCGCAGACGAGTCGACTATTTGGTCGATGCGGGGGAGAGGAAAATGATCTTTCGGGAAGGCCCGATTGATATGTTCGAAGTCGATGCACATGTGAAGTGACTTGTCCTTCTTGGGGACCATGATAACATTGGCGAGCCACTCGGAGTGGTAAATCTCTCGGATAAACTCCGCTGCTAAGAGCCGAGCCACCTCCTCGCCAATGGCCTTTCTTTTCTGGACGGCAGACAGTCGAAGATGTTCTTTGACAAGTTTCACTTTTGAGTCGACTCATA
The DNA here is from genome assembly GCA_021605205.1 of Aegilops longissima. Lineage (NCBI taxonomy): Eukaryota > Viridiplantae > Streptophyta > Magnoliopsida > Poales > Poaceae > Aegilops > Aegilops longissima. Next base: position 737,138,889 of record CM038679.1, read on the forward strand.
GACGATGCTCAGCCAGCCCCCTGGGAACACCTCGCATGTCAGAAGGCTTCCATGCGAAGATGTCCCAGTTCTCACGAAGGAACTGGATGAGCGCTTCTTCCTATTTGGAGTCGAGTGTTCTAGAGATATGAGTCGGAGCAGCATTGGGGTCGGTCGGGTGAATGTGAATCAGTTTTGTCTCACCGGACGACTGAAACGCTGATTCCGTAGCGGGTTTCTTGGCTCACAAGAAATCACTCGGGTCTGTAGTTTTCTGGTATTCCTGCAGCTCTACAACTGCCATCTCAGCATCGGCGATCTTTCAGCCTTTCTGAAAGCACTCTTCCGCCTTCTTCCGATTGCCAGTAAGAGTGATCACACCTTTGGGACCAGGCATCTTCAATTTGAGGTACACATAACATGGTCGAGCCATGAAACGTGCATAAGCTGGCCTGCCCAAAACAGCGTGATAAGCACTCTGGAAATCCACAACTTCAAACGTCAACTTTTCTTTGCGGTAATGCTTGGAATCGTCGGAAACCACATCAAGAGCAATTTGGCTGAGTGACTCGGCCTTCTTTCCAGGAATGACTCCATGGAAACTCATGTTGCTGGTACTGAGTCTGGACATCGGAATGCCCATTCCTTTCAGCGTCTCTGCATATAATATATTTAGGCCACTGCCACCATCCATCAAAATCTTAGTCAGTCGAGTGCCTTCGATGACTGGGTCGACCACCAAAGCTTGCTCCCAGGGGTGGCTATGTGTGTCGGATGATCGGACTGGTCGAATGTGATGGCAGTCTGAGACCATTTCTGATAACTAGGTGTCGCCGGAGCAACCATATTCACTTCTCGGTTCATAACTTTCAATCGACTTTTGCTTTCAACATCGGCAAAAATCATCAGGATGGAATTGACCTGGGGATAACCATCATCACTATCTTCTTTGTCCTCAACTTTGTCCGACTCCTTTTCCTTATCTTTGGGCTGTTTCCCCTGGAATTGCTGGATCAAGAGCCGACACTGTCGAGTGGTATGTTTCGGGTAAATGAATTTACCCTCCTCATCTTTCTTCGTGTGGATATGGCACGGCAAATCCATCACGTCATTCCCTTCCTTGTCCTTCACCTTCTTAGGGTTCCAAGACCCTTTGGGCTTCTCTTTAAACTTTCCTTGAGTCACGGCCAAGGCTTCTCCAGGAGCAGCTGGCTCAGCTTTCCGCTTCTGCTTCCGACTGGAGTTCCCTCCTCCGGTTTCGTGGGCGACTGACTTGTGCTTGCCACTCTGAAGCCGATCCTCTTCTTCACCATTGGCATACTTGGTGGCAATCTCCATCATTCGACTCAGAGACATGTCTCCGGTTCGACCGAATTTCAGGTTTAGCTCTCTGTACTTAACGCCTTCCTTGAAGGCAAAGACTGCCTGGTGATCAGATACATTCTCTACCGTGTGATGCAACGTGATCCATCTCTGGATGTAATCCCTCAAAGTTTCATTCGAATTCTGCACACAAGATTGCAGCTCTGTCAACCCTACTGGTCGCTTGCAAGTTCCTTCAAATGTTCTGACAAACACTCGGGCAAGATCTTCCCAAGTGTAAATGCTGCTGGGTGCTAACTGATTCAACCATGCTCTGGCCGAGCCCTCCAACATAAGAGGCAGATGTTTCATGGCCACTTCATCATTGCCGCCACCAATCTGAACAGCCACTTGGTAGTCTTCAAGCCAAGTATCAGGCTTGGACTCACCAGTGAACTTACTGACTCCAGTTGCCAACCTGAAGTTGGGAGGAATCACCGCGGCCCTGATGGTTCTGCTGAAACACTCTGGCCCTGAGACGTGTATTCTGCTGCTGGTGGGTACATCTCTGTCATGACCTTCTCGGTGAGCTCTGTTCCTGTCGACCAAACCTAGAACGATAATGGATCTCGCATCAAAGCCTGGTTCCCTGGGGTCGGCAGGAATCCTTCGCCCAACACTGTGATGGCGTCTATCATCCTGTTGTCAAGGCGCGTACGATCTACCCCTTGGGGGAGGGGTGGGCACTCGACGTCGATCATCGCGATCGATTCGGTGATCATACTGCTCACGGTTCTTGTACTGATCACGCCGGTCTCCACGTTCCTCACGCCTCGAGGGCGATCTTGGGCTATGGGCCGACTAGACTGTATTTGCAGCGACGGATCTGCTGTGAATCCTATTCCGCGACTGCAATACAACTGAATTTTGATCTCCTGCTGCCCGGAGTAAATCTCTGATCTGTAACAAGCCTCTGCCAGCCTCTGACTGGGAAGGCTGAATCGACTCTGCTATATGGGCTGCAGCTGCTAAATTCTGAATCGGAGTTTGATATACCTGAGTCGGTGGTGGAAAGAGTTGACGATGACCGAATTCTGGAACCCGTTGCACAAGACGCTGCCGAGTGCTCGCTGAAGGTTCTCGATCGAAAGTCGCCAGCTGTTAGCTAAGCGCTGCCCTCTAAGGCACGAGCCTCGGGGGTTTCTCCAACGATAGGAGTGTGCAGTGCAGCCATGTTCCGGCGGCGAAGTTCTTCCCTCTGCAGGAAGTGAGGGATCGGGGAGATACTCTTTGTGGGCACGCGACGGATCGCCTCTGCCGTCGCCTTCGTCGGTGCGGGGAAGGCCGGGAGGACTGCGTGGTCCGTCAACCATCAGAACCTCCGCCGCTGGATCGCTGTTGTCGCACTCGGATGCAGTCTCTGTGGAGCCAGTCGAACAGGTCATAGAGAGATTCGTCGGGCTCGATCGCCACGACTTGTGGGGTGGCCGACTAGCGAGCCACGGCGTGCCTCACCCACTATTGAAGCCTCGACCGACCGGAGCGCTTGAGCCGGCGGGAAACAGGGAGGGAGGACGACACAGGGGCCGACCGATACTGGGTCGAAGGTTGCCGCAGGAGGACGCCGCGGACGCACGCGCGAAAGTGCGTCGCCCCACGGACAGGGAGCGCGTCGATGTCGAGCGGAGCCTCCTAAATCCAAGCGGAGTCGTCGGCGATGAACGTGAGCGCGTCGAGACGGATCTCGCGGCCCTCGACCAGAGCTCCGCCTGAAACCATGATGAAGGAGATCGGAAAAATCGCAACTTCTCCAATAAGTCGCTAAGACACCTGCCCCAAGGTGGGCGCCAACTGTCGTGGTTCTTAGTCTGACAGTAGTGTAGGGGGTAGGAATGGACAGGCAAGATCCTAGCTATGGAGTAGTTGTATACGCAAGGGGTTTACAATTTCAGGCCCTTCTCGGAGGAAGTAACAGCCATACGTCTCGGAGCCCGGAGGCGGTCGACTGGTATTATGTGTGTATGAGTTACAGGGGTGCGAACCCTTTACACTGAGGAGGGGGGTGTCTTATATAGAGTTCGCCAGACCCCTCCGGCCCTCAGTTATGTAGGGTTTAAAGTACATTAAGATCGGGCGTTACTGGTAACGCCACAAATAAAGTGCTATGATGACCATAAAAGCTACTTAGTGACCGACCGTTTACGTGCAGAGTGACTTTAGATCTCCTGGCTGTTGAGGGTTGGCTTCATGGTCGAGTGCCTTCGAGTCTGTCGAGTGGAACACTTCTGAGTCGATTGATAGGTGGTTTCTTCTAGAGATGTCCTTGGGGAGGGTAGTTTGGACAGGTCCATGACCCTACCCTAGATACATAGCTTCATCAATTGGGTCTCACGGTAACCTGGTCCATGGTCTTAGATTGTAAGTACTTATTACGTAAAATTTGTACTCACGTGTCTTTTGTCTCCCCAAAAAGTATGTACATCCATTTACTGAGCAGACATCTGTTCTTTACCTCTAAATTCTCAACCCCAAGACCACCCTGGTCCTTCGACCTACAAATGATGTCCCATTTAGTAAGCATGTGCATCATCTTTATTTCATCACTCTGCCAAAAGAATCGAGATCGATAGAAGTCCAGTCTTTTCATACCCCGACATGTACCTCAAAGAAGGACAAGAGTAATATTGGCATACTCGTGAGCACTGAGTTTATTAGTATTAGCCGACCTCCGTATTACATAAGCTTGCCCTTCCAGCACCTTAGTTTCGTTCAAATCGATCTTCAATACACATCCATTCCTTGTTAGATAACTTGCGATGGTGAGTTGGTATTCCTAGATAACTAAACGGTAGGGTACCCATTACACATCCAAACTATTGTTTATAGGCCTCACTACTGCAGGAATGCCTAGTAGTGGCGGGCGCCAAATGGCCAGTAGTGGAGGGCCAGGCTCCCACGGGAGCCCGTCACTGTCTTTTCTGCCACTGCTATAATGCCATCAATGGCGGAAGCCCATCCGCCACTGTTAGAGCCTATCCAGTGGCGGCGGTCCTACTTTCCTGCCATTGATATATGTTAACAGTTTTGGCGAGCCGTACCTAACACCTGCCAGAACTACCTCTTCAGCCTCCAGCCATTGCAGCAACTGATACACATCACAGGATACAAGTAACCACATTACAGCATACAACTAATGTAAGAAATCGTGCACATTATGTTTAACATAGCAACAATCTAAACTTCATACAAATAGATGTACACATTAGTGTACAACAACTCATGTCGCATCATTCATACATACACATACATGCAAGACCTCATGATAATAATAATACCATAATGACAATGAGGTGGATAAAGATAATCAAATTATTTACTCGTCCACTTGTCCACACTGTCGGCGTCCTAGGAACAGGGGTACCCAGACTTGCCTGCCTGCGGCCCAATGCGTGGCTCCATCGACGGCCTGGTACGGCCCAGCTTCAAGCATCAACAACTCAAGACCCTCGCGAGGGGCCAAGCCACGCGAGGCGGACAACACCAAGACCTCCCTTGGGGGCGGCCTCCCAAGGCTGGCTCCCGAGGAGCGGAGATATCTATGGAAGTTGCACCCCGCGAGGTTCATATGACGTGAGCCATGACGACCAGGGCAGGCGGGCGCCAGTGGGCGCCGTGTACCAGTTTCCTCTTTGGTGCTACGGAGGCAAGCGCAGGCACGGAGTCCCGAGGAATCAAGCAACGGTTTCCATTCCGGTGCAACAAGACCAAGACCACCAGGACGGCAGGGTGGAGGTCATCACGGAGCCCACCGCGGTGTCACGACCTGAGGCTTTTGCAGGCGAAGACCACTTTTTCAGGATAGCTTGTACAAGATGTCCCCCTTCTTCAAATTCGGCCGTTGTGGGATCCCTTCCCGCCTACATTTGGGAAGAGGACCAAGGCCACTATAAATAGCACTTAGCCACCACCATAGAAGGCACGAATCATTCAGGTCATCCTCACACCCACCAGCTCATCGAACACAAGAACAACTCACCTCCTGAGGTTGTTCCACCACTGTACTAGTTCATCCTCAGCCCCTCAAGGCAACCCACCACAAAGCTGGAGTAGGGTATTACACCACAAGGTGGCCCGAACCAGGATAAACTGCTGTGTCTCTTGTTCATTGGGTTCGTTGAGCTAGGCTGTGGGATCGTTGAGAGGGCAGACTGGGGAGGACGAGTTCTTCGCACGCACCCCAGAGTTTGGACCTCTCAAGGGTCTGCGGAACCCCGAATCCGACACACACGGTCTTGCATACTTCATAGTTGTTTTTCTCTTTGCGGACATAATTGATATAATGATCCTCAACTTCTCTACGGACATAGTTAGCATAATGACCCTCAGCTTCTTTTTTAGTCTTATATCCTTTATAGCAGCTATTTTTGTAACCGTCCACTTGCTCGTTGCATATCTCACATGAATCATAAATTCCAGGATTCCTCCCAGTGTACATCACATACCAGTTCCACTTCATCTACCTAAATAAATAAAGAAGACAATTAGTTCCATAGTTATCCAATCACATAGAGCAAAGTCACATCTTAATCTTCATAGCATCGTAGACAATACAAATCACCACGCTGCACAGTTCGTTAGTAGTTCGAAAGCAAAAGTTTAGCTCCATCATAGCAACTTAGAACTTAAGTTCACACGCATCAATCTTATAGATCACATGAAAGCAGTGCAGTAGTTATTCAGCTCCATCCTGAGCTATCCTTGCCTTTCGTCATCTTCATGATCTCCTCTTGGGTGGTCCTCGCAGCTTCGACGGCTACTCACGCACTCTCCGCGTCTGCTTGCACACTCGCAGCGGCTACTCTAGCACTTGCAGCGGCTGCTCTAGTGCTCTCAGAATATGCCTGAACACTCTCGAAGTATGACTGAGCGCTCTCCGTGCCTGCTCGAGAACTCTCGACATAGGCAAGCACGATCTCGGTGTACTGGGACACCCTCATGACGATGTCTACGACAGTAGGTATTCTGTATATGGTGTAGCCGTGTAGGAGTCCTAACTAGGAGTCTTGGCTTCTTCAGCTAAATCGAATTAAACAATTTGACATTTACATAAAACATTTAGACAAAACCAACATGACCTTTGATAGAAATTGAACATATTGAGTGCCAGAAATTAAGCGAAACGGAACTTAATCAAGAGATCAGGTCAATGCATGTAGTTGTGGGTGCAGGTCGTCGCGGCCACCGCGTACTCCTTTAATGTATTGCGCTCCCAGACGGGCCAGTTGCCGCTCTACTAGGTCTTGGTGCCTCCATGCAAAAAAAGTCTTCGATGCCTGCATGTACTCCCTCCGTTCCTAAATAATTATCTTTCTAGAGATTTCAACAAGTGACTACATATGGAGCAAAATGAGTGAATCTACACTCTAAAACATGTCTACATACATCCGTATGTTGTAGTCCATTTGAGATGGCTAGAAAAACAATTATTTAGGAACGGAGAGAGTAGTACGTAGGCAATTTTTGCCATGCACCACGAACATAATCAAGAGATCAGGTCAATGCATGCATGCACGTCTGCGAGCGTACACATATATTCTTCCCTGTGCGAACCCTGCACTAAAGAAAAACCTTCTATTATAATAATTTTCTATTTTTTTCTCTCATATAGAACACTTCTTGAAGTTCAAACCTTTGCAGTGCGTCGAAGCATTCTAACTAGAATATAGGATACATATTTCAGGATTTTGGTCCGACATAAATACTAGAAATAAGAATTTTTTTAATCAAACAAAATTTATTTTGTATATTTATGTTTGATCAAAAAATCTAAAAAATTTAACTTAGATTCTAGTTAGAAAGGTTTGCCGTTTTACAAAGATTTGAACTTCAAGACATATTCTATATGAGAGGAAAAAAAATGCACTAGCATAAATCACGATGCAGGGAATGAATGGCTAGATAAGAAGGACCTGGATGCAGGTGCTCTAAAACATGTTTTCGGTATCCGCAAAAAAAGAAGATGTTTTTGGAATGGAGACCGCTGACAGATCGGACTCAGCTGGGAACCGCAATCGGACAAGTTGAGCCATCAGCCGGAGCAGAGCAGAGAGATCCGGCGGAAGTATAATCGGGATCGTGGAAGCAAGGACAGAAGAGCATGCACGAACATAACATACAGGTACAGCTAGCTAGCTAAACACCCATCCATTGGTGCACATGCGGGCGTTCGTGGCGTCAACACGATCGTCGTGGGCATGGTGAATTTGGTGACCCGCACGTACGTAGACATCGATCTCTAGCTACATGCATGCATGGTGACCGGCGTAACCTGCTCAGTGCTCACCAGACCCTCGCAAGTCCGACAGCGAGTCGGCGACGTCCTCATAGTCCATACCTTCCCTTCTCATGCCTGCCCCGCCGCGTCCCTATGCATGCTTTCTTCTTTTTCCCCCTTTCTTATATGTACTCCCTCTGTAAACAAATATAAAAGCGTTTACATTGCTATTTTAGTGATCTAAACGTTCTTATATTTCTTTACGGAGGGAATAGTTACAAGGCCGTTGTTCTCGATGGATCCATTAGAAAACAAAAACAATATATTCTACTAGGATATTCAGAATCGGCTTCCAAATCCCGTGGGCGTCGGTGACCCGGATGTTCCGACAGTAGTGACGTCTATCAGCGCAGCAGGTGTTGCCAGTTTCATGACGACGGCGGGGAGAAGGAGAGGAGGTGGCACGGCACGATGGTAGATGAGGTCGGCGAGGGGCAGCTCGGTGATGGATGTGAAGGAGGGAGACGATGAGGGTTTTTGCCGTTGCTGAGTCTGCGACCACGCCCATGTTTATATGCGTGAGGGAGACAAAGGGTCAAGGCTTTCATGAGTTTCAGAAGTCAAATACTAATTGGCATAGATGTGACCCCTGAAATTCTGAAATAAGAAAAAAGAAAAACATAAAATGATTTCTGAGTTTTGGTTAGTGGAAACCCGGCAAACTTAGACCGCTGTCACATCTTCGCTATCTGATCGTTGGTCGGCTCCAACACTGATGAATATCCAGTCCCCGGAACTCGGCAAACCTGCGACAATGCCGAGTTTCGTTTTGTCGCTGTGTCCCTTTTTCTACACTGGGCGAACAGTGATGTTTGAAGAGTTGCACGGCACTATCGAATTCAATTACCTGGAAACTCGGTAGACACCCTAGGGGGGGAGGCCCTCCGAGATTGGACCCACGGTGTTACCTGGAAACTCGAGCTCCCTATAAAAGGAACACGGCGAACCATGGGAACCTGGCATAGGCGGCGGTTCCAATAGTGACGGTAGGACCTCACCCATATCGGCTTGGTCGCCTGCAGCTCATGGAAACACTTACTCGTCTTGCCATAAAAAATGGTGGGTGTAGAAAGAGGAAGGAGGAAAGTAGATAGGGAAGTTTTTTCCGATGCAATCAATGGATTGAAATCGTCCTGCATATCAAATTCGGAAAGCAATCAAATGAGCGACTTATGAGTGCGTGGTGATCTTGTGGGTATATGTGCGCGTGTAGGAGGTGTATGGGTGTGTTTACATGCAACATGGAGGATGGAAACAGTGTAAAATCAAGTGGACAATCTTACATATTCATTCCACAGGGGACCCCGCCAAATCATGTGTTATTATGGAGGTTCTGGATGTTGATCCAAGGACAGATAAGGAGGTGGGTAGATAAGTCATTGGTGTTACGCGGCTGAGGGGTTGATTATTGATTTGTTTAGAACGATGATCTATGCACGATTAGGCTGTCATCCAGCTGACTTGCAATTTTATAAAAACATGAACGAATAGTGGACTGGTTCAAGGATGCTTGGCAACTACTTCGGGTGTCTATGGAACTCATTGACAAGGACAGCCTGGCTAGCACAATCGATAACGGAGTATACAAAATTGCATGGCACATGTGCTTAGCAAAGTGCACATTTTATTCTAACTCAAAACAACTGTTGTACTATATTTAGCATTCTGAAGATCTATAAGTATCCACGCAGATGCAGTTCCAATACAATCCAAAGCAAACACGTAAACACACAGAGCACGCAGCGTGTTTAGCCCCATCCTTCCTCACCAGCAGCAGCAGGAGATGGCCCAGCGCCAGGACATCGTCATTAGCCATTTCTCCCATCCAGGGCACGACCTCGTGAAGCGCCACCACACTGGGCCATTCCGCTGCGATATGTGCTGGGAGGACCTATCCGGCACGGCATACATCTGCCGTGCCGGCTGCGACTTCTGCATCCACGAGTCCTGCGCCGGCCACTCACAGACGTTCTCCTCCTCCGGGCATCATGTGCACCCGCTCATGCTCGTCCAGACCCGCCGCGACGCAACCCTCTCGTGCGACGTTTGCTTTGGGCAATGCGCCCCTGGCTCCTTCCTCTACCGCTGTCCACCATGTGGGTTCGATATGCACCCGAACTGCGCGCGGCTTTCCCAAGTCGTGCGCAGCGTGCGGGACCCTACGCACGACCTCACGCTGGTAATCGCCGACGGCCACTGTGCCGCGTGCGACGCCGGCGCGGGGCGTGCGTCGTACTACCGCTGCACGGTATGCAACGTCGACTACCACATCTCGTGTGCAGCCACCACCAGCGACAGCAGCGCTCAAGAAGCTCTAGATGCCCTTGACGCTCAGATTGTACGATCAAGGATCCAAGAGCAGACTAGAAACGCCATCTTGGACCTGTGGAGTCCTGCCTGTAAGTTCCCTTTGCACGCCTACACTGGGGTATATTGCATTCTAGAACCAAGTTTATGCTGTTTCTATTTTTTTTTTCTATTAACTGTGCAGATACTGTACACAGAGAGTACTTCTAGATGTGATGCTCCTGACGCATCCGCTTGGCAGGTCCACATGAATAAAGTGCTTCAACATTTGGTCACACAATAGATAGCGCGTAACAAATTGAGTGTCTTTATGTTCAAAACTTTGTATGCATGGTTGTTTGCAATCTCAGTTCATATGGTTTTAATACTGTATGCAGTGTGCACTTTCCTTTTTTTGAGGGACATAAAATTCTTCATTCGTGTATGCTAGGAAATCAATATGAGAGCAAGTATTTATATGTATGAATTTTTCTAGTCTGGCCCGGCGGCTGGAAATTCTGACAATTGAAATACATTAAACTGCATATACAAATCAATGTTTCTGGACCGTCGAGTAATTGACATCTACAATGCCATCCCCGAGAACCTCCATCTCATGACCTGAATCAAGTTCCTTCTCTAGATCAGCATGGTTGCTTTTAAAAACCTGAGCAAGTAGCAGAAGATATTGGGGCTTCCAGTTGCAAACACAAGAAGTTCCAGATGTAGGAAGGGGGGAGCGACAACCCATAGCCCAAAGCCCCAGACAGAGGAAGAAGATGGCTCATCTGCAAAATAACAATGGCTTTATGTGAAATATCTGATCTAGACTATTAATCCTGATCCAATCTGGGGGGTTTATGTAAAATACAAAAACCATGATTATTAATTTTGATCCAGACCAGAAATTTTTATATAAGTTATCCGGCCCATGGCAGTGATGCCTCAGGAGAGCCGGGATTGTCGGCAACCCCACAGCCGTTCTTCTGCGGATGCCTTCACCGGCACCAAGACAGCACATTTCTATTCAATCCACTATTGCCTTAACGGACAATGCTCAAAAGTGTGGTGACTATGCGGTGTTTATTTTCAATGATTTTATTCTATGGTAGACATCATGTTGGTGTATTAACGTGATAACATGAAACAAAATTAAATATTGAGTAACCAAGCACCACCTGATGAGGTTAGTAAATTAAGTTGTAACCTTGACCGGCAAGAGGACTTAAAAGCAGCTGGTTATGTCTTCCATTTCCGGGAACAAGAGATGGTCTTCTGCATGGCCTCCAACATCAGTTTAGTTAGGACTTAGAAATAGATTTCAGAGAGTGATAACACAGAGAGATTACCCGTGTTTGATTGCAACTTTAGCAAAATCACCATCTACGTGGCAATACTGTTATACTAAAATCATTTTGGAGGATTCTTAAAAAAATCCATTTTGGAGGGCCACGTGCATCAGTTCTAAAGGCTGGGAGAGTGGACTGTCTGGTTTCCTAACTAGGAACGGTTAAGTGGACGTTTTCTTCTTGATTTGGAAGGGTAGTAAATAATACTCATCTGCAAAATAATCCAGATTTAGTAAATAATGAGAGGGCTCATCTGCAAAATAACAAGGAGTATGTTAATGGGTTTCTACGAGCCAATCAATTTTGTTGTCCAGACTGCAGATCAATGTAGCAATTACCCTTTTTCATGCACACCAAGCAAGGAAAACAA
>CM038679.1:737750608-737933108 GCA_021605205.1 Aegilops longissima
AGTTTTGTGTTTTTCAGTGTTGTTTCAACGGTTGCCGTGTGTGTAGTTGGACTGCTCCGTGTCAAAGTTCTATTACTGTGCGTTGATATCAGAGTAAGTAGTTTCTATTGGCGGCCTATCCAACCATATGCACTTTCAATATAAGCCCCTTCCCTCTGCCACTTTGAGTCCACCAGTTGCCACCAAAAAAAAGCCAGATGGATCCTGAGTTGGGAGAGGTCACAGAGGAGGAGGGGGATGCCTCGACGTGAGGGTTGTAGCAGCAGAGCAGAGGAGGTGTAGGAGGAGGCGCAGACACAGGCAGAGGGCACAACATGCTACTGAGGAGGTAGTGGAGGCAGAGTTCAAAAAACTCCTTGCCCTCGAGGTGATGGATACTTGCAACTCCAATGATTTGGAGCTACTTTTCCCAGACGGGAGGGGAAGGAACCATATATAGATCATCAGGTGGGCTAGGGTGAGAGCAGCCACGGCTCCACATCCATCCACCAGGGCCAAATGGCGTCGTTTCTTTGGTCGTTATGACTGAAGTACTGAATTTTTATGTTTTTAAGATTGTGTTGTGAGAGAGCAGATGGTTGAATGACTAAATGAATTCATTTGTCTACCTCTGAATGAGTTATTTTATCTACATATGTTGGTATGTGCACTTTGAACTACTACCATATGTGCTCTCCAATAATTATTGAACTGCTGTTGTATCTAAAGCTGAACTGTTTTGCGGTCAATGTTGTATGACTTGTATAATAACTATTTTCTACCAACTGACTGCTCACCTGCCTATTTATTATTTTTATAATCTGCGATTCTTCCTGGGTATAAATTATATCCATCTATGTGTGGTGTGTGGCTCAGTCTCCCCCTCCCATTTCTTCCTTCTTCTAGAATCAGATCTAGGTTCCTCCCTTTTCTCTCTCTTGTTTTCTTCCCTTTTCCTATGATTCCCATGGAGATTGTTCATGCGGGTGTCTCGCAAAGATGGCGCGCATAGCTGACAGCTGTGTGTACGAATCTTGTTTGGAGCTCACCGAGAGTCAGCATCGTGGGCAACTTTCATCGCTGTTGTACATCAACCATGGGTTTCCTGCTCCCTATGTTTGTCAGCTGACGGTTGGGGACTTGGAGGAATCATGGGTATGTGTTTTTATTTGGTTTTGTCAGAAGTTAACAGTAGGGATTTGTGTGCGTATTTGTTCATTAATTAACAGTATTTATCCCTTTTTATATAATCCTTGTTTTGTTTTTGTCAGATGTTTTACTGTAGGGGTATTGATATGTATATTTCTTCAGTTTAGTCAGGACATATCAATCGTTAATTTGATGTTTTTGTTTTTGTTCAGATATTTTCTTTCACTTTGTTATGCAATAGTTGCTAGATCTGTGCAAATATTCGGTTTTGTCAGGTGTTCACTTTATTTTCTACTCCCATGCCACTTTGCAGAAAATGTCACCCAGGATCAGGATTGTTGCTCCTAGTTCGGGGATACTGAAGATGGAGACTTCAGACAAAACGGGTATCAGTTGATGGAAGTTGCCTACCACATCGACTTTGTTGGTTGCATCAACCTAACTACTGGGTGGAAGGAATTTGTGGCAGAGTCTGGAATTGAGGATGGAGATGTGGTTATGGTTATGTTCTCCAGGGAAGATGACTCTCTGACGTTCAGAATTTATGTGTTGTAGGTTTAATTGTGGCAAATGACGCTGGTTGTGAGATTTGTGTGCGTTTGATTATGTTGCAGTATTTTTTTAAAACAGTACATGTGAGATGGTTGAATTCTATGTTATTACGAGATGGTTTGGAACAATTTGTTCGTATGTTATTGTATGCGCTATTTTTTTAATGTAATGCTTCCTATTTTCGCTCAAGCACAACTGTTTCATTTTTATATATTTTTATACTTGAATTGGAACAATTATAGTTGATCTGATGCGCATCCTTTGTTATAACCACTAGTGCAGAACCGGGCAATAGCACCGGTTCGTAAGGCCCTTTAGTGTCGGTTCCATAACCGGCACTAAAGTGTGGGCACTAAAGCCCCCCCCCCCTTTAGTACCGGTTCAGCACGAACCGGTGCTAAAGGGAAACCACGTGGCACGAGCCAGCTCCAGGGGCCTGGAGCTCTTTAGTACCGGTTGGTAAGACCAATCGGTACTATAAGGTTTGGGGTTTTTTTAGTTTTATGAATTCTTTTTCATTTAATTTTGTGTTTCCATTTTAATTCTTTTTCGTTTGCTGGTATTTTACGATACTACACATTGTACACGTTATATATAAATAGAATTTCTAGTAGAACCAATCATCGAGTTCAACATGATTGTCATGATATTATAAGCGTTCATATATAACACCACAAAAGCAAATCACTTAAGTTCAGAACGAAGAACACGGACATGAAAGGACAAGTACTAATTAAGAGCAGCATGAAGAACTAGCTAAATCACTCCTGCTAGCTACTCTCTCTCTGGTAAAATAGCATAGAACATGTATAGCTCTCCTGATTGATCATACTGGAGCATGCCGATGAACCTGTCTCCTAATCGTGGGCTGCGCTTCTCATTGCTGCCCCCTAGTACTTCTCTGCGATCATTAACAATTTTCCTCCAATCTTTCACTATTAAGCATTCATCGCTTCTAGAAATCTTGAATGCATTCATGTGCAATGCAGGATATCTTGGTCGTAAGCTAACAATTGACATCTGACCTTTAGTCTCGATCCCCTGAGGCACAACTGTCAACGGAGTCCGTGTTGAAGAACATCGTATAGTACTTAATTAATATACTTAGTAATGAAAAGTTTAGCAAAAAAATATGTATGCAAAATATGCACTGAGGACAAATAGTAAATATCTTACCATCATTCCTAAATAGATGTGATCGTAGTTCAATACCATCACTATTGGTCGCACGTTTTGAGTACTAACATTTCTAAGTGCAGGAAGAAAATTTGTCTTCACAGTATGAAGGTCCTCAAGCCATGAAACATAATGACTTATCTCCTCGCAGTTTAGTTCAGCGCCGGGACAGTAGTAGGTCCTGTCTACCAAGCGCCGGACATGTTTGGTTGAATGGAGATAAGCTGTCAATAGAAATTAGTTGTCAGTTATTTTTGAATAAGCAATATCAAAGACAAAAATATAGTTGAGAAGAACTCACATAATGGTAGAACCATATCAGGCTCATATGTCTCTATTACCTTCAATATCATCGACCCATACCAGGCTCATAATGGTTGAATAAGCAATATCATCGACCCATATGTCTCTATTACCTTCAATATCATCTTCCGGACGAATATCAAAGGTGATAACCATACCAGGCTCAAATGCATAATCCTTGCATAGTGCTTGCCAAGTTTTGCATTCAAAATAGGTGTACGTGTGTGCATTGTATACTTTGATGTTGAAAGTATAACCATCATGCTCAGTTTTCAGGTAAGCTCTCTTTACCTCCATAGTTTCCATATCTTTGAAACCTATCTTATCCAAGACAAAAATTCTTGCATGGCAGGGAATGCGCTAGTAGAATAGTGAAAATTAAAAATTATAAGTCAGGCAAATGAAGCATATATAAGTCATGCTTAATTACGAAAACAGACTTGTCGTTGTGACTTACTGTATCGAATTCGAAAGTCTCATCCAGCTTGATGCTGAATCTCCTATCATCAACAAGGAAATTTCTGTCGCATTGGCCGCGCTGGTCTTCACAGTATTCGCACATAATGAAATTTTTTCCGTCGTCAGACGACATTTCCTATGTTCATATTAGGCGAAACATTAAACACTTACTAATTCAATTAATTCAACTACTTCTATTAATTCAACTAAGCATTTACTAAAAATAAACTAGTTATATTAATTCAATTAGTTCAACTAAGCATTTACTAAAAATAAACTAGTTCTATATATTAATTCAACTAGTTCAACTAAACAATTTCTAAAAATAAACTAGTTATATTAATTCAACTAGTTCAAATTAAGCATTTCAAAAAATAAACTAGTTCTATATATTAATTCAACTAGTTCAACTAAGCATTTACTAAAAATAAACTAGTTATATTAATTCAACTAGTTCAACTAAGCATTTAATAAAAATAAACTAGTTCTATATATTAATTCAACTAGTTCAACTAAGCATTTACTAAAAATAAACTAGTTATATTAATTCAACAAGTTCAACTAAGCATTTACTAAAAATAAACTAGTTTTATATATTAATTCAACTAGTTGAACAAAGCATTTACTAAAAATAAACTAGCTAGTTCTATATATTAATTCAACTAGTTCAACTAAGCATTATATTTACTAAAAATAAACTAGTTATTATATTAATTCAACTAGTTCAACTAAGCATTTACTAAAATAAACTAGTTATATATATTAATTCAACTAGTTCAACTAAGCATTTACTAAAATAAACTAGTTATATTAATTCAATTAGTTCAACTAATTAAGCATTTACTGAAAATAAACTAGTTCGTTCTATATATTAATTCAACTAGTTCAACTAAACATTAACATATTTCTAATTCATCGATGATAACATTTCTAACATTCTAAAAATAAACTAGATAGTTCTAATTCATCTAAACATTATAGAAAACAGAAAATAAGTAAAAATATATATGTGTGTGTGTAGTACGTGTGTGTACGTACATGTGTAGTGTACGTGTAGTGTGTGTGTGTGTGTGTTTGTGTGTGTCTGTGTGTATGTGTGTGTGTGTGTAGTGTGTGTGTGTGTATGTGTGTGTGTGTGTGTGTGTGTATGCGTGTGTGTGTATGGAGTGGGCCGGGCGCGTACGGGTGGCGGGGGCAGCGACGACGGGCGGGGGCGGGGAGGCGGCGACGAGATTTGGCGCGGCGGGGGACGGCGACGAGACGGGCGGCGACGGCCGGGATGGCGACCAGACAGGCGGCGGGGTGGCGACGACGACGGCGGCGGGGCGTGCAGCGACGATGATGACGGGCGGCGGGGCGGCGAGGGCGACGGCACGATGGCGCGGCGTCGGCGTCGTCGTCGAGATCGAGACTCTCGCGAGAAGTGGAACAAGCGGCGATTTAGATAACTGATTTTTCGTAAGTGTCATATATATATAGGGGAGCCTTTAGTACCGTACCGGTACTAAAGGCCAATTTTGGCCAGCCCAAGCGGCGGGAAACTGGGCCTTTAGTACCGGTTGGTGGCTCCAACCGGTACTAAAGGCCAACCCATTAGTACCGGTTGGAGCCACCAACCGGTACTAATGGCCGTGCGCTTTTCTGCTATTTTTTCTTTTCAGCTATAGTTTTTCTTCTTTTCTGCTATTTTTTCTTTTCTGCAAAACTTGATGGTCAAAGTCTGGAGTTATAACTTAAAAAAAAGAAATGTCGCACTGGTTTATAAACCCAGCCGCGGCTGCCCTTTCGAACTCCTCTATTTAGCAGTCTTCTGGGCCTAACTAGGGCGCGCTGCCCTGTGAGCCTGCTGGCCCTACTGGGCATGTATTTGCACACCCAAGGTCTGGCAGGCCCACAGGGCAGCGCCCCAACATTCTTCTTCCTCTTCTTCTTCTTCCTCTTCTTCTTCCTCTTCTTCTTCCTCTTCTTCCTCTTCTTCTTCTTCTTCTTCCTCTTCTGCTTCTTCTTCCTCTTCTTCTTATTCCTCCTTCTTCTTCCTCTTCTTATTCTTCTTCTTCTTATTCTTCTTCTTATTTCTGCGTAGTTTTTTGTATAGTTTTTTTTTTCTGTTATATTTATTTTCTTCTATTTATTTGTGAGTAGTTTTTCATCTAGTTTGCCAAAATTCAACATTTTCAGAGTTCATTTTGTAGTGATTTTGAATTTCATGGTCATTTTGTAAACGATTGAAAAATAGCAAATATAATTTTTTCTGCTTTATTTTTCTTCTATTTATTTCTGAGTAGTTTTTCTTTTCTGCTATATTTATTTTCTTCTATTTATTTCTGAGTATTTTTTTATTTGGTTTTTTTCTTTTCAGCTATAGTTTTTCTTCTTTTCTGCTATTTTTTCTTTTCTGCTATTTTTTTTTCTGCAAAACTTGATGGTCAAAGTCTGGAGTTATAACTTAAGAAAAAGAAATGTCGACGTGCAATTAGTTTTTGCCATAACAGAAGAAGTCCGGAGTTGTAATAAGTTATTAAAAATAAAAAAAGAGGTGCAATGCTCGTTAATTTGCTTCAAGCCTTTCGGAATAGTGTAAACTGCACTGCGCATAGCTCCATGCGGTCTACCGTATTCCTGAAGGCTTGAAGCTAAGCAACGTGACCATTGAGCCTCTTCTTCATCGTCTCTGCACTCAGGGCTTATAAACCGCTCTTAGTCCCTCTCACTTCGCGAGGTGGGACTAAAAAACAGCTTGCCATAACCTCATTAGTACCGGTTCGTTGTACGAACCCGCACTAAATAGTGATGGTGGGGCCATAGCCTGACCGCAGGCTGACACAGCCTCTTTAGTACCGGTTCGTGGCATGAACCGGTACTAAAGGTTCGCCACGAACCGGTGCTATTGATCGCCGCCACGAACCAGCACTAGTGTACACATTAGTGCCGGCTGAAATTCCAACCGGCACTATTGTGCTTCACATTTGACGCTTTTTCTACTAGTGTACTTGGATATTTTCATGTACATAGCCCGGACACGAAAAATATACGCTGATGATGGATGTAGGACCCCTTGGGTTGAGTTTGTTGAACTTGCATGTTGTTAATGATAGTACTGAACTATTTTGAAAGTCAATGGCCAACCGCATTCGTTTGTTGTAGAGAATTTTTTTACAATTGACAGGAGTTTAGAGCAAAATTTATTTTTTTAGTTGAATAGTGATATTTCTAGTACTTTTTTAGATATAAAGAATTTAATCTTCCTGCACAATACTAATTTTACTTGAACCTTTTGAATTTTAGTAGTTGAACTTTTTAAAAATGTGTTTCTGAAATTTTTATTACAATCTTCTACGTTGAAGTATCCTTTTATATAGTTACCTTTCAAAAAAGTATTTTTTTTGTTTACTTTTTTACTTTTTACAACGAACATGTGTTTGAACTTTTCTACATTCTTTGTTTTGAACTGAATATTTTATGAGGGTTATTTTTAAATTATCTCCATTTGTCCCTTTTAATTTGGTTCATGCATGATGGTAGGAATTTTGTATTGGGTCGCACTGTTGTATTGGGCCGTCCCCCAAAGCCATTGTTTTTGGCCCAAATAGGTCTTCCGTGTGGCTGTGCAGTGCCGTGTGCGCGTGCACTATGCGTTTAGTCCCACCTCGGTAACCCAGGGGGCTCTCGACCTGTTTATAAGCGCTGTTGAGTCTTACTAGTCGAACTCCTCCGAATACATACCTGAGCGCTTATACACGACGCTCACTCTCTGTCATGACCTGTGGGCCCTGGTCGGTTGGCCTTGCAGTCTGGTTTACAATGAAATTCGCCGGTAGTTTCGCTGTTGGTTTGAGCTGGCCTGTCCCATGGGCGGTCAATTTTTTGGTTTCTTAGCATTTTTTTGTTCTAGTTTTTACGATTTTGTTTTTGCTTCGTATAAGTATTAATATTATTTTAGTACTGAATGTTCTCCTCTGCTTGAACTGGCATCTTTTTTATAATGTGTTTCCCTCGCTTTCTCTTTGTTCTCATTTTTTTTGATTTTTTTATGAAACATCCGGGTAAGATATATATGACCGCATGGAGTGGCATAGTCGTACTTACATATTTTTTTGTATGGACTGAAGAACATCTTTTTTAGAGGGTGTGGCTGCATGGGGGTGAGATACAGAATAACCTTACTGCGCCTGTCAAACGAGCGCTACTACCCCCCTTCCCTATCCCGGCGAGGCCGGGCCAGGAATGAGCCGTAGCAGGCGACGGCGCGGCGTGCCGCGGCGTCGCATGTGGAGGCGAGTCCGTAACATGACTTACCCCCATTATCTATCTTTTTAGGGGAAAAACTAGCAACGCACCGAAGGGCATAGTTTGTACTAACACTTCTTCCTTATATAGACTTGCCCCCATTATCTATCTTTTTAGGGGGGAAATCAGCACCGCACCGAGGGCCATAGTTGTACTGACACATCTTCCTTGTATGGACTTGCCCCATTATCTATCTTTTTAGGGCAAAAACCAGCACCGCACCGAGGGGCGTAGTTGTACTGACACGTCTTCCTTGTATGGACTTGCCTCCATTATCTATCAGCGTTGTGCCGATTACTAGGGATTCGCCAACGGTTCCGCCGTGGGCTTGAGTTCAAGTATCTACCTGCGTTAGAGCATGCTTGTCTTCGGGCGGTCAATTTTTTTGGTTTGAATCTAGTACTAGATTCCACCAGTAATGTGGACTAATACTTTTGTTGTAGTTCTTCTGAGTTTTCTTGAACTGTTATCTTTTCATTGAGTTTTGCCTTCTTTTTTTGTTTGTTGTTGTGATTATTCTCAAGGGTCTTCTGGTATTATATTTTAGCACTATATTACTTGAGTGTAAACTAAGTTGTACAGAGAGTTCATTCGTAGTAGCACTTCTGTGGTTAGTCTGACATTTATTTTTGAGGGATTGTGAACTGATGATTCTTTGTACTTTTTATATTAGTAAATATGCACTAATCTTTTCTGCAATGACATTCAACAGTTTTGGGATTAATCTTTTATGCATTTTTTTGTATACATGATGTGGGTAACATGTCATGTATTGAAGGTAACGTACAAGTTGAACTTGCATCACTGGACGTTATTAAACTTTGTTGTCTATTTTGTATCTAATGTAGTTTTAGTCGAATGATGAATGGACATGTTCAGCACTGATGTACTGATGTACAGTTTTTAGCACTGATGCATTATCTTTTCCCTAGAACAGATGCATGAACATTTGGTACACTGCTTGTAAACTGGACATTGAACTTCGGAACAGTATATATATATATATAACTGATGCATGTCTTCTCTTATTTTTATCTAGAACTTATGCATCTACATTAGAAGTACTCCTAGTTTCTGTATCATTGAACTTAGTGTTTAACAAGTGTATATTTCTTTCAACAACAGTCTTTTTACTCGTTCGAACTGAACAACTACATGACATGTACTATTAGAAATAATAACAGACAACTTGCAGTGGTAGCTGAACCATAGTAGTAGCTACTTGGACTGATGCATAAGTTTATGTTTTTTGATTGGAACTGAAGCTAGCATATTAGAGGTACTGACAGTAACCTCGACATCCAAATTGTGCATCAAGTGGCAGGGGTGTAATGAACTGATGCAAGCATTTGCAATGCACAATCAGCTTCCGCATCATAGGAACATGTGTCACTGATGCAGCACACATTTAATACTGATGAACCTAATAGTGTAACATGTAGGCAGAGCATAATGTGTGCAATTTTTAAATCAAATCTTTTGCATAGCAGGACTGATGAACTGACACAAACGTGGTATTTTTCTTCAGGCAAATCCAAATTTTGAACTGATCGTTTGTGCTTCAATAGCAATCAGGTTGATTCAATTTTGAGGAAAATTAGTGTGGGAAGCAGACATCTCCTGCAGTGGCCCGTTCTTGGATCTGACGTCTTCTTCTTCCTCTCGTTGGCGGTGTATTGGCATAATTTTGGAAGGCGGCGCCATTGATGCAGGAAAGCAGCTTGGGGAGACGACGACGCTCCTTCTTGTGATGGAGCTCCGGCGACGAGGTCTGGGGAGGCAGCGGCTGGTGGCGGAGATCACGGATCCGACAAAGGAGCTCCGACGAGGGGGAGGCTGGTGGTGGGGATCACGGGCCCATCGAAGGAGCTCCGGCGAGGGGGAAGGCGGGAGGAGGGGATCACGGCACCGTCGAAGGAGCTCCGACGAGGCGAGGAGGCGGGAGGCGAGGATCACGGCCCCGGCGAAGGAGCTCCGGCAAGGAAGGGAGGCATGAGGCGGGGAACACGACCCCTGCGTTTCTTTGCCAGCGAGGACGGGGATGGCGGCGGTGGATCCGTCTGCGGCCATTCACGGCGCCACAGGCTCCCTCGCTCCGGCTGACGCCATCGCTTGCTCGCCCACGACGGCTGCCTCCGGCGAAAGGAGGTGGGTTAGGTTCGGGCTGGGTCGGGGAGTTTCTACGGTGTAGGCGCATCGCGCCCTTATAGGCCAAGGGGTAACAGAATATTATTCTGTTACTAGTAACAGAATACGTATAATATGAACCCTTTTTGAAGGAAGGAGAATCCTTCCATATAACAAAGACCATGAGCATATCGACGGCTATCAATCGTCGTTGACGGGAAGAGGTACAAAGCAATTGACGCTCATTTCAATTTTGACGGAATGTCGTATAGTTCACCCGGGGGGTGCACTCTTCTTACGGGTTAACAAGAACCGACCTTCCATCTTAATGGACGTTTATGTTGCAACCACGTGGGACAACTATTTTACTCTTTGAGAACTGTAAGCAACTACACGTTTACCAAATTTCCGGGTGTACAAGAACCTTTCTTTCTAGGCATGCGATTCGGTACCTAATGGAGTGTTTGAGATATGATGGGTAGGAAGAGAAAGTGCGCTTATTTATGTAGGATGTGAGGTCAATATAAAATAAAATTGTATCATTGGGGCATCCGGGGTGGCGGGCCAGGTCTTATGGGTGAACGAGACCCCTTCAACCGCATCGACATATCACGCGGAACCTCCGTCATGCACCGCGGGAACCATCAATACACCTACAGTAGGAACCCTTTTTTTAAGGAACAATAACCCTTTGAAACAACGTAGACTGTGAGCATATCGACGGCTCTTACTCTTGGTTGATGCGGAAGAGGGAGAGAGCCGTCGACCCTCAATTTTCAATTTGGTCGGAACGTCGCATAGTCCTCACGTGTTGGCACTCAACTTATGGGTGAACGACAAACCGAGGAGACATTTTTATTACTGGTTTCACAGAAGGTTTCCAACGCACCCACTGCATTCAGAGTTCGTATGCAACCTCCTCTTTTGGATGCAAGCCACGTCTTATGGGTGAACTGAAGGAAATATGCCCTAGAGGCAATAATAAAGTTATTATTTATTTCCTCATATCATGATAAATGTTTATTATTCATGCTATAATTGTATTAACCGGAAACATGATACATGTGTGAATACATAGACAAACATAATGTCACTAGTATGCCTCTACTTGACTAGCTCATTAATCAAAGATGGTTATGTTTCCTAACCATAGACATGTGTTGTCATTTGATTAACAGGTCACATCATTAGGAGAATGATGTGATTGACTTGACCCATTCCGTTAGCTTAGCACTTGATCGTTTAGTATGTTGCTATTGCTTTCTTCATGACTTATACATGTTCCTATGACTATGAGATTATGCAACTCCCGTTTACCGGAGGAACACTTTGTGTTCTATCAAACGTCACAACGTAACTGGGTGATTATAAAGGAGCTCTACAGGTGTCTCCGAATGTACATGTTGAGTTGGCGTATTTCGAGATTAGGATTTGTCACTCCGATTGTCGGAGAGGTATCTCTGGGCCCACTCGGTAATACACATCACTATAAGCCTTGCAAGCATTGTAACTAATGAGTTAGTTGCAGGATGATGTATTACAGAATGAGTAAAGAGACTTGCCGGTAACGAGATTGATCTAGGTATTGAGATACCGACGATCGAATCTCGGGTAAGTAACATACCGATGACAAAGGGAACAATGTACGTTGTTATGCGGTTTGACCGATAAAGATATTCGTAGAATATGTATGAGCCAATATGAGCATCTAGGTTCCGCTATTGGTTATTGACCGGGAACGTGTTTCGTTCATGTCTACATAGTTCTCGAACCCGTAGGGTCCGCACGCTTAAGGTTTCGATGATAGTTTTATAATGAGTTTATGAGTTTTGATGTACTGAAGGAGTTCGGAGTCCCAGATAAGATCGGGGACATGACGTGGAGTCTCGAAATGGTCGAGACATAAAGATCGATATATTGGACGACTATATTCGGACTTCGGAAAGGTTCCGAGTGATTCGGGTATTTATCGGAGTACGGGAGAGTTACGGGAATTCGCCAGGGAGAAGTATTGGGCCTTATTGGGCCATACGGGAAAGAGAGAGGGGCTGCCGAGGGCAGGCCGCGCACCCCCCCAAGGCCTAGTCTGAATTGGACTAGGGGGAGGGGCCGCACCCCTCCTTCCTTCCCTTCTCTCTTCCGCTTCCTTCTCTCCTACTCCTACTAGGAAAGGAGGAGTTCTACTCCCGGTGGGAGTAGGACTCCCCACTTGGGCGCGCCTCCTCCTCCTTGGCCGGCCCTCCTCCCCTTGCTCCTTTATATACGAGGGCAGGGGGACACCCCATAGACACACAAGTTGATCTTCGTGATCGTTCCTTAGCCGTGTGCGGTGCCCCCCTCCACCATATTCCACCTCGGTCATATCGTAGCGGTGCTTAGGCGAAGCCCTGCGTCGGTAGAACATCATCATCGTCACCACACCGTCGTGCTGACGGAACTCATCCCGACACCCAGCTGGACCGGAGTCCGGGGATCGTCATCGAGCTGAACGTGTGCTGAACTCGGAGGTGCCGTACGTTCGGTACTTGGATCGGTTGGATCGTGAAGACGTATGACTACATCAACCGCGTAGTCATAGCGCTTCCGCTTACGGTCTATGAGGGTACGTGGACAACACTCTCCCCTCTCGTTGCTATGCATCACCATGATCTTGCGTGTGCGTAGGAATTTTTTTGAAATTACTACGTTCCCCAACAGTGGTATCCGAGCCAGGTTTTATGCGTAGATGTCATATGCACGAGTATAACACAAGTGAGTTGTGGGCGATACAAGCCATACTGCTTACCAGCATGTCATACTTTGGTTCAGCGGTATTGTGAGATGAAGCGGCCCGGTCCGACATTACGCGTACGCTTACGCGAGACTGGTTTCACCATTACGAGCACTCGTGCTTAAAGGTGACTGGCGGGTGTCTGTCTCTCTCACTTTAGTTGAACCGAGTGTGGCTACGCCTGGTCCTTGCGAAGGTTAAAATAACACTAACTTGACGAACTATCGTTGTGGTTTTGATGCGTAGGTAAGGACGGTGCTTGCTCAGCCCGTAGTCGCCACGTAAAATTTGCAAAAACAAAGTAGAGGACGTCTAACTTGTTTTTGCAGGGCATGTTGTGATGTGATATGGTCAAGACGTGATGCTATATTATTGTATGAGATGATCATGTTTTGTAACCGAAGTTATCGGCAACCTTAGTAAGGTCCTGAAGGAATATGTTAAAGAGAATTTGAACTGAGGTTAAACATAGATCAAAGTCTAATTAATATTTAAAACGACCAATGAATAGAAATATGTCAACAAAAATGGAAAGGTTGAAAACTTGATTCCTAAACCAGTAAAAAATCTAACCGTTAAAAAGTTTAAACTCCCACATTTATAAATATGCTCATGAACCTGTGGGTCCTAGCAGAAACTGTGAAGGCCTCGAAAACTTCGTGGCAGGTCCCTCAAGGATCCTCAAAAGAGCACCATTTCGGATTCCCACAGGTACCAGGGTACAGTCAAATCGGGAGTTTGTCCCTTGGAACAAGCATGTTCTGAGCCAGGGCACCGCCCAGAAACGAGCTTCGAAGAGGCCAGGCAAGGCAAGAGCAGGTATTGGGACAACTGAGCCATTTAAACCATGGCAACTTAATAGGACTTTGGTTTCCTTAATAAAGGCAAACTGGATTTTCATTTACAACGGAAGTTTAGGGAGGAATATTTAAAATTTTTCTAAAAATTGGCAGCCCCACAAAGAGACAAAGGGAAAACATTTCCCGCGTGTTTCTCCAACTCAAAAAACATTTGTACGAACTAAGGTTAAGGTTGTGAGTTTCCCAAAAAAGTTGTAAAAGGAATTAACGCTGCTAAGCCAGAGCTGGGCCAGTAACCAATTGGTCTGACAACAATCTAAGCCGGGGGTTATATGGAACTGGGCTGGTCCTTTCAAAGTTTGCACCAAAGGAAAAGCCTGCCTTGTGGGGTAAGGTTTAGATACCAGTGAAAAAACTAGGATTGCACAAAAAAACTATTAACACCTTAGATTTAAGGTTAGTCATGAAACATTTAGAAGAAAGGTTTAAAATACTCTAGAAAAGTAAACATCCAGTACCCTAGAAAAAGGATTAAATACCAAGGATCCCCAAAAGTGACTCGAAAGCTTTGAATTGTTGGCAAGGATAAGTGGAATATTGGAATTGAAACTGATGGACTGCCAACATTGCCTAAAGCTGCGCGGCAAAGTGAAAATTGCGGCAATTCAGTTGCAGTGGATTAGGATTGAAAAGTATGGATTGCACCAGCTCTTTTAAATTTCTGAAAGGAGAGGGTAAGAGGTCGGGAATATTGGGTAGGAAATCGGGAGCCGGAAGGGGTTCACAGGGATGGGCGCCCGCTTTGGCTCGGGGCCCTCCCTCTGCCGGGGCCCTCTTCCTTTGGCCGATCTCAACGCTGGCGGGCCCCAACCTCGAATGCGGGATGGCCGGGAGGGTCCCCACCTGGTCGGGACATGGCGGGGGCCCATGCGGCTTTTGCGCCCGTAATTGGGGCGGTTCACCGGGTCGGTCCCGGATGGGCGCATGGCCGGAAGGGCTGAGGCTCGTTGCGGGTAGGTCGGGCGGGCAGGGCGGGGGGATCAAGGGTGTACCTCCCGCTGGCCGGCCTAAGGGCGGACGGCGGGGCCTAGGAGGGCGGGGACCGGGTGATGTTGCAGGGCCCGAAGGATCAGTCCCGGACCGGGTCGGCCGCCAAGGGATCCTGGTCGTTTCGCCGGCTTACTTTACTCGGTTTTTCGCTGGTTAATGAGTTTTTCGGTTCCCGGGGTTTCTTAATGCCGGGTCTCAGGCCGGCCGGTTGTGAGGGGGGGTGGGATGAGGAGGTCAGATATGGGGGGGAGGAGAAAAGAAGATAAACGGTGAACGTGACTTTTACAAGTAAACTCTGGTCAAGATCCAGAATACCATATACCCGGTACATGTTCCCAAGGACCCGGCCTTCCAATTAAGTTACTTGGCGTAAGAACAGAAAAAAGACGCGGCGGGTTCACAATTGTGCGGGCTTTGCCTTCCGGCGGCCCTTGGGCATTGCGTTGGGGTCTTGTCGTTAAGAGGAGGTGCTGCGCTGCGTGCCATGAGGGAAGGAGCCCGGACGCCCGTGGTCCCTTCATGCCCGCCCTTTCCCCTTCCCGGTTCGAGTCTAACCACTTGGGCCTTCGGGGATGTCTACACGAGGACGGCCGCCTGGCTCCTCTGGCACCTGGCCAGCTCCGCGCCCCCTTCCTCCTTCCCTCTTGCGCTGCTGCGGGTTTCGAAGCCTGCACGAGGGACACTAGACCGGCCGCTGCCCTGAGGAAGGCCAGGGTGGAGGTTGCGCCGGGCTGCGTGGGCGAACCAGCCGGAGGAACTCCGTGAGGTCGTCTGAGGCCCAGCCATGGGACCCTGTATCGAAGCCCTATGAGCCGTCAGGCGCATATTGGAGGCCTCTTTCCCGGAAGAAATCGGGATGGAGTGAGGAGTCATGAACTTGCTGGAAAACCCGGGTAAGGATTAATGGAGGGACTTAGTTAGTCCCGATGCAGTAATGAAAACTCGGGAAAAATGTCTAAAAAAAACCGCTGACAATAGACTTTAACCTCAAAGGCTCGTTTGCAGGAATTTCGATTCTTCCAAATACGACCTTCTGCAGGAAAAGACTGGCCCCCTGACCAGTTCTGGTCCGCAGAGACTGTGCGATCAGTGGGAATTTCCTGCTTTTAGAGTCTGCCCACCCCGAAGTGCAAAACTTGAAACAATGGAAATTTGGGTCCCCTGTCTCCTGCCCGATATATCGGGTTGAAACATTGGGCCGGAACTGCCTAGCCCTGGGCCTACGGCTGTCCGTACTGGTGAAAGAGCTTGCCTGGGCCCCTCCTAGAATCCAGCCCAGCAAGGCGGTATAACCACTGCGAAGCGCCCTGTCGCCCGGTGGGCCAACCGTCCCAAGGTGTGGTTGTCCTGGCCCCTCCTAGAGACAGAGCCCATGGGGGTCTTTGGCCCTTTGGCGGGCCACCCCGGTTTTGATCGGGTCCGCCCTGGTTGAGGCAGGTGTTCCCAAGCCGGGCCGTTCCGGGGACCCCGGCGGGGCGGACCTGGGCACTTGGCTGCCTCCGCTCCGGCTGCAAGGCGGCTGCGGGGAAAGGTCAGGCTTTCCCATCCCGGTGGGCGCCCCGCGGCCCCTCGGCGGCCTGTCAACGGAGGCATCGGGGGGCGGTTGTTAGGCCGTGGGTCAGAGGCGCTGGGGCGGGAAAGGGGGCAGGGGTGGGGGCGGTTTGGGTGGGCCAGGGGCGACGTTTATGTTGGAGCGGCAACGCCTGCGCGCCACGTTAGTCGGGTTGGGAATCAGCCGTTGCTGGGCGCCCGATACCGGGCTGGTGCCCGCCGCCCCAGGGGTCCGCCTGAGCCGAGCTTTGCGGAGAGCTCAGCTGTGGCCCGAACCCCCAAACGGGGTGTGGGCGCCGCTTAAGGGCCCGGGTTCTGCGGGGCCGCGCCGGAGGGGCAGCGGGTTTGTGGCGAAAACCGGCTTGATGTTCGCTAGCCTTCCCGGCGGTTCGGAGGAAGGGGGTCGGAAGAAAAGTTGTTATGACCGCCCTTCCCGTGCCTTAGGGGAAATAAGTTGAGCGGCCGCTTAACCGAAAACTGTTTACTTTTTAGATAGATCAAGGGTTGAGGTCTAAATTCAAGTAAGTAATGAGGGAATATCAATAATTCAATTTTCATAAGAAATTGACTCATTGTCGACCGCTACATTGCTTTCCACCAATCAAAATTAAATATCATATAATTAATATCAAATATGCCACGTTTGTTA
Source organism: Aegilops longissima (assembly GCA_021605205.1). NCBI lineage: Eukaryota > Viridiplantae > Streptophyta > Magnoliopsida > Poales > Poaceae > Aegilops > Aegilops longissima. Next base: position 737,767,461 of record CM038679.1, read on the forward strand.
AATATATGAGCTTGAATATCTACGCCGATGTGTAGATGAATCAAACAGTTTAAAAAAAATCATATTGGATACACCTTTAATAAATGCCGTAAACCTCTGTCAGTGATAAATTGTTAAGACGCAGGTGGCCCACTAACTCTTTGATTGATGAATCAATGTGGTTGTGGCACTTTCAAAATTTCCTTTCCCCTATTGATTCAGCCATTTTGTGATTGTGCTCCAACCCAACAGTGGCGTAATACCAGCCGTCGTCTTCAGTCCGCATCAGTCTGACCATGGCAGGGCACTGGATCCTAGCAGATCTTGAAAATTGTTTACTGTCCTTGCCGTACATGTAATATAACAACCAGGTGTCTGTTAGCCATTGTTATCTACTTCCTTCTCCGCGTATACTAAAGATGGCGGATTATTGTACAAACCTCACATGAGCACAGTAAATCTTGTTTAGGTTTGTAGTTGTTGCCGTCGACGTACTTGTTCCAACGCTTGATGCCGATCCTAGCTCCCACGAGTATGCGTTGTAAAATTCATAACCCTCTTGCTCAGGATTGAAGGACATGCCCACAGCTAGTTCGAACACGACATTCTTCCCGAGTTTGACTGCATCTTCCATCGCGTGCTCGATCGCATCAAGGCTTCCCTCCGGTGCTACTCTGAATGACTTCCCCTCTCTGTTCCTGTAAGATTAATACGACGTCTAAGCTTGTCGTAAACCATGGTATATCGTATACGAGTATTCATATGTTGTAGTCATCTCATACAAAAACAAGTGGGACTCGGTACGCGCTTATATATGGTGTGAGTATTACCTCTGCCGTCATGTCCATCCACTCTTTCTCTTCCTCTGCTTCAACCCTATTGTCTGATTCGGTGCCTTCCGCTAATGTCCTTCTCATCGTTCGTACGATTCTCATCGATATTCCCAGCGCCGGGTGTGGTCTTGCTGCATGGTTGTAGTTCATTTTGATATAATCTCGGGTCTTCGTCGGGCGCACCTAGTGCAACATAAATATGAGTGGGGATCAAATATGAGAATGAGCATTAAGTAGTGTTGCATCTAATATCTCGCACGAACGAACAGCTACGCGATTGCAAGTAGAAGTTTCAGATAGAGACGATGATTTAAGATGCTTATTTTTTAGGTCGTCGGCATGCTGCGTCTGCCCCATAGCATTTTGGGTCCAACTTTAACCATGAATTTGACTCAAAATATATAATGTATATTTAAAAAAGTATATTATTGGATTTGTATTTGAAAGATGTTTTCCATGATATATTCTTTTTGGCATATAATTTATATTTTATTAGTTAAATTCATAGTTAAACTTTGGCTCAAAATAAAAGGGACCTAAGAGCATCTATAGCCGCGATGGGTAAATTTGGGCTCTCAAACACCCGCAGACGCGCCCAGGCGTGTCCACGGGCACTGGCCGGTACTCCTCAAATTATGTCGTCCACATCCGTGTATCTCATATCCAATACCTTATATCGATACTAGTATAATGCCCGTGCGTTGCCACGGGCTTTTGAAATATTTCGCTGAAGTTATATAAACATAACGCAAGTTAAATTTCACATGTAGAGAAAAGATAGCGTGGGCATAATTGAGTAATAATTGAAGTCCACTTCACTTGCAATGTAAATTGATTAAAAAACAATTTGACGATGTATGCATATAGAGTGATTATCTAACTAAAAATATGTTACAAATTAAAATTTACTTGATGCATTGATGCATTTAAGAAATTATCTCACAATCAAGAATGTTGTCTATCCATTTTTTTAGCTTACCTGCCTAGCCTTACTCTGACCTCAGCCACAACCAGCCCTCTCACTCTTTTACCCCACGCACCCCTTGCTCTATGTGTTCCTGTGCCGACAAAGCTGACAATATGTAGACGATGAAAATGACTATCATGAACTACATTATTCCTCATCTCTTCACCCAAATAGATCTTTCTAACATAGTTCCACCAATTTCTTCTATTTTCCGTGATTGTTCGGGATGGATGGTGCAAACAAAATGCTGTAACATGATGTGTCGGCTATCCCTCTAAACACCACCACCATCTCCGCCACTTGAGATATCCTGTACCTCGCCTTCAAATCCATTAATCCCCTGCCCCTTCTCATCCAATGATGACCTGCCTCTAATCCTTCTTCTTCCTCCCGTAGCCGCAGATTTTTTATTCCACCACTTTGTCAACCCGCCCGTCTCTCCCTGCCTAAGTACCTGCCACCGCCACCCTACAGCCGGCGAGTGTTGCCACACATCGCCACTTGCTCAAGTCACCACCTCCGTCAACGCTGACGCCAGTCATTCCTCTAAAACCTACCACCATTTCAGTTCCCACGACCTCCCGCACCCCGCACTCGAGACCGCTAACCCCTTGCCTCTCCTCCGCCGCCAACAACCGCTGCTGCTACTACTCTTCGTCCTCCCTCTGCATACCTTTTTTCTCCGTCCAGTCTATTGACCTGCCCACCTCTACCTACGAAACCACTTGCCACCACCATCAACAGTCAGCAAATGTTGTCACACACTACCTCCCTCTACCTGAGTTGCCGCCCAACCCTCTAAATAGTGCCACAATCTCTAGCGCTCACGACCTTCCGCACCACAATAATCAATGGTTGGCCATATATGAAGAAAAAAGAAGGATCAAGATGGTTCTCTGAAGAAGTCATACCATCTCTTGTCGCACATCATGTTCATAGATCCTAGGCGTACTCTCTTCTCTCAACATCATTATCATCTTTTTGGACTACAAAATCTAACACTCATGTTCTGAATAATCCGTAGAATAAATTAATTTCAAGACATGTCATGGATGAATTATTTGGGTGCCATACTTAAAAATAATAACCATTTATGACTGGGAGATATTTGGTAGGTTACACCGAATGCCATGCATGTAGAAGCGATGCCCAATTTGAATGGATGCATCGTCTTTCGAGTTCGATAAATATCATTGGCATGCAAACTTGAGATACTTTGCCATCACCTGCGTTAAGTATGGCGCCTCTCCGCCACAAGAAAGAGGTGGGCTTCAGAATCAGATCAATAAAAATAAGTGGGATCCGAGATTTCTGGATTCAATGTATGCCCGTGCGTTGCTACGGGCCTTTTAACTTTTTTTCTGATGACTTTTTGTATTGTTGTATAAGACTTGGTGACTTTTTTACCCCTTCCAATGACGTCGTTGGGACCCTTCTTGATGGATTCATTTGAACTTCGACATAATTCATGTCCATCGCTTGTCATAATCTACAAAAAGAATATATATATATATATATATATATATATATATATATATATATATATATATATATATATATATATATATATATATGACAAAATTTTCCTACTACTGGGTGTAGTTACTCCCACTTTTCTTTCGTACGTTCTAGGTAGTATCTACAATATCGAAGAGTATGTATGCATAGTATATAGTATATAAGAATGTTTAGGTAGTATATATACTACTTTTTTGGTAGTGTATACCATATTTTGTGCATACTTCATTTCGCGTACAAATATGTACGTATTTCACAAATACAATAAAACTATGAGCTCAGTTGTAACTTTTTCATATAACTCACTTTGGAGTATCTTAGATATAGTATATGAACATAATAAAAATAATGAAGTAGAGTATATACTATCACATGGTAGTACATAAGAAATGGGTGTAGCTACACCCGTAGTAGGACGATTTTCCTATATATATATATATATATATATATATATATATATATATATATATATATATATATAGAGAGAGAGAGAGAGAGAGAGAAATACACCTTTTGTATTATTGTGTGTAGTTTATATACAAAGAAGAACCATAATTTGTATACATCTCTTCTGATTTTGTAAAGTTTGATGAGTTTTCAGTCTGGTCAATCATAATTACGTCACTGACTTTGTCGATCAACAGTAGCATCATCCGCATCCATTGACTTTTATCTCTGAGGTACAAAAGTGAACATATACATATCTTAAAATAGCTCATATATAATACTCCCTCCGTCCCAAAATTCTTGATGCAAGCAGGTGACCGCTTTTATTAGGGTGAGTCGCATCCCAATTTTAATAACATGTAGACTCATCTGTAAATCACTTGTTAGTAATTATTCTCAAGAAATAATTTGTTAGGGTTTGTGATATTTTTTAATATATAAAGAAGTATGTGACATTCCTCTCATAGCAAACCATCGTTTTTTCCAAAAAAAAAAGTAAACACCTTTTATTCTTATCTTAAAAATGTAATTCACCATCTTACTCTTTCACCACATGACATAGTGCTGACACTCACATCTCATCTCCCGGCTTGCTATCCCCGTCGCGGCTTCTTATAGCCCCCCCCCCCTTCTACACCACGACATTCAGAACCTTACTCTCACAGTCATCTCCCCCACCCCCACCCACCCCCGCTCCCTTAGACAACATTGCCCGCCCCCCTTCTCTCTCCCTCCACGGCGTGCCAAGCCAAATTCTGGTGCCAAGGTGTGCACACCATCGTGGTCGAGGGCGACCACCATGACGATGCAACCTGCTGCTCACCGTAGCTCCGCACCTTCTTGAAGTACAGCGGCCACAATCATGTCCCAAGCTTATGTGTCCATCCTTTTATCTAGACTATATTATCACTGCTGAAATCATAATTCTCAAGATATGGTACAAACTTCAGTATTAATACATCATAACAAACCAAATGCATATGGGATCTGGGTGTACTATCCTAACAGAGGCACTGTTTCGCTACGAAGCCTGAATATTTTCTCTACCACATTCGATTTTTCTGCAACGCATAACCGATTTTGTTACCTTGGAAATTCAGTATTGTACAAGCTACCTGCCACCGGTGAACTCAAAGTGGATGCTTAAAAAAGGGCTATGATAACTTTCACATTATAAGAAATATCAGGATGGATACATTGGCAAAAGCATGTGCAGATTTGGAGGTTATATCTTCTATGTACAAAAGAATAGATAGACAACACAATTAAGCAAACAATTAATTAACAATTTGAACTATTTTTATCGACAGTTTAAGAAGGTTACCTTCAGCTCAGATAAACCAAAATATATGAACAAAGGTAATAATCCAAGGAGTAGTGGAGCAAGGAGATCTAAGAACATCCACACAATATTTTCTCAATCAATCGATCAGCTCAATTTGTCCACACTCATGGAATAATTCCTCTCATTCAATGGTATATACAGTCCATTGGAAACTTCAAGCAAATGACCATGCTCCATACAACTCAAGATTTAGCCTTTTTAATTTCTCGGGCAACCAGCCAACATATAATGTTTGCCTTCCAAAGTGAATATATATAATGGAACCGCTGAAAAAATATGAAAGAAATAGATTGTAACACACAGATGAATGCAACAAAAAATCCATTGTGTATTTAGGATTTAGAGGACCATTTACGAATAATAATAGAGGAATGGCTGATTGTAAAAGAGCTATGAAGGAAACATCACAAGCACCATACTGAATAATTCCACTCACGAGCTTTTCCTCGCAGAATCACAACTTCATAAGACATCCTTAAAAATCAGCCATCAGTAAATAGCTTGCTGAATCCAGACATCGTATGCAAACATTTTACTACATCTGGTTCCATATTCTGTATAGAAATCAAGTAGACATGGAAGTATACTCATATATCGCTGAATCTTGTAAAACATTTAAAAGGTAATCAGACACATTTTAACAACACTCTCTCGGCTCTTAAATAAGTGATATTTTTACTTGCCGAGTTTGCAAGGTACAAATTAAATCATAAATTGTAGTAAAAACATAATCCACAGGTTTGATAATAACTAATCGATGAGCAGAACTTGTTTAACACATGAATAATCCATGACTATAAAAGAAGTTCATTGTACTCGGCCACTCATCTATTGTGTGAACTGTTTTTCCGTCTTTATTGATCATAGCAAGATGCTTCCTGATCAAATAGATGAGTGATTTAAAGAGAGCGAATGTAAAGTGGTAGGATATTTGGCATGCATCATCGACTTGAGAAAACGAGAACAGGGAATTCACCTTGATAATTTTGGGTAAAGAAATTAATCTGACTATTGCCGATACATGGATAATTAGATTCTCTGCAGATTCACAAAACAACCATTTGTGACTGTTATGCAGTTGTGCAGATGTATGCACGCTATTCATATATAAGTGCCTACATGAAACAAGAATAAAATCAGAGTCCGTAACTAAGTTACTCAAAAAGAGCATTTGCACACAAATTGATAATATCAAGGGAAGAACAGGAAGCGAAGAGAGTCAGATGGGTTACATATCTAGTGGGAGCAGTAGTAGATGCTTGGCGGCTGGTTGGATAGGATGGCGATAGTGGGGGGAGGGATGCTCCCCATCAGGTCGGCAAGCCGGAGGTTGTCCCAGCAGGACCCCTTGTCGGATAGCGCCTGGGTGAACCTGTTGCTGGCTATGCTCAGGTACTGGACAGACAGTAGCACCAACAGGAACGGCCCGACGAAGGGGTTCCGTGACACGTCCATATGCTCTAGCAGGTAGAAGGAGAGCCGGTGAACTTGTTCTGGCTCAGCACCACCGACGCCACTTTCCTCCCAAGACGCCCGAGCTATGATGTCATCACTCTTATTCGTCTCTTACATAATTATCGTGTTTCCTATGCAATCATGGTACCGAGACACACATGAGTAATGTGCATGTATAGTTCTCTAATAATTAATCGTACATTCTTATTTCCAACTAATCCAATGTGCTAGTGCATCAGGCTCAACCAACCTTAATGCTAGGTTGAGCGGCATTCTAATTTCTAACTAATCTGATGGAATCCTCCTATGACACATCCCCTCTGCTTCCCACCTTCCAGCGGCTCGATGATGGTGGTGAAGGACTATAGATAAAAATTTAACGACCCTTACTCTGTACACATTTGAATCTATTTTCAGATGAAAAACACTGAACTATAATAAAATAAACAATAATCAACGACCCTGGCTGGGGAATGATATCAGTCCTTCCTTGTATTAAACAAAGTATTGAGGGAAAATAAATCTAAGAACAGAATGTACAGATTGGCAGAAGCTAAACATTGAATGCTCTATTAGCAAGTTTAAATAATTTTGAGAAGTATTACCAAAGAGATGACTCTCCAGGCTGCCGAAGGGCAGGTACTCGTACAACAGCAGCCGCTTGTCCCCTGCGCGCAGAAGCCGATCAGGCTGACGAAGTTAGGGTGGCTGAGCACCGCCAGTATCAGCACCTCCACCAGGAACTCCTTCCTCCCCTGCACGCTCTCTCGGGCCTGCTGCTTCACCGCCACCATCTGTACATCGGAAGCGCCCTGCAAGAAGAAGAAGAATCATATTGTGCTGATGATATAATACATATATCATATATAGTCCAGACCAAAGAATGATCAGAAAATCAACATGGTAGTTGGATGTGTCAAACATATGCGACAAAAGTGATTAAGAAAAGTACTGTGTGAACTAAGGAAGCAGCATCGAGGACGACACGCAAGGAAATATGCTTGTCACTTGTCAGTACACTCCCCTAATCTCACCAAATACGCATACACTTTTATTGCTTTGAAGAATATAAAGATAGCAAATGAAGAAATCAGTTGCTGCCTGCCCGACTCAGGTTTGCAACATACAAATGATATACACAGACCATGAATGTGTTATAACTTCAGAAGAATACTAGCAAACATGCCCGTGCGTTGCAACGGGTCATAAAAATTCTAGTAGTTCAACAACAATTCTCTCTCCCCTCTCCCTTGCCGCCACCAGAGGGTGCGGCCAGGCAAAGCCCAGCCAACGCCAGTGCTAGCAAGGTTCATTTCTCTTCACTCGGCAGTCGGCGACATGGGATGTGGCAGGGCGGCGTCCTTCTGCCGATGGTGGACGTTTGTCGGATCGGTCGGCCAGATTTCCTTGGTTGCTTGGGCAGAAGGTCCTAGTGGACGACGGTCGTGGGGTGAGGTGGTTCCCGGTGCCCCTCTCGTCAGATCTGAGGTGGACTATCATAGCATGCGGTTCTCTTCATCGGCTGCTCCAGATCTCCGGCGTCCGTGCTCGGAGGTGTTGGTGGCTGGCCTGGTTGGTGACGGGGTGGAAGCTTGTCCAGGGGAAATTTCTGGCCGACAGCGGCGGCCACGTCTTTGATGGCACTTTGGGCGTTATTCCCTTTCCTGGTGGCAACGGTGAGGTCAACTCCGATCCTCCCTACTCCCTAGTTCCCCATGAATGAGCGGCGGCGGCGCCATGGCGTCATCACCTCCTTAGAGGTTCCGTCTTGGGCATTAGATGGAGGGTGTGCGCGGTGAGCACGGATGGTTCCCGGTGCCAGAGTTGGAGCGGTGTGGCATCTACCGCATCAACGACGGTGGATCTCGGCGGTGTGGCGCAGCGGGGTCTCAACGTTAGACATATGTTGATTGATGCGCTCAGGGTGGAGGCGATGTCTGGCGTCATGGTGGCGTCGATGGTAGTTGTACATGGCAAGGTCAATGCATGAATCTCTCCAGAAGTTGGGACGACGGGAAATGGCGGCGGCGGATCTGGAGCGTGCGCATCCGATGCACGGTGTGGATCTGCTAGACCGATTGGTGATCTCGACTTGCCATGGGGCGGCTTGGTGAGACTACCGGATTAGATGATGTGCATTCATGCATGGTCAGGGTACATCATCAAGCTAGTAGGTGTAGTGACGTAGTTCGTCAGGATGATGGCTTGGTGTTAATTAATGAATTCATTCTTGTACCACTCTGTTGAATAATGTAATAAATATGATTGTATGCATCGCTTGATGAAGAGGCCAGGGTATTTTCATTTAAAAAACACACACATAGTAGTATATATACAGCACATAAGCTAGCCTAATCTGGTACTAATCCAATACGATAATTGCCGTATAGGAGCAGCACACGGCACCAGCGTTAGGATTGATGGGCTGTCTTTTGTGCGTGGGCGTAGGCCCACCCATGGAGTTAGACAGGCCCAGTCGAGGATGTGCCGGAAACGGATCAAGTGAAGAAGCCAGCCGCTGTCAACGTACGATATTTTTTTGAGCGATCGTGCAACATAAGATTAGTACCACCTCGTTTATATTACGATTTTGTCTATACAAATCTTAAAAGCGTATTATGATATGAGAAAAAAGCGTATTGTGACGGTGAACCCGACAAAGTCAATCCGTGCTTTATTATTAGGGAGAGATACATTAGTCTTTCACAAGTATAGCGAAACTTATCATGGGACGGAGGGAGCACTATAGTTTAGCACATTTTTCTATCACAAGTATAGCTGTTGAATAATGACGAGCAATCTGAAATCATCAACTTACAAAGAAAGAGGGAAGACATAACACGGGCTTGTTAGCTCACCCATACAAAGTTGAGTCAGTGATTAAGTGGATTGCCAAAAAGAACAATAGGGGAGACCATCATATCCATGTGTGTTGTACTCAGCTCCACCCTTTCTCGTCACTATATTTGTTCATGTTCTCTGCTGGTTGGTTTTCTCAGAATCTGCTGGGGCAGAGGAAGCTCTCTTCAACTCCTGCTCAACAAAGAACCTTTGTGAGGCCAAACAACCAAAAATCATTGTTCATACAAACATAAAAATGATGAACTATCCAATAATTTCTTCGTGATCATGCAATAAGATGTGCCTTCCAAAACTTCCATATGGCTGCGGTAGATTGGGCTCACATGAAACATAAATAAAATAATATGTATATAATGATTTTACCTTATAATAGATGTTTTAGAAACTCATAATATATATTTGATAGCTCCACTCCAAAAGTATAGAATTCCTCACGTTGAATACCTATAAACAAAGGTGAAATAAGGATCTCTTTTGGACCTATCAATGAAAAGAGGAAAGGTTATGTCAGTAACCAATCGGAACCGTCGAAAGTTCAACACATCCGTCTTTTAGCAAATGTACATGCAAAGCAATTCTTTCTCGGAGTGAACTCTGAACTATTCTGTGCCACATGTAAATAAATCATCAAATTACAGTAGGGAGACATGGTTTTTACATGTGTGGTTGGTGACCCTATAAGAATCAGCAGAAAGAAATCGAGTCAACAGAGATACTTTTGTAAGGGCCTGAGAGGTTATATAATGAATAGAAGATTCATGGAAAGACGTTACTTACATGATACATGTACCTAGAGAATCACAGTGCCCTCAATTGAAGTTTTATGTTCTCCCCATTAGTGATCGCACTGAATCAAAAGGCAAAATGTCAGACAAACAGATTACCTGGAGTGAAGGCTTCAGGTAAAGAAATTATCTGAATCAAGCTCACTAAAAACAGAATCAAAAAGCTAAATCCCAAACAGATTGAGTACTTTGCCTGGTATAAATACTTGTCCCACCTTGCATCAACCCCATGCATGGTGGTGGCATCAACAGCATCATGAGCTCCTGCTGCCCTTGCGTCGATAGAAAGGTTGTCATCGTCGGCGCCGCGCGCCTCCGAACCAAGGATCCGTTTGGCATGGAGGAGAGCGCCATCAGATTGATGCGTCCATCCCCAAACAACGAGCCAAGATAAAGAATATTATGACTGGGAGTTGTGTATCCCCACTTTGTGTCTACAACCACCTCCTTTCTACAGCTCCAAATCAGGGGAGCATCTCTTCGTTCCCAGCGAGACGGTCTATGCAGGTGCCGCCGGCGGCGGCGACGCCCCACCACAAAAGATTGTCTTCGAGCCGCGAGTTGCCGCATCCAACCCCAAGGACCTGCAGTTGGTAGATATTTATTGGGGAAAAACGACCAATAAAGCATGACTGAAGTTTAAACTTTGCATAACTAAAAAGTAATCAATGTATCAAAGGATTTGATCTGTGGGCATTTTCCTTTTTCCCAAGTAACAACGTCAAACTCTTCAGGGGAAGGGTATATACAATTTACTAAACTGAATGCTTTCCACGTGTTTTTAAATCAATGGATCCTCCTACAAATTCTTTAAAGAGTATAACTGGAAAACCATTGCGTGGGCAGCTGCTTTTCCCTCTCTTAAAGCATCGACTCTACAAATATAACACATTTTGTCACCAGAAACTCATGAATCATAAGGTACAGGGGTGGAGCACGCAACGCAACAGAGCAGAAGAGAATGTTGTACCTGAAACTTAAAGGCCACATTAAGGTTCGTGGGATTCTTGTCCGAGTGAAACAAATTGGTCTGTACAAACTGAAATATAGCCAGCGCAGCTATATCAGAACTCATGAGGCCATGAGCACATATAGTCAGAAGCACAGCTAAATCACGTACCTTGTGAGCAACTGAGCATACACCATTCCCTCCAGCCACTTGGTTGGGTACCACGGGGTTCACCTTGAGACACCTCGTGGATGACCTTCATCCCTTCTACACAATTAAGCACAAAAAAATAACAAATTGAGTTCATCTTGCACGACTGTTGAGAGGGATTTAGGTCCTTATGAAGTACAGAGTATAGTACAGAAAAGGGGTTCTCTCCTAAAGAAAATAATGCAGCCTCCATCCAGAAACAAATGGCGAATTAAGCACCCTCCAGTTCAATTTCACTCTCATCTAAATTCTATTTTTCATGAGAAATTAATCAATTACCTAGGGTTAGTCCAGTTCATCCAAAACAGTGGAGCTCCAAGGAAGAAAGAAGAACGGTTGATCTAAAACAGGGAAGAAACAGGGCTATCACCTTCAAGATTAGTTCTGTATCAAAGCAAGAGCTCATGATTAGTTCTGGGAATTTTGAGTGATGAAGATAAGAAATGCAGTACTGGTACTCTTGCTCCCCTTGCTCTGAGAAGGTTTGCATACCTCAAAGTGCCCAACATCTGCCGCTGGCTAAAATAGTGTGCATAAAAAGATTAAGAATATAAGCTACATTCAGATTAGTCTAGATAAGGAGCTATGCGATTGTACACATCAAGCCTATATCGTTATTTTCATACACCAAGGCAATTCGAATGCATTAGATTAGTCCAATGTGGCTGACGAACTACTGTTAGGAAGAGAATGAACGGAGTTACAACCAGTTAGGATCTGCACAAGTAGGAAATATATATAGTGACCACACCTACGAAGGAGACTCAGGGAAGTAGTTACCAGCAGCTGCATGCGATGGGGTGCCGTGCTTGAACGCTTTGTTGTGCCTCCACCATGTAGTTTCTCCGGTCCACATCCTTGTCCCCTCCGCTGCCGCCTCCACCCCTATCCTCTTCTGGAAGCCTGGATCTAGGCGCCTGGAGAGGCGGTGGCGCACAACCGGATCACAGGATACATGGAGGGGGAAGTCACTGCTGGCGAGGCGCCGACCGATGAGAATCTGGGGCGGAGTCATCACCGGGGTGCAGCGTCATTGGTTGAGGCCGCATTGGGGAAGAAGATGCACTCGAGGCCACCGCCCAGCCGAGGTAGGAGGCGCCAGACGGGAAGAGGTGCGAGGCTAGGTATTGGGGAGGGGTAGGTCAGCCTGCGGCGTCTCCCGTCATCGGCGGCGGCTCCTCAATGGGATCGGTGGCGTCTCCCGTCATCGGCGGCGGCTCCTCAATGGGATCGGCGGCGGCTCCCGTAGTAGCGCAGGGATCGACGGCTTGATGTGCGAGGGCGGCGGCGAAGGATGCGAGTGCGATGGCGGCGGCCAAGGGATCTCCTGCGAGTCGTTCTCGCTCAAGGGCATGTGACGTCGCTCCTACGTGCGGGTTTTTTTTTCGCTGGTTAATTTTCGTAGGTTTTTTTATCGCTGGTTAATCGTCGTAGATTTTTTTCTTCGATGCTTGTCTCAGGCGCGATCGGCTGTTACGATCTGAAGAGCGCGGGGGCTGGTGGAGGACTCGGTACGTGGTTTTTTTCAGTTGGTGGCGGGTCAGTGGGAGGTGGGAGGAGGTACCAAAATAAGTACCAAAAAAATCGGGTGAGGTGGGACGAAAATAAACCTGGAACGGAGACTACCAACTGAGACATTAGGAGTAGAGACTAAGCATGCAACATGGAACTAAACTACATAGATCATAGATCATCGAACAGATATAGAAATACACATTCCAATCACCAAGATCACCAACGGATCTCCCAAAGATCGCCAAAGTGCACATAATTCACATATATGACGGGCAAGTTTAAACTAGATTACTAAGAACATGAAATTAAAGACGGAGACGGCGGGGTTTCAACAATTCGTCGCCGGGCCTTTGCCCTTCCGGTCGCCGGCGCAGCTGTAGGCATTTGCAGTTGGTGGAAGGTCTTGGTCGTCTGAAGAGGAGGTGCAGCTGTCGCAATTGCCGTCGTCGGAGTTGGAGAGGACGATGAGCCGACGGACTGCCCTGTGCTGCTCCCGCTTCTACTTGGCGACCCTGAGCCTTCTCCGCCGCTGCCTCCTTCGCCTCGCGCTTCGATTGCTCAATAGCAAGCCGGAGCGCCTTGGTGTTCTTCTGTCGGAGGCGGCACGCGTTCGTCTCCACCATCATGAGGGACCGGCGGTGGACCCATGCGAGGAGCCATGCGTCCTCGTCGGGGTCTGCCTCCATCCCGTGTCGGCGATGCGCGGACTGCTCCGCCGCGTCCCTCTCCCGTGCACGTTGCCTCTTGCGGCGCGTGCCTCCGATTTCGGAATGCGCGTACAAGCCGACAGCGCGGACACTAGCACCCACCGCTGCCCGCGTGAAGGAGCCGCCGATGGGGGAAGGGAAGGCGGGGTCGGTGCGGACTACGCTGTCTTGGCGTCGCTATGCCCGGTCCCGGAGGGTCTAGCTCTGAGGTCCGCGCAGCGATGGTGCGGCAGCTACAGGGACGCTCCAGATCCGGAGAGGCCGTCGGTCTCCACCTTGGACCGCTCCAGCGCAATGCGGAGGGCCATCTTCTCCTCGTAGTCGAGCTTGGAGCTGGAGTCGATGCCAGAGCTGGACATCGTAGTGGATGAGTTAGGAATCGGGGAGTGAAAGGAGAGGACAGAGCGAGAGAGAGTGAGCTAGGGTTGGGAGCGAGGTGCCCGGATGTACGTGATGACTTTTTTAAATGGTAAAAACTCCGTGGTAAAAAGAATCAATGGGCCGTCGACCTTCATCTACCGCCCGTGTACTATAGACTAGCACGTCAGCAGAGGACCGTCGGCGCAAGTTAATGTCGGACTCTGCTGGTTAAGAGCCAAGGGAAAACAACCTCGGCTGATGACGACATGGGTGACACAGTGTTAATGCAGTTTTGTCTCCGCAAAGACTGTGCTCGGATGTTAGATGGGAGATGTTTCCACGCTGTAAGGAGTATAAGACCAATCACCGCACCGCAAAAGTCGATGCAAAAAAACATGACAAAACACATCTTGTTAAAAAAATAGTTTTACTGAGTCTCAACCAATTGAGACTTCGTTATGTCTCTAACGATACTACCTTCCTTTAATTTTGCATGGACATTTATGCCAAAAAAATCTTTTTTCCTTTTTCCTCTTACATATTATATCACTTGACTGAGACTTGGTCTTAGACGTGAAGGTGGAACACGCCGAGCTCGCCGCCTGTCTCCGCATGCACCTCAGGATATCCATGGTAGAAGGCCTTGTCGCCGTCGATGATGACGAAGCAGGTGCAGACGGCGGAAGGGATATGCTCGATGATGTCGTCGTGAGGGGGCCGATGACGACTTGTACAGATGGCCTCCAATATTGTATGCTTAGTGTATCCCCTTGGGCAACCCCTTTCTCTCACGACGACTTCGCCATTGTCGCATGCGAGGACGGTCTCGAAACCAACCTTCCCGGCGAGCGCCACTGCGACCTCCGAGGCCTTTGGAGCTAACGCATGGTCCAGCAACTCCATGGAGGTGAAGTCGAGTTGCCTCCGGTCGCTCTCCCATAAAGCAAACTGCACAACGACCCCTAGCATAAGGGGACTGCGGTTTGCCATGGACTCTGCCCGGAACTTCTTCCTTGATCTGACCCTCCTCCTCGCTCAGCGTAGATCTGTCCCTCCACCAGCCGGTGCTGCTCCAGGAGGAACAGGTTGCACCGCTGTTCCTCCTGCCTCTGTTGGAGAACCGCCAAAGACGCCGGCGCAGGTTGCACCTCCGCCATGGTGGTGTTGAACTGCGCCTGCTCCTGCTCCATGGTGAAGCTAGTGTGCACAGGAGGCGCGGGAGTCGGGGTGGAGTCATCGGAGCCTGTCTCCATCGTGGCGTCGTCCTCGTCGTCGGACACCTTGGGCAAGCTGGCCGGCAAGCCGGCCTCGATCCGCCTGGCAAGGCGGCTATGCCAGGCGGCGACAAAGGCGGCCACGACGTGCTTCATCTCCGGTGGCAGACTGTCCCACAGTGCTTTCCTGCTGGCGGTCATGGCTGATGTAGTGCAAGGGAGGAGTATGTGGAGGGGCTGGTGTTGTGTTGTTGTGGCCAGGTGGCGCCTTTATATTGCGGATTCGGATGAGGCCAGACGTCCGGGTGCGTCAACGCGCGACGCAGGAGTGGGTTTCTCATCCGACGAGCCAGCTTAATGGCAGCAGACGGACAGACAGCGACACTAAACGGGCACGATAGATATCCGTCCCGTCCCGTCTAGTCAGGCGTCTTCCGCATTGAATAGGCGAGGCCACCGGAGATGCGTCGCGGGTGGCGCCCTCGGCCGGCGCGCCGCTTCAACAACGGAGGCACTGAGAGGTCGGGTCCGCCCTGAGCCGTCTTCATTGTTGAGCGGCGCGCTATATAGCGGCATCAATGCATGCAGCTGGCGCCGGACGGGAGCACGCGCGGGGGGAGGGGGTGTTTGGTGGGCAAGGGCGGCCAGAAAACGGGCTTGTGATCGGTTCGGACTACCGCAACCCTTCCCCACGTTTGTCTCCGGTTTATGGGAGAAATCATGTCCGGACCGCTCCGCTGACCGATACAAGTCGGTGCTTGATGGCTTCCGCTGTCTAGATAGCCTGATCCGAACGGTTGCCGGAGGTTACTGTGAAACCGAAAAAAAAGTTGTTATAGACCGTTGACTGCCTCTAGATGCACTGCATGGGGAGCGTTAGTAGTGTGGAGCGTTTGCAGTTTTCTTTGTATAAACCAAACTAGTGATAAAACAAGAAATTAAAAGATTCAATTACAAGATCTAAAGATATATCTTCATGCACTCACCTCCCCGGCAACGGCGTCAGAAAATAGCTTGATGTCTACTACGCAACTTTATTCTTGTAGACTCATGTTGGGCCTCCAAGCACAGAGTTTTGTAAGACAGTAGCAATTTTCCCTCAAATGGATGACCTAAGGTTTATCAATCCGTGGGATGCGTAAGATGAAGATGGTCTCTCTCAAACAACCCTGCAACAAAATACAAGAAATCTTTTGAATCCCCAACACACCTAATACAATGGAAAATTGCATAGGTGCACTAGTTCGAACAAAGAGATGGTGATAAAAGTGTAATATGGATGGTAGAAATATATTTTTATAATCTGAATAAATAAAAAGAGCAAGGTAACAATTAACAAAAGTGAGCGCAAACGGTATTGCAATGCTTGAATATGAGGCCTAGGGTCCGTACTTTCGCTAGTGCAATCTTTCAACAATGCTAATATAATTGAATCATATAACCACCCCTCAAAGTGCAATGAAGAATCACTCCAAAATTCTTATCTAGCAGAGAACATAAGAATAAATTGTTTGTAGGGAACGAAACCACCTCAAAGCTATTCTTTTCGATCGATCTATCCAAGAGTTCGTACTAAAATAACACCAAAGCAAATTCAGATTCGTAATACTCAATCCAACACAAAGAACCCCAAATAGTGCCCCAAGATTTCTACCGGAGAAACAAAGACAAGAACGTGCATCAACCCGTATGCATAGATTACCCCAATGTCACGTCGGGAATCCGCGAGTTGAGTGCCAAAAAATATATCAAGTGAATCAATATAATACCCCATTGTCACCACGGGTATCCATATGCAAGACATATATCAAGTGCTCTCAAATCCATAAAAGTATTCAATCTAATAAAACGAAATCTCAAAGGGAAAAATCAATTTAGGACAACAAGATAGCACTAGTAGAAAAAGGACCTAATGTGAGACACATTAGTCCCGGTTCGATTTTGGCCCGGTACTAATGGTACCATTAGTGCGGGTTCGAATGGCTATGCATTAATGCCGGTTCGTTTTGAACATTTAGTACCGGTTCGTGCCACGAACCAGTACTAAAGGGGTGGTGGCAGGCTGACGTCAGGACGGGGCTCCGCGATCACCTTTAGTACCGGTTTGTGGCACAAACCAGTACTAAAGGGGGGTTTGACCTATAGTCCCGGTTGGAGACACAAACCGAGACTATAGGGCAATTTTCAAACACTACCCCCCCCCCCCCGGTATATCGTCATTTCAGTTTTGAAAAATACATAAGAAAATGATAAAAAATTTAAAAACTTAAATTTGGACATGTTTTGCAAAAAGTGTAGGGAAAATGTAAAACGAATATAACTTTTGCATACGATGTCGGAAAAAAATGTATAATATATCAAAAAATTCAGCATGAAAATCCGCATCCGATTTTGACAGCCTACGGCCTGTTTGCAATTTTTGAGAATCCTCAAATTCCAAAAGGAAAAAAAGATATGCTCAAATTTCAGTTTTTTTAATTTTGGTTAAATCTGGTCAAACTATGGTCAAACTACTTATTCAAGAAGTATTACTGTTGCTACATAATTATTCAAGAATATTAGTGTTACTAAATAATTATTTCAATTTTTTGAATTTTTATTTGAAAATTTTGTAAAAAATATATGATTTTTTTATTTTCAATTTTCTGAATTATTTGATGATTTAGTCTCTAATCACCCCTCTTAACTGCTCAAGTGTGGATCACTCATTCCAAATCGTCTAACTTCCCGGCCGGTCACCCATCCTCTCACTCCAACCGGTACTAAAGGTCCCCCATACCACGGCGCGAGCTCACGCCACGTGGTGGGCCTTTAGTGGCGGTTCGTGCCGAACCGGTACTAAAGGTGGGGGGGCCTTTTGTCTCCACCCTTTAGTGCTGGCTGCAGAACCGGCACTAAAGACCCTTACAAACCGGTTTTAAAGCTCTGTTTTCTACTAGTGTAGAGAGGAGAAAAGACCATATGATCCGACTATATTAACAAAGCGCGCAATACCTCAAGATCGTGACATCTCAAGAACACGAGAGAGAGAGGGAGAGAGAGATATATTAAACACATAACTACTGGTCAAACCATCAGCCCCCAGGGTGGACTACTCCCTCCTCATCATGGTGGCCGCGGGATGATGAAAATGACCATCGGTGATGATTTCCGCCTCCGGTGGAGTGCCGGAACGGGGTCTAGATTGGTTTATCATGGCTACAGAGGCTTACGACGACGGAACTTCTGATCTAGGGTCTCTCCGAGGGTTTTTGGAATATTCGATGATTTATAGGGCAAAGAGGGGGTGTGGGAGGCCACCGAGGTGGGAACAACCCATCGGGCGCGCCTGGGTTGTGCCCCCCTCGCCCCAGGTGTTGCTCAGACCCATTGGATGTCTTATGGTCCATAAAAAATCCACAAAAAGTTTCGCGGCGTTTGGACTCCGTTTGATATTAATTTCCTGCGATATAAAAAACAAGCAAAAAACAACAACTGACACAGGGCACTATGTCAATGGGTTAGTCCCAAAAAATGATATAAAGTTGATATAAAATGATTGTAAAACATCCAAGAATAATAATATAAGAGCATGAATACTTCATAAATCATAGATACATTGGAGACATATCAATCATATATATATAACATACAATAAAGTATTGGTCAGAACTTCATTTGTACTAAATTTTAATAGAAGAGACTCGAACAAAGAATAGTATTGTCTTTCTCTATGTGATCAGCCCTTTTAAATATTGATTGGTAACATCTTGTAAGTTGCAGAAACACATATAGAGATCTTCAAAAATTCTAACCTTTGAAGCAGCTTCACTATCAAAATTCTAATTCCTAGAAACATAGAAGTAACTATAATAAGAAAATGGCAAGGGCCATGAGAGATGCCAAGAAGAGGGAGATGTTGCTTACCTGCTTGCATCATGGTATGTCCAGTATCCACCGGTGGAAAAAACTTGGTTGCTACTTCTTTTCTTTTGCAAAAACTAATTTGTAAGGGGCATTCACCGATCTCTCAGTGCCCATCCCTCCTTTTATGGGGGAGGCTAGCTTTTCGGTGATTCAAATTAATTGTAAATGCCTGAAAATTGTAGGTTCAATAGAATTAATTGAAACCCTGAACAACTAATTAAAGGAGAATTGGTTTCCTTAGCGTTGTTTCAATGCTTCTCATAACTAGTAATTCTACTACCCTTGAACAACCAAGTCTCGGTATAACAAACTGACATTTAACAACACCAAGTGAAATCTCTGCAATACATAACGTAATTAAGTGATGTGTAGTTTAATGAACAGATTAAGCAGCTGATCGAGTGATAAAATGTGCAAAATTGTCACCTAAGTAAATGTCGCATAAGAGATTTGTTAATTTTAGCTTACTGGCTTCTGTTGATATAGTTCAGCAAGAAGGCGTGTTGTGCAGAACTACATAAACACAATTAAAATGAAAAGACAAAATTCTATAACACCTACTTAGTTCATGAAATTAGCCACTGTAAATTGAATACATTCATTAGCAAGATGAAGTATGTCTTCATCATAATAAGATATACAATGAACACACAAGAATGTAAGCATATGATATATTGAGCGATAAAAAATCTCACTATGAGTACGAATTGTACTTTCAAATCAGGCATGCAAATCCGCCAATTTTATGGTCTAGCCATCACCTTTGCTATACAAAAATATTATATATAGGTACTAAGGTA
This sequence comes from Aegilops longissima, assembly GCA_021605205.1. NCBI lineage: Eukaryota > Viridiplantae > Streptophyta > Magnoliopsida > Poales > Poaceae > Aegilops > Aegilops longissima. Next base: position 737,787,313 of record CM038679.1, read on the forward strand.
CAGGGTAATTATATAACATTAAGACGGCAAAAAATATATTCATTGTCCAGTTATTTTCTAATATGCAACCATCATAATGTCGCGAATTATTGGCCAGGTAAAGTTCTCAATTAGCATCATCGGATCTCTTATCAAAGCTGCACAGATCAAGAACATTTATCGTTAGTAGTATTAGGCAGATATTGCCAGCAAAAAGTTCTATTTGTGAGTTCTCTTAACAGTGAATATGTTGATTAGTTTAAGAAGTTCGGGTGCTACTTTAAATTTTCTTATAGACGGGAAGATTTAAAGCAAGACATAACAATCTTAGTATACTGCACACAAATACTTGTTAGGATCACTAACTGGTATTTGCCAAGGTCTTGGTTTCACAATAACATAACTGAAATTAGCAAGATATTAGCCTCAAATGTAACAAGAGTTTCTCTTGGCCAATAAATCTCTACTGTTTAAAAGGGGATACAACTATACAAAGGTACATGAAAAACATAGAGAACATGATGACATAAGGCAAAACACAACCTAAATTATTTGTACCTGTTGATTAAGGTTGTTTTGTTCGACATCATCACCTTTACATTACCCAAGACCCCTAGCAGGTTAAAGAAAAACAATACGTCAGTGACAGCAAGAAATTGAATTAACCAACCTAAAGGGAAACATCCAGGTTCATAACAACCTAAATGCTTCCCAGGATGAAATTACAAAACAATCAAGGCTACAACAGCAAGATTACCATTCCACAAGCTGCTATATACAATGCCACCACCAAGCCCAATCCTCTAGCACTGCCCAACTCTGGTCGGATGATTAACATTGACTCGGAACAGAGAAAGGGAGGTGGATTGCATTACCAAACTGTGGTGGTGTGGAGTTCCTGCCCCGGCAGCATAGGTCCAAGATGAGGTATCCGTGCAAAGTCCAGCGTTGGCGCGCCGACGGCATCGTTCAGCATAGGTGCCAGTGAGGGTTGAGTGTAGGAGTCGGTCCGCCTCCAAGTTGTCCCGTCCATCCATGATGGTGCAATGTTGGCCCTGGCATTCATAAACACAACTTACACATGCTTGTAGAACTTTTTTTATTGAAAAACTGCAGAAGCCTCACAATAACAAGATACGTACTATTATTATTTATGACAGGAGAATAATTTATAATAGTAAGAACAAGTAAAACAAACATATTACCTCATCAAAGACATCCATGGAATCCACTTGCTGCAACATTTCCATATAAGCGGGAAGGTATCTCTGAAATTCCTCTTCAAATGGGTTGTAACATAGAACATGTTGTAATAGTGAAAATCAAGTGATGAACCTTCAAGATGCTCAAAATCTAGGAATAAAAAAAAGAAAAATTTCAATGAGATCCCTCGTGAAGTTACTTTCTAGTAGAACATGCCTTTACTCGAAGATTTCCCTTTTACTTTTCGAACCAGGATGTAAAATCGTTTTCAACGTATTAGTTGTCTTTGTCTTCTCCGTCAGAATCCAGCCACATATACATGAACGAACAAGTACCGTAGTGAATTCTACGAATTACAAGCTATTTGAAGCGCATAAATCAAGTGATTGTTATGCGTGCAATTAGACACGGGAGCAGACGATGTACTACCCAAAGCCAAGCCTCACATCATTTGTAGAAGCAGCAAGCCAAATCAAACAACAACAAAATTTAAGAGCACCATTTACCTCTGAATGGCAAGCATCCTCTCTTGAAAAAGCTGATCCAAGTTGAGGTAGCCCAAGAATCCACACGCGCGATGGTGAAGAGGATGTAGGTTGGCAGCCCCATCACCTTGTCCACATGCACTGCGGATCCCATGACACCGTCAGCGACAACACGGATCACCAGTGGAACTCCGTTCGTCCTTCTGTGCCTCCCGACAAGCTCCGACATGTGGCGTCGTGCTCGGAAAGAGGGAGCTGGGCAGCGGCCTATGCATTGCTATGGACGGCGGTGGTGGCGGCCCCGGGAAATTGAAAACATAACATATTACAAAATGCAAGACAATATAGTAACACCCATATTAGCATCCTGACACATTGAACTGGGAAATCGAGGGACATGTGCAGTAGCTACAATACCCTAACTTACTAGTCAGATTAGCATAACCCACATCTATCTAAATAACAGGAAATTTAGGCTAAAATACTTTAGGATAAATTGGAAGGCAATATAGTAGCACCCTTATTAGCATCCTGACACATGGAACTGGGAAATTGAGGGACATATGCAATAGCTACAATACCATAACTTACGAGTCAGATTACAATAACCCACATTTACCTAAATGACAGGAAATTTAGGCTGAAATACTTTAGGATAAACTAGAAACATAAAAAGTAGTTCTGCAAGGCTCACCTTAAATAGCAGTACTTACGAAGCAAGATAGCATGTCTTGAAGATTCATCTTGTATGCACCTAGTTGCAGATATTCCAAACATGTACCGAAAACATACCCAGAGAACTATGAGTTGCATATTCCTTTAGGTAAATGCAATGGCTTACAGTACAAAACATATATACTACCTTCAATGCTATCTCTAGAAGGTGTTTCATTGCCAATGTGTTAGTTATAACACATAGCAATATGCATAAAGGCGTACAACAAGAGGAAAATGAGGAGAAGGCCGGGGTGAGCTCCTCCATGGATCCGGCAGCAACAACCGTAGCTACCTCACCGGCGTCGTCGGTGGTGGCCGGGGAAGCTCCGTCGGTTGTGGTCATGACCAGATCCGTGGAGCACGGTGACAGGAGGTCGGGGAGTGAGAAGAACGGCGATGGTGGAGGTCCCCTTCATCGATCTAGTGACGTGCAGGATCCATCCGAGAGGAGGTCGATGGAGGTTGAGAGACGATGACATGAAGGTGAGGGCCGGCCGGCTTCAGCGATTGCGGACCTCAGCGGCGTTTCACGGCGGTGACCTGGAGGCGGTGGTGTGTCATAGCACTAGTAGAAACAGGGCCTAGTGTTCAGCCCTTTAGTCCCGGTTTGTAAATGAACCGGCACAAATGTGACCATTAGTGTCGGTTCGAACGGCTATGCATTAGTGCCACTTCAGACCTATATTCCCGGTTTGTATCACAAATCGGGACTAAAGGGGTGGTGGCAAGCTGGCGTCAGGACGGAGCCCCTTTAGTCCCGGTTTGTGTCACAAACCGGGACTAAAGGGCCAACCTATAGTCCCGGTTTGTATCACAAACCAGTACTAAAGGGGTCTAACCTTTAGTCCCGGTTGGAGACACAAACCGGGACTAAAGGGCAATTTTCAAACTCTAACCCCCCCCCCCATATCCTTTTCTGTTTTGAAAAAAAAAGAAAATGATAAAAACTTCAAAAATTAATATCCTTCGAGATGTAGTTATTTTACTACATCTAGTAGTTAGGGAAATTTAAAAACATAAATTGCGACATGTTTTGCAAAAAAGTGTTAGGAAAAAGTAAAACGACCATATCAAAAAGCGCATAGTATGTCAAAAAAATCAGCACGAATATCCGCATCCGATTTCGAAGGCCGTAGGCCGTTTTGCAAACTTTTAGAATCCTCAAATTCTTAAAGGAAAAAAGATATCCTCAAATTTCAGTTTTTTTGAGTTTTTCGTCGAACTATGGTCAAACTACTTATTCAAGAAATATGAGTGTTAATAAATAATTATTTTAGTTTTTTTGAATTTTGGTCAAACTGTGGTCAAACTATGTTCAAATATGGTCAAACTGTGGTCAAACTATGGTCAAACTACTTATTCAAGAAATATTAGTGTTACTAAATAATTATTGTTTTATAGAATAATAGTTTCAAACTCAAACGGTGAAACGTGTGACTTCATGCTCAAGCCAAACTCCCGAGGGTTAATAGGATTGACAGTTTACTATTGTTAGGTAAACAACAAGTGCAGACTTGGAAACCAGGGGGAGTAGAACTCGGATGTTAAGCGTGCTCAGGCTGGAGTAGTGAGAGGATGGATGACCGGCCGGGAAGTTAGCCGATTTGGAATGATGAGTGGTGATTAGAGCAATGATGAGGGGTGATTAGAGATTAAATCGTCCAATAATTCAGACATATGAAAATCAGAAGAAAAAAAATTCAAATTTTGTAAAAAAATAATAAAAAAATCTTTAGTACCGGTTGGTGTTACCAACCTGTACTAAATGTCTCCCAGCCCCCGGCGCGGGCTCGTGCCACGTGGTGGCCCTTTAGTGGTTGTTCGTGTTGAACCGAGACTAAAGCAGGGGACCTTTAGTCCCCAGCCTTTAGAGCCGGTTCAACACGAACCGCCAAGAAAGGGTCTTACGAACCGGTGCTATAGCCTGGTTCTGCACTAGTGCAGTCGCAACCTAGAGGCGGCGACTCCACTTGGTCCTCAGTCGCGACGGCGAATCTTGGATCTCGGTGGCGGCTCTTCTCGATCCTCAACCGCGGCGGCTACTCTCGGATCTCGGAGGCGGCTCAAGGGCACTCTGGAGGTCTCGCTTGCTCGCTCGTCCGGGTCTGCGCGTCCTGCCATAGCCTGTGAATGAATCGAGGGGACATCAGAGCTGTTGAGCAGAGGATAGATCAGGGAAGGAAATGGAGGGAGGGCGCGAGCGTACTCGACGACGACGTACACCCAGGCGAGGCAGGTGAGGAAGGCCATGATGAGGAGGGCCCTGCCGGCGGCGTTGATCCCGGACGTCGGCGGCGGCGAGATCGTACGCCAGAGGCGGTGATAGAGGGGATCGACCTAGGGGGAAAAGATAGTTCGAGGGGGTCGAGGGTATTACAAGGAGCGGATTTTCTGCGGTGGTGGAATTTTTTGGTGCGTTCATACGGGGGCAGCGGAGACGGAAGAAACCAAAGAAAAAAATGGACGAAAGTGATGGGACGAAAAAAAAAACGTGGAGGCTATTCTACGAACTCAGACATTACACTACTAGGGACTAGGGAAAACCTTATACAGAGAGGATTAACAGTAGCGCGGGTTAAAATGGTGCGCTACTGCTATTTAACAGTAGCGCGTTGTTACATCACGCGCTACTGCTAGAAAAATAGTAGTAGCACGGCTCTACCGAAACGCGCTACTAATATTTTTGTCATCACTATTGCCGTCAAGATAGGCATAGCAGTAGCACTGCCTAGAAAACGTGCTACTGCTATGGGTGTATCAGTAGCGCGTTTTACTGGACCGTGCTACTGGTAAGTCCAACTTACCTTCATCGCGCATGGCCCTCACTCTCCCCCTGCACACTCTCCATCTCATCCCACCCATCGCTATCGCTGACGGCCCATCACCGCCGCCGCATAGCCGCCTGCTGCAGGTAGCTCCTCCTACCTCCCTCCTCCTCCCTACCCCCTCCTTCCCGCCTCCTCCCTCATTCCTCCCCCTCGTCCCTCCCTTCCCTCCTCCATCCTCCCCCTCCTCCGTACCACCCTCCCTCCCTCCCTTCCTCCTACCACGAGGTAGCTCCTCCTACCTCCCTCCTCCCTCCCTCCTCCTTCCCGCCTCCTCCCTCCTTCCTCCCCCTCCTCCCTCCCTCCTTCCTAGCCCTCCTCCTTCCCTTCCTTCTCTCTCTAATCTTGTAGAATGTAGGTAATTTAAATGTAGGTTTTAGAATGTAGACATTGTAGAATGTAGGTAATATAAATGTAGGTTTTAGAATGTAGACATTGTAGCATGTAGGTAATTTAAATGTAGGTTTTAGAATATAGACATTGTAGAATGAAGGTTTTTTAATAGAATATTTTTTAGGTCATTTGAGTAAATGTAGTTTTTTTTACTATTTTAGGTGTTTTGAATAGAATAGGAAATTTTAGGTCTTTTGATTATAAATTTTAGTAATAGGAAATTTTAGTTGGTATAATTTGAAAAAATGTCCTGTACTTGTCATATTCTGAACTTAGGGTATATTTCCATAGTTCAAGAAGTAGACAGTAGGTAAAAAATCAAGGCATTTTTCTAAGGTTTACGAAACAAATTGCAGAAAGTAAATTTTTTGTTTATATCTTATATGGTTTCATTAAGTCCTAAAGTGAGGATAATAATGTTTTTGTTTATATCTTGTTTCTGCAGAAACCATGGAGCCCTGCATCATCCCCGCCGCAGTCTCCGTCACCAACCCCTCTGACCTATGGGTGAGACCAGCCACCCCATGTTGTTGATGTCGATGATGATGTAGATGTTTCCATATATGTATAGTAGAGTAGTAGATGAGTAGCTACTCCCTGTTATTGATTTTGAAAAATGCCAACAAAATGGATGCATAGATGCATTTTGCATAGAACACCTCCGAGTGGCCTATGTTTAGCCGAAGTGTTGATTAATTTTCATTCCGGCAAATTTCAGGCGCTCGATATGTCCTTTTTTAGCAAAGGTCATGCCGGAATTTTCCATGGATTTGAGCATGACTTGTGCTAGAATGTATGAAATATCGAGTGCCTTGGATTTGCCCAAAAGAGGATTAACCAGCATTTTGGGTTTTGCCGTAGAGTAATAATCTTTGAATTTTGAACACAGGAGATGTCTGATGATGATGGTATCCCGGAGTGCGGGCACTGCTACGATAACCGGGGTTTGTGCCGCAAGTTTCCTCACATGCAAAATGATAGGTTTTTCACCCTGAAGCTGGAAGAGACCTTTGATGTTTGTACGGTACGCAACACCAAGCATTTCATCAAAATTAATATCATCACTTGTGCTTCTTTTGTTCAAGGTGTAATTTCTGGATTTTTTTAATTCGGTTAGTTCATCCCATGCAATGCTAGACCGTATGTATTGGAGAAGGTTGGTTTTGAATACTTCAAGAATATGGAGACTAGGAGGGCTCACTTATATAAGAACTAAACATGGTTATGAGTTTCTGGTTAAGCTGTACAATGCGGTCAATCACTCCCATTTCGGTTTCTCTAATTGGTAAGCTCTCGGCAAGGCATATGTATTTGAGGAGGGTATGCAAATAAGATTTGATATTCGCCCCGAAGGTGATGATGATGATGATGATGATGATGATGATGATGATGATGATGATGATGATAATATCGACATCTGGGTGGATGTGGATATGCCTCCAATTTTGCCTAGATGTGAGTTTGTCAAACTAATTTGTTAAGTTAAGTAATTTATATTGTTAATTTGAAAATATTTTATGTTCATCAATACTAAACTTATTTATTTATAATTGCCAACTTATTTCTTATCTTCAAGAAATACTCGGAAGGTTGTAGACAGCACATACCACAACTATGACTCCGAGCTAAATTGTGAGGAGAAAGGTTATCTTGTCTCATTCATAGAAGATGTTGATGCCTTTAAAACCAATCACTCTATCAGCCCAAATTTTACTAGATATGTGCCACTAGTCCATAAATTGCTTGATGGTAACTTCATTGCCAAAAACTTGGTAAGATTTTGTTAATGATGGTAACTTTATTGCATACATTCTTCTTAAGTAAACTACATTGCTAACTATATATGTTACTATTACATTTTCAACAGAGGCTCCCGAAGAAGGTTATGCCTGACTTGATGTTTATCGAAGGTTATATGCATATGGTTAGCTTACGACAAAATCCTTCCAAAGCTTACCACAATGCATACTCAATTTCTTCAACCGGTGGAAGACTCAAAATCAAAGAATGGAGCAAAGTGTTGAATGCGCACACGAAATTAATTGGAGATAGGTTTATTTCCATTCTCCATTATGGAGATGGACCGGTTTATCTGTTTTATGGTATTTTACCAAGGAGAGAGAGGAGTAGGTCGTAGGTATTAAGAATAATTAGTTAGTGTTGATTATGACTATGATGATGATGAGAAGTTGTTATTATGTGCTAAATGTGTTAGAGTTGATGATGATGAGGAGGAGGAGGAGTTGTGATTATAAGTACTATGATGATGATGATGATGATGATGATGAGGAGGAGGAGGAGGAGTTGTTATTATTACTACTGACCAAGTTGTTATATGACGTCTCATGGATGAAAATGATGATGACGAGGAGTTGTTTTATGACAATGATGTATTATGAAGATAAGTTATTAAGGATAATATGATGATGATGATGATGATGATGATGATGATGAGTTATTATATCATTGGGTGAAAGAACCGCGGATTAGATTCAAGTGGATGGATCCAACATGATCAAGTTGGATTTCCATCCAAAGTGACCAAGTTGGATTAGCACATTTTGGATCCATCCACTTGAATCTAATCGGTTCTTTCACCCAATGATATAATAACTCATTATGATGTATTAACAATCTTGAAATTGCTACTGTATGGAAAATTATATAACGGTGTATGAATACGACATAAATAAAAAAGAAATGGAATACTGCATAATAGTAGTAGCGCGTGGCAGAGCGGCCTGCTAGTAACTACCAGTACCGTGTTCTTCAAACAACGCTACTGCTAAGTAGGTATAACAGTAGCTCTGGCAAACAAACACTACTGACACACGTTAGCTGTAGCGCCTTATCAGTAGCACTGTCCCCCGCGCTACTACTAGTCAATAAACAGCCCTACTGCTAGGCTTCTCCCTAGTAGTGTTAAGAGTAGAGATTTACCACTCGATATAAATTGACAACCCATATTACCAGCCACTTTCTTGGCTACCGGCCATTAGCCACCATCCCCATTTTTATTATTTTAAGCAGAATCAATTTAGTCTGGCCTCAGTTCCAAAGGAAATAAAAGATTTCTACAATTCATTCTCATCTCTTTTCAGGATCCCGTTGTATGAATAATGAGACAGGCACAATTACTTTTTTTTGGCAAGACAGGCACAATTACTTGCACAATAACACTTCAATTATATTTTTTCCAGAGTGAATTACACTACTGATACATAAACTTGCATTTGATGTTGAAATTCATACATGAACATAAAAAATGACACAAATTGCCCCTATAACTTGTGCTTTGGGTACGTTTCAGTACATTCCCGTTAACTCTTCGTTAAACACGACACATCAGCTGGCCCACACTCATGCCTACGTGTGGGTTCCATATGTCAGTTGCAAGGAAAGAAATAAAAACATACTAAAAATTGATGTGCCAAGCAAGATCATCAGTTGCAAGTAATGGTTTTGTCTTCTGCAGCGTCACGCTCTAGGCAGCGTCACGTTTGAGAGGCTGGATTTGGCAAGTTCGGCCGTAGATGCTCTAAGAGCATTCCACGGGTCATAAGCAACGGAGTCCTTCCCTAAAAAAAACCAACGAAGTTCGTACAAATTACTTGGAGCCCTGCTATAGTAGGATTGAGTATCTAGCCTTATACGCACGAAACTAATGTACTACTTGATGAGGATACAGACCTAGGGTACGATCATAGGCCAGATCTATACCCCTACCCAAAGTCACTACCCTAGAAGCAAAGAAGCTCAAGAGACAATAGGGAGTACCCAATAAGGATGTCGAGTGCAATCCACTCGACCAATGGACCACTCGGGTACCCCTCCTTCCCAAAATCAGACGACCAGTCAACCACTCGACCATACAAGAAACCACTCGACCTACAGAAGACCAGAAGTCAGGCCGAACATCAACGGGCGAGTATTCACTCCGTAGTCTTTAAGGTCACTAAAGGCACTTAAGGTTGTCATTACTAGTAACGCCTCAATCTTTATGTACATTCAAACCCTCTGTAACGGGGGATGGCTGGGGTCCTGGCGAACTCTATATAAGCCACCCCCTCCTCTGTGACAAGGGTTCACACCCCCTGTAACACATACAAACATACTCATAATACAGTCGACCGCCTCCGGGCACCAAGACGTAGGGCTTTTACCTCCTCCGAGAGGGGCCAGAACTCGTAAATACTTGCGTACAACCTTGTCGTAGCTAGGACCTTGCCTCTCCATACGTACCCCCTATTCTTACTGTCAGACTTAGTATCACGACAGTTGGCGCCCACCATGGGGTAAAGTGTCTTAGCGACTTCCGGCGAGATCGCATTTTCTTCGACCTTCATCAACATGGTTTTCGTGGCGATTTGGTCATGGGCCGCGAGATCCGGCTGGGCCTGCTCATCTTCGTCGTCGACGACTCCGCCTGGCTCCAGGAGGCTCCCCTCAACGTCGAGGCCCTTCCGGCTCGCGGCTTAGCGCACTTCCGCGCGAGCTCTTGCGGCGTCCTCCTCGGGTAGCCATCTTCACCATACCAGTCAGGCATCGCATTGTCGACTCATTCTGCTGGACGCCGCCGCAAGCGGTCTGGCCATTCGTGGCTCCAGCGATGGGTGAGACACGCGGTGGCTCGTCAAACCTTCACCCCCCAAGTCGCGGCTATTGAGCCCGACACGTATTCTCGCGGATCGGTCGATCTGTCGACTAATTTCGCAGATACTTTTTCTGAAAGCGGGAGTTGTGATCCCGCGGCGGAAGTCCTCATGGTCGACTCCCATCGCGGTCCGCCTGGCTTTCGTCGCAGCGGCGACGGCGGCAGGAGCGCCGGTCTGTCACTCGACCACGAAGAGTACCAGCCACAACCTCTCAGCTCGCAGCAGAGGCAGGAGCTGCACCGCCACAACGTGGAGGCTCTCCAGACCCCCATCATAGGGGAAACCGCCGAGGCCCGGGCCTTGGAGGCAGTGCGCCTGGCCACTCTTGCTGAGCGCACTCGTCTGGAGAATCTCCAACATTCTCTCGACGAGCGTGCTCGTCGACTGATTCCTGAATCCTGTTGACACGAACGATAGTTATTTCCGCTGGAAACTTAGGTATTCCGTACACGGATTCAGAATTTGGTAGCGGCTGCGCGTATTGTAGAGTCTATTCCACCGTCCCGGTCAGAGGCTGGGAGAGGCCTGGAACAGATCAGAGCGCTGCTCCGAGCACCGGGAGACCAGAACTCCGATGTTTCCCAGTCGCGGAACAGAATCCACAGCAGATCAGTGAGAGCGGACACCGTTCAGTCGGCTCACAATCCGAGGTCCCCTTTGCGACAGGGAGGCCATGATAACCAACAGGATCGATACTTGGGAAGGGCTCATGGAGAATATGATTGTGAGTACGCCCGCAACAACTACCGTCGAGCGCCTTCGCCCCTTCCGACGGACGGTTCATACGCGCCCCGGCGCAATGACGACAGGCATCCGTACGAGAACGACCGCAGAGTTCCAATCGACCCCAGAGAACCTGGCTTTGATGCAAGGTCCGTCCTTGTGCAAGGTCTGGTCGACTGGAACAGAGCATACATAGAAGGGCGGGATCGGACAGACCCAGCGGAGGCAGGGTCCACGTTTCCGGCCCCGAGTGTTTTGGAAGGGCCATCAGAGCTGCTGAGATACCCCATAAATTCAGATTGGCGACTGGCGTCAGTAAGTTTACGGGCGAGTCGAAGCCCGATACTTGGCTCAAAGATTACCGAGTGGCTGTGCACATCGGCGGTGGCAGCGATGAGGTGGCCATGAAGCACCTTCCTCTGATGCTTGAAGGGTCTGCCAGAGCTTGGCTGACTCAGTTGGCCCTTGAGAGTATTTTGAGTTGCACTACTAGGAAAACGGCTATAGCTAATATGGACATTAATGGCGCACTATGTATGTGGTGCACCAGTGCTATATAGCAGTGGCGCACCAGTTATAGGTGCGACATTAATGGCCATATTATCATTAATGACCATATTACTAATGGTGCACCTGGTGAAGAGTGCGCCATTACTAAGTTTGACCAAGGTTTGACCCAGGCATACACATAGTAATGGCGCACTTTGTATAGGTGCGCCATTACTAAGTTGACATAGTAATGGCGCACCTTTACAAAGTGCACCATTACTATGTGTATGACTGAGTCAAAACTTGATCAAACTTAGTAATGGCGCACTTTGCATAGGTGCGCCATTACTATGTCAAACTTAGTAATGGCGCACCTATACAAAGTGCGCCATTACTAAGTTTGACCAAGTGGTACACATAGTAATGGCGCACTTTTTGAAGGTGCGCCATTACTAACTTTTCAGTTTTTTAAAAAATAAAAGAAAATGATGGAAATGCCAAAAAAATAAAAAAAATAAGTTATCCATGTGATATGTGGTCTAGTTGTTGGGAAAATTTACAAATATGAATTTCGACTTTATTTGCAAAATCTCTCTGGAATTTGTAAAATTGGCATAACTTTTGCATACGAACTCGGATTAAAAAGTTTTTTATATGAAAAATCATCTACTCAAAAAGTTACATCCGAATTCAACCAGGAGAACCCCGTTGAAGATTTTTAGAATCCACAAAAATCTAACAGAATAAAAGATACGAGGCTTTTAAGATCTAGAGGGGGGGATGGAAAAAAAATTCAAACTTAGTAGTGGCGCACCATTTGCTAGGTGCGCCACTAGTAACAGAAAAAAAATTAGTTTCGAATTTTTTTTGGAAAAAATGTTCAAAATATGATACGTAATATGAACGGAAGTTTGAAATATTTTTTCAACATTTCATCACACTCATGAACATGAACAAAGTCCTAGACATCAACAAGGTTTAATAGGATTGATATGCTAGATATATCAACAAGTGCCTGTTAAGTGAGTTGGTGCTGAGGTTGGATAGAACTCTGAAGTTAAGTGTGCTTGGGCTGGAGTAGTGTGAGGATGGGTGACATTTTGGGAAGTTTAACCACGGAGTGCGATTTGACTTGAGATTAAGCATATTGACCCGAGATTAAGCCATAGTAACCCGAGATTAAGAAAAATGAAAAAAATTCTGAAAAAAATTTGAAAAAAAATTGTTAGTAATGGCGCACCAAATGTGCGCCATTACTAACAATTACTAATGGAGTGATAATAGTGGCGCACCTATAGTGCGCCATTAATGGCAAAAATAGGTGCGCCACTAACAGGCCATTTTCTAGTAGTGTTGGGATGAGTTAGCCCGAGCGTTCACCAGAACGTATGACGGAACTTGCAAGAGACCAGCTGGTCTACCAGAGCTGCAGCATTGCATGCAGAAACCGAATGAAACCCCGACGGACTATATCCAGAGATGGATCACTCTGCACCACATAGTGGAAAATGTGTCTCATCACCAAGCAGTCTGTGCCTTCAAGGAAGGCGGTCGGACAGGGGATATGTCCTTGACTCGGATGATGGAAATTGCTACCAAATACGCTAACGGTGAAGAGGAAGACCGACTCCTGAGTGGCAAGCACAAAACAGTCGCCCAGGACACCGGGGGAGGAAATTCCAGTCAGAAGCAGAAGCGAAAGGCTGAGGCAGCAGGTCCTGCCGACGCAGCGGTGTTAAATAAAGGAAAGTTCAAAGGGAAACCTAAAGGGCCCTGGACCCCTAAGAAGGTGAAAGATCAGGAAGGAAATGATGTGTTGGATTTACTGTGTCACATTCACACCAAGAAGGATGAGGAGGGAAATCTGATTCTCCCCAAGCATACCACTCGACGATGTTGACTCCTTATTCAGATCTTCCAAGAAAGTAAACCTAGTGGCAAGGAGAAAGAGCCTGAGAAGGAAGAAGAGGATAAGGACGATGACGGTGGTTATCCCAATGTCAATGCCACCTTGGTGATTTTTACCGATATTGAGACCAAAAGTCAACTGAAGGTCATTAACAGAGAAGTAAACATGGTTGCTCTGGCAACACCGAAATATCTGAAGCGGTCAAAGGTCCCTATAACATTCGACCTGTCCGACCACCCAGTACGCGTGGCTACCACTTGGCGTAGGCGCTGGTGGTCGACCCAGTCGTGGGGGCCACCCGAGTGACTAAGGTCCTGATGGATGGTGGCAGTGGCCTGAATATTCTGTATGCTGAAGCTTCTCAAAGGAATGGGCATCCCGATGTCCAAACTTAGCGAGAGTAACATGCGGTTCCATGGGATCATTCCAGGAAAGAAAGCCGAATCACTCGGCCAGATCACTCTCGATGTGGTTTTCGGCAATGAGAAGAATTTCCGCAAGGAGAAGTTGACGTTTCAGGTAGTGGATTTCCAGAGTGCGTATCACGCCATTCTGGGTAGGCCTGCCTATGCTAGCTTTATGGCTCGACCGTGCTATGTTCATCTCAAGATATTGCATAAGGCGGTTTGACTTAGTCCGGTTGGACAAAACCCTTTATTAAGGGTTGCACCCGGTACGTCAGGGTTTCCAGTATATTTATACTTTTGGAAAACCAAAAAGGGTTTGAATACTTGGACAAACGGAAAATTAGGAATTTAAACACTACCCGTATCATTCGTATTAAAATTTTAAATTAAAATTAAGAAAGAATTGTTTCATATTTAATTTTTAAACCAAAATTTAAATATAAAAAATTATGTTCAAAATTATTTGAAAATTTTCAAAAATTAATTCATTTGAATTGTTAAAATTTTTTAATATATTATTTACTAAAATCAAATTCTTTAATTTTATTAGTTTGTAAAATTTATTCAATTTTTGAATTTTATTTCAATTAATGACAATTTACTAAATTTCTATTTCCCATCACCCATTTTCTTTACAACAGGTCAAAGTCCCCACCTGTCTCACCGTTGGCTGTCATCCACTCAAGTTTTATAAGGTCTGGGGCTTTCTATTTAGTGTGGTCAAGAACATAAACCTAAAGGTTTTAAGCTTGTTCACTAAGAAGAGAAGAAAGATATATTCAATAAAGCGAAATTACCGGGAGATTGCTCTATAACACATAATATTTTCAACCTTACACGGGCAACTCCACAGGGCTCCCATATTCTGGGTCCCGGGTAATTATGTTCAGGCAAGATTCGGTTGGGGCCCCGGGTTAACCTGGGGCGGGTCCCGCCACCGGTGGGCTGGGCTTGTGCCTGGCCTGGTTTCCAAATGGGTTTGGTTTTTCAAATACCAGCGGTAAAACCCATCCTTAAGGTTACCCAAAATGTTCACGTAATTAAGATTACCAAAAAAAAAAAGTTTAAATGATTTGATCCTTGAATAATCAATATAAAAAAACTTACAATCAAGATATGAGCAGAACCAATATATAATAAAAAATAGAACTCGACAAAAAATAAAGGAACTTCAAAAGATACATGCTTTCAATAATTTTTTGGAACTTGAAGAGAAAATTGAACTTCAAAATTCTAATTCCTTAAAAATCATTTTCTAATTTAAATAGCTAAAAAAGGTGGACCAAAGGAGCCAGAAAACTTGCTTACTTTGCAGTATTTTCTATTTTGAAAAATTTGCTATTTAAAGGCAAAAGGGGGGCTCAAAAATGGCTCCTGATGTGGTAATAAATAATTGCCGAAAAATTTTTGGGTTTTTCGCTTTTGGACAATTTTCCATTCTTCCCAATCCTCTTACAGAATTTACAATAATTGAAATCCGTTGGATTTTAAGCAATAAATAATTAACCTGCAAATAATAAAAAGGAATGAATTTTAATTTTAAGCCCATGGTATAATTCAATTGTAAAAGGAAAAATTATAAAAAGCATTTAAAACCATTCGAATACTTAAGAAAATTAAAATATAAGACAATAATAATCAAAACAAGATTAAATTGGAAATTACTATATAAGAGATAAAAGATTTCAATTTTACTACTTGTTAATATTAAAAGCGGTAAAACTAAAATAAACAAAATTATTCAATAGCATTCAAACCCTTTAATTTATTGCATTATTGGATAAATTCTATTAGATTGGAAAAGGCACATAAAAATTATTAAATAATTCTACCGTTTTAACATTATGATCTTAAAAATATTCCTAAAAGTTCTGAATTAAATCCTTAATCAAATTTAAAATGCAAACCATACTTGTAAAAAAATTTTAGTTGTTAGGATATCTAATTAAATTATGAAGGTCGGAAAATACTATTGTTAGCTATTCTCTAATTGAACAAAATTTCTGTAAGGTCCACGTTTAATTGGCACATCTTAAATGAGCATGTTTCTAGTGAAAATTAATAATTGATTGCCTTAAAGGTTATTTGTTCGAATAATTATTAAACATTAAAACCTAAATTTTTTAGCGGATTAAAGGGAATAATCTAATACCTAAACATACCGTATCCCTAGATTCAAACTTCATTACAAACAAGGAAAGAAATTACCTCCAAAGTAAAATCCCAAATCTTCTTTAAAGCTTCCAAGGAATTATAGGAAACATGATCATAAAAAACATAAATGAATTGTCCTGAAAGCTGCAATATTCCGTTTAATTACTCGCTACGGGTGATCAGCAAGCGGGGTTTGAATTAATCCCCAAAGGCAATAGGTAAACAATAAACCCGGATTATTAAAAACCGGTATGAATTATTAAGCAAAATGCCAACCCAATCATATTGATTTTGATTACATGGAAAAAAAATGTAAACGTTTATTACTAGCAAGTAAATACCTGCAATATTGCCCAGGAATATTTAAAATCAAGGGAAATGCATTTAATTGAATCAGTTGCCTCAACATTTCAAATTGGAAAAAGATTCATAATCCAATACTTCAAATTTTAAAATTTTTATTAAAAATCAAGTAAATTTCAAGATTCCATTATTGATTATAAAAATAATTCAATAGATAACAATTACCTATTCTAAAGCTAACAGGTTTATCTTAAGTTACGGTATTATTAAAGGCTAAATTTTGGCAACTAATTTTTAAATGAATCATTGCTTAATGCCAAATTCTGAAAACTACTAGTATCCTCGAATAAGCGTGAAAATGTTCAGAATCCCCTAGTTACTCAAAGAAGGATCACAAATCTGTGTTCCAAAGCCAATTGCCTTCTTTAAGGAACAGCCCATATTCAGACCCGACCTGGATTAAATAACCTTTAAAACCATAAATAGTTACATTTAACCCGAATGATACCAAAGGACAGGCACATACTGGAACAAGCCAATTACTACCCCATTAAAGATTTGGCCCAATACAAAAAGCATCTTGATAGAGGTGAAACCAAATTGAGGACAAGAAAAACCAAACATAAGAAAATAACCCATTTCATCAACCTAAATGATCAGGATTGAAATACAAACAAAAGTATCGAATAATACATCCTCAAAGCTGCATTTAAAGTGCCAAGTGCAACCCAACATCCCAATGAACCGGTTGGGGATTATGCAAATGAAGCAAATACCATAATTCTCGAATTCATTAAAATCGGGTGTTATTAGCCAAAATTTAAAGCAAAATGAAAGCTCACCTTACAGTACCGTAGCCCAGATTTCAAGCCTTGTAACCTATTGGACACATGGGCCGGAATGAGAACTTGAGTGCTCATCTCTGTGTGCAAGGCATTAAAACAATTCATTGGAAACATGAAAATGGAATGAAAAACATGTCAAAGCGCACCTATAGAGTTTGAAGCAGAGAAAATTTTCCTTAAGAACGAAAACACCGGGTTTCCCACTGTCAAAACAATCCCTGGATCACTCGGCAGGGAAATCAAGGTGAGCCTTATCTACAAACCATCTCAAAGGGTTTATTGCATGTGAGTAAAAACCTTAGATTAACTCCAAGGGGAAACTGGGATTTAAAAAAAAATCCTTTTTTAAAAGAACCGTTATTTTTCCGGTGTAGTGCATTTCTCCGGTTTGTCAAATTAAATTGAGACATTTTGGTTTGGAAAAACGATATAGGGTTTTATTCCCTTCGATGAAATCAAGCCTGCTTAGAACCAAAGGAAGTATTAACTTAACATTCTATGGTAATTTCAAGGATGTTATAAAAAATTTTATACTAGGCAGGATGTTTCACTTATGTTAAATACAAAATTACATATTGCAAATATAAAATACGGTTTATAAAAACAATTGTAATAATCAGCCAGAAACCTTCTTAAAGTGTCCAAGGCAAACCCGTTTGTTAAAGGAAAGTAATTTGGAACACCCGTGGGATTTCAAACTTTCCCCCACTTTTATTTTTAAAAAAAAATTTGTTTTTCCCAAACCCTGGGTTTGAAAAAACTGGGAAAGGAAATTTAAAAAAATTTGGCCTGTTTTGGGGGAAATAAAAACAAAAACCTTTCTCAAGAAAATTATTTAAAACCCCATTTAAAAACAACAAATTTAGTTTTGGGAAAAGGGAAAATTGGTTAAAACCCTCATAGAAAATAGGGAATAAAATTTTATTATTTTGGGAATTTTGGCAAAATTTATTTTAAATAAAAAATTGGAAAAAAGGAAAAATATTTTAAAAAATTATTTTGCTTTTAAATGTTTAAAAATTCCCAGGCTTCGCTCGGGTGCAGGCGGTGCGCCTCAAGTACCATCTGTGCCTCCATTGCGTGCCAGCGCGTCGGCGAGACTCGGCCCATCGTAACGGTCCCAGCTTATCGTGCGCGGACCGCACCATCCTCGATGCTTGCCCTGCCCGGCACCCGTGCCAAGGCCGTCGCGATCCTCGCCAGAGAATCGGCGCATGCCAGCGCGCACTCCCCGTCCGCCTCGCCGGCAGCACCATCTGCGCTGCGCAGGCGCGCAAGCCGCCACCGTCGCTCGCCTGCACGTGGCTCACCGGCCTCGCAGCGAAGCGTGCCGGCACTGTCGTGCTCAGCATGCTCCGCCGGGGCGTCGGCCAAGCTAGCGAGCTCGGGAACGGGCGCGAGCCCCTTCCATGTAGTAGGAGTAGCAGTCCAGGAAAGGGAAGAGAGAAGAGAAGGAAGGAGGGGGCGCCGCCCCTCCCCCTAGTCCAATTCGGACTAGGCCCTGTGGGGCACGCAGCATGCCTCTCCCTCTCTCTCCCTTAAAGCCCAATAAGGCCCATATACTCCCCAGCGAATTCCCGTAACTCTCCGGTACTTCGATAAATACCCGAATCACTCGGAACCTTTCCGATGTTCGACTATAGTCGTCCAAAATATCGACATTTACGTTTCTACCATTTCAAGACTCCTCGTCATGTCCCCGATCTCATCCGGGTCTCCGAACTACATAATATAAATCGTCACCGAACTTTAAGCATGCGGACCCTACGGGTTCAAGAACTATGTAGACATGACCGAGACACGTCTCCGGTCAATAACCAATAGCGGAACTTGGATGCTCATATTGGCTCCTACATAATCTACGAAGATCTTTATGGGTCAGACCGCATAACATACGTTGTTCCCTTTGTCATCGGTATGTTACTTGCCCGAGATTCGATCGTCGGTATCTCAATACCTAGTTCAGTATCGTTATCGGCAAGTCTCTTTACTCATTATGTAATGCATCATCCCGCAACTAAGTCATTAGTCACATTGCTTGCAAGGCTTATAGTAATGTGCATCACCGAGAGGGCCCAGAGGTACCTCTCCGACAATCGGAGTGACAAATCCTAATCTCAAAATACGCCAACTCAACAATTACCTTCGGAGACACCTGTAGAGCACCTTTATAATCACCCAGTTACGTTGTGATTTTTGGTAGCACACAAAATGTT
Source organism: Aegilops longissima (assembly GCA_021605205.1). Classification (NCBI taxonomy): domain Eukaryota; kingdom Viridiplantae; phylum Streptophyta; class Magnoliopsida; order Poales; family Poaceae; genus Aegilops; species Aegilops longissima. The sequence continues at coordinate 737,806,616 of CM038679.1, forward strand.
CCTCCTGTAATCGGGAGTTGCATAATCTCATAGTCATAGGAACATGTATAAGTTATGAAGAAAGTAATAGCAACATACTAAACAATCAAGTCCTAAGCTAACGGAATGGGTCAAGTCAATCACATCATTCTCCTAATGATGTATGATCCCGTTAATCAAATGACAACTCATGTCTATGGCTAGGAAACTTAACCATCTTTGATTCAACGAGCTAGTCAAGTAGAGGCATACTAGTGATACTATGTTTGTCTATGTATTCACACATGTATTATGTTTCTGGTTAATACAATTCTAGCATGAATAATAAAAATTTATCATGAAATAAGGAAATAAATAATAACTTTATTATTGTCTCTAGGGCATATTTCCTTCAGCCTCCCACTTGCACTAGAGTCAATAATCTATCTCGCATCATCATGTGATTTAACACCAATATTCATATATGTATATGATTAACACCCATAGTTCACATCGTCATGTGACCAACACCCAAAGGGTTTACTAGAGTCAATAATCTAGTTCACATCGCTATGTGATTAACACCCAAAGAGTACTAAGGTATGATCATGTTTTGCTCGTGAGAGAAGTTTAGTCAACGGGCCTGTCACATTCAGAGCCGTATGAATTTTGCAAATATTCTATGTCTACAATGCTCTGCATGGAGTTATTCTAGCTAATTGCTCCCGCTTTCAATATGTATCCAGATTGAGACTTAGAGTCATCTGGATCAGTGTCAAAACTTGCATTGACGTAACCCTTTACGACAAACCTTTTGTCACCTCCATAATCGAGAAACATATCCTTATTCCACTAAGGAAAATTTTGACCAATGTCCAGTGATCTACTCCTAGATCACTATTGTACTCCCTTGCCAAACTCAGGGCAGGGTACACAATAGTTCTGGTACTCAGCACAGCATACTTTATAGAACCTATGACTGTGGCATAGGGAATGACTTTCATTCTCTTTCTATTTTCTGCCATGCTCGGGTTTTGAGTCTTACTCAACTTCACACCTTGCAACACAGGCAAGAACTCCTTCTTTGACAGTTCCATTTTGAACTACAGCAAAATCTTATCAAGGTATGTACTCATTGACAAATCTTATCAAGCGTCTAGATCTATCTCTATAGATCTTGATGCTCAATGTGTAAGCAGCTTCACCGAGGTCTTTCTTTGAAAAACTCTTATTCAAGTATCCTTTTATGCTATCCAGAATTTCTATATCATTTTCAATCAACAATATGTCATCTACATATAGCTTTAGAAAAGTTACAGAGTTCCCACTCACTTTTCTGTAAATACAGGCTTCTCCAAAAGTTTGTATAAAACCATATGCTTTGATCAACTCATCAAAGTGTATATTCCAAGTCCGAGATGCTTGCACCAGTCCACAGATGGATCATTGGAGCTTGCACACTTTGTTAGCACCTTTAGGACTGACAAAACCTTCCGGTTGCATCATATACATCTCTTCTTCCAGAAATCCATTCAGGAATACAGTTTTGACATCCATTTGCCAAATTTCATAATCATAAAATGCAGCAATTGCTAACATGATTCGGATAGACTTAAGCATCGATACGGGTGAGAAAGTCTCATCGTAGTCAACCCCTTGAACTTGTCGAAAACCTTTCGCAACAAGTCGAGCTTTGTAGATAGTAACACTACTATCAACGTCTGTCTTCCTCTTGAAGATCCATTTATTTTCTATGGCTTGCCGATCATCAGGCAAGTCCACCAAAGTCCGCACTTTGTTCTCATACATGGATCCCATCTTAGATTTCATAGCCTTCAAGCCATTTTGCGGAATCTGGGCTCATCATCGCTTCCTCATAGTTCGTAGATTCATCATGGTTTAGTAACATGATATCCAGAACAGGATTACCCTACCACTCTGGTGTGGATTGTACTTTGGAAGACCTACGAGGAATCACTGGAACTGATTTCTATGATGAACTACTTTCCAATTCGGGAGAAGGTACAATTACCTTATCGATCTTTACTTTCCTCCCACTCACTTCTTTCGAGTGAAACTGCTTCTCTAGAAAGGATCCATTCTTAGGAACGATTATCTTGCCTTCGGATCTGTGATAGAAGGTGTACCCAACAGTTTTCTTTGGGTATTTTAGGAAGACGCACTTCTCCAATTTGGGTTCGAGCTTATCAGATTGAAGCTTTTTCACATAAGTATCGCAGCCTCAAACTTTAAGAAACGACAACTTTGGTTTCTTGCCAAACCGCAGTTCATAAGGCGTCGTCTCAATGGATTTTAATGGTGCCCTTTTTTTAAAGTGAATGCAACTGTCTCAAATGCATAACCCCAATATGATAGTGTGGTAAATCGGTAAGATACATCATAGATCGCACCATATCCAGTAAAGTGCGGTTACGACGTTCGGACACACCATTATGCTGTGGTGTTCCATGTGGCGTGAGCTGTGAAACTATTCCACATTGTTTTAAATAAAGGCTAAACTCGTAACTCAAATATCTATCTATCTATTATATTATTAAAACGATTGAAAACGAACGGTGAAGATTAATCGCTCTAAAGGTAAGAAAAATCAACGACCAAGATATACCAGCATAAATGTTTCAATCTACGTGCAAGAAACCATCTCACGTACATGTACCAGACCAAACCGAGTATGGGTAAAAAAAAGAGACCAAAAGGGAGTACAATTGATTAATCTCCGTGAAAAATACGCCCATTGAGGATGGCCGGTAGATTTCCTACTGAAACACGCACAACACAGCTTATTGATTTCTGATTGAAAGACACACACACAACTTGATTTCCGGCAGGAATAGAAACGTAGCTGAGAAGTGCACACCGCTGTGCGCCTGGCGAACACTTAAGGCTGCCGCCACATGCCCGGAGATTGAAGGCACAGCAACACCACATCTATATACGTCAATGTTGGAGGCACATCAGCCGGTACAAATCGACGGCAGTATATAAACACATCCAATAAAAAGCTTAAGATGCCAAGATGCCCAACAGGTCAAAGCCATGACAACAGCGCTATCATCAACTTTGGACAATACGTCCGCAGGTACTTGATTAAATTTTTCCAGCCATGTCTACAGAACTTCCATAAGACCAACGTGTTACCATGTGAATTTTTATTTAATAGTTTAGTAAATCACTTATTTCAGAAATCGTCTAATGGTAACAATACCATTGATCTACAGAGCCAGGAAAAAAGCGGAGTAATCCCTGTCCGGATAGCCGAACGCTCCCAAGGAGCAGGCCCGAACAAGGAAACACCATATCCATACTTTTTTTTGCGAGGGGAAACACCATATCCATACAATGATGCACGTGAGCTAGCTTTATACCCCGTACAATAAAAAAAATAACAAATCTGATTACCGTCAGATTAAAATGTGAGTTGATCTGTGCTTAAATTAACCTCAATGATAGGATTAGATGCTTTTGATCATCGAATGCTAATTTTACATTAGTCCGAAGAATAACAGAACAAAAATGTTTATTACTAAATTTATATCATAACATTGGGTCAATGACGAAAGTACCAATCAAGTATCCCACATAAGTGTAGAAATTCCCACCAACGTCCCATCATATTTCCTCGAGATTCATACGATAGCTATGATTTTTTTGTAGTTTAAATTATATATCACGAGCAATGTGGGCAAAAATACTAAATAAGATCTGTTCACCTACACTGGCAAATATTTGTAGTAAAAAATATAATATTTATAACTGTAACATGCGGGTGAAGGAAAGAAATAGGTTTAAGCAAGAAGGTTAGGAGAAAATCCATTACAAGTATATGAATAACCATTTTGGCTATGCTAAAAAACATAATACAATGCAAAAGAACATGTGCATTACACAAAAAAACAAGCTACAATGTCCTCGAGTGAGAGAAAATATAACAATTTCCACACCATTCACAAATTAGGTTATTTTAGTCTGGAAAGGAGTGAAATAGCTAACATTAAGATGAGAAGACGTGGATGCACATATATTGTATTGATTGCACTAGAGAAACAAAATTGTAATATGCTGGTGCAATTGAAGATGATGGAATAGATAACAAAATAATGATACAAGTCATCAATGCTTCTTTCTCTTTGTAATGACTTATAAAGTAATATCGGTGCAAAAGAAAAATGTATATGGATGAGAAGGAAAGGAATTTGGAAACCTCACGACCACATTTAGATCTACCAATAACTTACACAAATCAAGAGATTTTCAGAAAATTACAGTCGGACCCAAAGTTTAATAAAGTTTTCTAATTTACTTCTGTATATAAATACGCAAGTAACGGCTAAAATTAGACATGCTGAGCAAAAATATTAAAATATTTAGCAAATCTAGCCACGCAAAGGCGCGGTTTACATTGCTAGTTCTCCTCTATGATCAGATTGTAGAAACTTTATTTTCTTGTTACAATGATTCTCCACTTCACGCTGAAATTTTTTGAACTTTTCAAATGTTTCAGACTTGTGCTTCATTAAGTAGATATACTCATATCTGCTCAAATCATATGTGAAGGTCAGAAAATAACAATACCCGCCACAAGCATCAACACTCATTGAACCGCATACGTCGGTATGTATTATTTGCAACAGGTCAGTAGCTCGTTCCATTGTTCCGGAGAACGGAGTTTTAGTCATCTTGCCCAAAAGGCACGGTTCGCAAGCATCAAATGATTCATAACCAAGTGATTCTGAAAATCCATCTTTATGGAGTTTCTTCATGCGCTTTACACCGATATGACCCAAACGGCAGTGCCACAAATAAGTTGCACTATCATTATTAACTTTGCATCTTTTGGCATCAATATTATGAATATGTGTATCACTACGATCGAGATCCAACAAACTATTTTATTGGGTGTATGACCATTGAAGGTTTTATTCATGTAAACAGAACAACAATTATTCTCTGATTTCAAATGAATAATCTTATTGCAATAAACATGATCAAATCATATTCATGCTCAACGCAAACGCCAAATAACATTTATTTAGGTTTAACACTAATCCCGAAAGTATAGGGAGTGTGCGATGATGATCATATCAATCTTGGAACTACTTCCAACACTCATCGTCACTTCCCCTTCAACTAGTCTCTGTTTATTCTGTAACTCCTGTTTCGAGTTACTAATCTTAGCAACCGAACAAGTATCAAATACTCAGGGGCTACTATAAACACTAGTAAGGTACACATCAATAACTTGTATATCAAATATACCCTTGTTCATCTTGCCATCCTTCTTATCCACCAAATATCCAGGGTATTTCCGCTTCCAGTGACCATTTCCTTTGCAGTAGAAGCACTTAGTTTCAGGCTTTGGTCCAGCTTTGGGCTTGTTTATGGGAGTGACAACTTGCTTGCCATTCTACTTGAAGTTCCCTTTCTTTTCCCTTTGCCCTTTTCTTGAAACTAGTGGTCTTGTCAATCATCAACACTTGATGCTCTTTCTTGATTTCTACCTTCGTCGATTTCAACATCGCGAAGAGCTCGGGAATCGTTTTTCGTCATCCCTTGCATACTATAGTTCATCACGAAGTTCTAGCAACTTGGTGATGGTGACTAGAGAACTCTGTCAATCACTATCTTATCTGGAAGATTAACTCCCACTTGATTCAAGCGATTGTAGTACCCAGACAATCTGAGCACATGCTCACTGCTTGAGCTATTCTCCTCCATCTTTTAGCTATAGAACTTGTTGGAGACTTCATATCTCTCAACTCGGGTATTTGCTTGAAATATTAACTTCAACTTCTGGAACATCTCATATTGTCCATGACGTTCACATGTCTTTGAAGTCCCGATTCTAAGCCGTTAAGCATGGTGCACTAAACTATCAAGTAGTCATCATATTGAGCTAGCCAAATGTTCATAACGTCTGCATCTGCTCCTGCAATAGGTCTGTCACCTAGCGGTGCATCAAGGACATAATTCTTCTGTGCAGCAATGACGATAAACCTCAGATCACGGACCCAGTCCGCGTCATTGCTACTATCATCTTTCAACTTAGTTTTCTCTAGGAACACATATAAAACATACGGAAGCAACAACACGAGCTATTGATCTACAACATAATTTAAAAAATACTATCAGGACTAAGTTCATGATACATTAAAGTTCAATTAATCATATTACTTAAGAACTCCCACTTAGATAGACATCCCTCTAATCATCTAAGTGATCACGTGATCCAAATCAACTAAACCATGTCCGATCATCACATGAGATGGAGTAGGTTTCAATAGTGAACATCACTATGTTGATCATATCTACTATATGATTCACGCTCGACCTTTCGGTCTCAGTGTTCCGAGGCCATATCTGCATATGCTAGGCTCGTCAAGTTTAACCCGAGTATTCTGCGTGTGCAAAACTGTCTTACACCCGTTGTATTTGAACGTAGAGCTTATCACACCCGATCATCACGTGGTGTCTCAGCACGAAGAACTGTCGCAACGGTGCATACTCCGAGAGAACACTTATACCTTGAAATTTTAGTAAGGGATCATCTTATAAAGCTATCGTCGAACTAAGCAAAATAAGATGTATAAAAGATAAACATCATATGCAATCAAAATATGTGACATGATATGGCCATGATCATCTTGCGCCTTTGATCTCCATCTCGAAAGTACTGTCATTATTTCCATCGTGACCGGCACGCAACCATGATCTCCATCATCTTGATCTATATCAATGTGCTGTCACATGGTCGTCTTGCCAACTATTGCTCTTGCAGCTATTGCTATCGCATAGTGATAAAGTAAAGCAATTATTTGGCGCTTGCATCTTATGCAATAAAGAGACAACCATAAGGCTTCTGCCAGTTGCCGATAACTTCAACAAAACATGAACACCTCATATAAAAACTTATATAGATCGCTACGATATGACTGAGGTGGAATATGGCGGAGGGGGGAACCGCACACGGCTGGGAGAGATCAACAGATCAACTTGTGTCTATGGGGTGCCCCTTGCCTCAGTATATAAAGTAGGAGAGGAGGGGAGGGGCCGGCGCTCTCTATGGCGCGCCCTGGGGAGTCCTACTCCCACCGGGAGTAGGATTCCCACCCTTCCATGTAGCAGGAGTAGGAGTCAAGGAAAGGGAAGAGAGAAGAGAAGGAAGGAGGGGGCACCGCCCCTCCCCCTAGTCCAATTCGGACTAGGCCTTGGGGGCGTGCAGCCTGCCTCTCTCTCTCTCTCCCCCTTAAAGCCCAATAAGGCCCATATACTCCCCGGCGAATTCCCGTAACTCTCCGGTACTCCGATAAATACCTGAATCACCCGTAACCTTTCCGATGTCCGAATATAGTCGTCCAATATATCGATCTTTACGTCTTGACCATTTCGAGACTCCTCATCATGTTCCCGATCTCATCCGGGACTACGAACTACCTTCGGTACATCAAAACACATAACTCATAATATAAATCGTCACCGAACTTTAAGCGTGCGGACCCTACGGGTTCGAGAACTATGTAGACATGACCGAGACACGTCTCCGGTCAATAACCAATGGCGGAACCTGGATGCTCATATTGGCTCGTACATATTGTACAAAGATCTTTATCGGTCAAATCGCATAATAACATACGTTGTCACCTTTGTCATCGGTATGTTACTTGCCCGAGATTCGATCGTCGGTATCTCAATTCCAAGTTCAATCTCGTTACCGGCAAGTCTCTTTACTCTTATGTAATGCATCATCCCGCAACTAACTCATTAGTCACATTGCTGGCAAGGCTTATAGTGATGTGCATTACCGAGAGGGCCAAGAGATACCTCTCCGACAATTGGAGTGACAAATCCTAATCTCGAAATACGCCAACTCAACAAGTACCTTCGGAGACACCTGTAGAGCACCTTTATAATCACCCAGTTAGGTTGTGACGTTTGGTAGCACACAAAGTGTTCCTCCGGTAAACGGGAGTTGCATAATCTCATAGTCATAGGAACATGTATAAGTCATGAAGAAAGCAATATCAACATACTAAATGATCAAGTGCTATGCTAACGGAATGGGTCAAGTCAATCACATCATTATCCTAATGATGTGATCCCCTTAATGAAATGACAACTCATGTCTATGGCTAGGAAACTTAACCATCTTTGAATCAACGAGCTAGTCAAGTAGAGGCATACTAGTGACACTATGTTTGTCTAGGTATTGACACATGTATTATGTTTACGGTTAATACAATTCTAGCATGAATAATAAACATTTATCATGAAATAAGGAAATAAATAATAACTTTATTATTGTCTCTAGGGCATATTTCCTTCACAATCCTCCCACTCGGGGGCTTAGCTGCGACCACGTAATCACCTAAGTTAAAAAGCACTCCGAGTGGAGAGCAATCCTCCCACTCGGGGGCTTAGCTGCGACCCCGTAATCGCCAAAGTTAAAAAACACTCCGAGTGGAGAGCAATCCTCCCAATCTGGGGCCTAGCTGCGACCCCGTAATCGCCTAAGTTAAAAAACACTCTGAGTGGAGGGCAATCCTCCCACTCGGGGGCTTAGCTGCGACCCCGTAATCGCCTAAGTTAAAAAACACTCCAAGTGGATAGCAATCCTCCCACTCAGGGGCTTAGCTGCGACCCTGTAATCGCCTAAGTCACGAAGGCGTCGACTGAGCATTACCTCTGAGCTACGCCACAAGTACAGTATTCCGTCCCTATCCGTAAGGACGGCGAGGCGTCGACTGAGTTCTACCTCTGAGCTACGTCACAAGTACAATGTTCCGTCCTTATCCACAAGGGCGACAAGGCGTCGATTGAGCACCACCGCTGAGCTACGCCACAAATACAATGTTGCGTCCCTATTTGCAAGGACAATAAGGTGTCGACTGAACACCGCGATTGAGCTCCGTCACAAGCACAATGTACTTTTATTCGGCAAAGGGTGAGAAAACCAAGTCCGCTCGGGGCCGAGGGACAATCAGAAACAGTGTAGGAAATAGAGCAAAAGCCACGATATCCAAAGGAATCCAAGTTCGGATAAACCCTGCAAAAGTTTAGAACTGTAGCAGGCTGGAGTACTCAGGCGTCAAGCCTGAACAAGTTTACCGATTACACTATCACTCGGCATTCCGAGGCAAATAAAGGTGGAGCATAATGTTTTTCAGTCACTCGTCAGGAGAAGGGCTGGCTGGATCACAGAAACTGTCAAGATCAATGCTGGCTGGAATGCCAGTGGCAGCCTCAAGAAAGGTGTCCATGAAGGACTACAAGGTGTGCTTCTTAGTGTTCGCAACCTTGAGGGCCGCCAGCTTGTCTTCTCTGGGGTCTTTGCAGTGCACTCGGACCAATGACAGGGCAACGTCAGCGGCACAGCGAGCAAATTATTTCTTCTATTCCTGCACTCGGCCAAGGATCTGATTTAGTCGAGACATCAGCGACTCGAGATCTTGTGAAAGTTTCGCCTAAGCCCAGAGTTCGGCATCAACCCGAGTCATCGCCGCCTTCAGTCGAGCCAGATAAGTAACAACACTGTCCATGTGTGATTCCAACCGCAGCAAGTTCATCGCAACATCATCTTTAACAGGACAATTGATGGGGTCGAGACCCGTCTCGACCCACCCAGTCTCAGCCTCAAAGTCTTGGCAAAGTTCTGCACAATCAGAAAAAATGGTGAGTCGGCAGTATAACAAGACGTTCCAATCGACCGCAAGTAATCAGTCGAACGATGATACCTTCAAGCTTCAGGACCAGTTTTGCAGCAAGTTGTCCCACATAGGACTCCAGCTCACCCGTCTTGGCTTTGAGGCTTCCAACTTCATTGGTTAAGTTCTCCTTGTCCTTCTTTAGTTTCTCAACCTCCCGATTGGCCTCAGAGATGGCGGTCTTCAACTTCGAGTTCTCCTCTTCCAACTTGCCGACTGAAGCCAGCTTCTTGTCCGCAAGCGCTGTCTTCTCTCGCTCCTCCTTCCGAGCAGCAGCAAGATCCAGATCCTTCTTCTCCAGAGCCTCCTTCATTTTCTCTAAAGAAACAACACTCTTCAGACGAGCTTGAAGTTGACGGTTTTCACTACACATCTGTTTGTGTGAAGTCACTCAGTTCAAAGAGACTAAAAAAACACTGAGAAGCGCGAGCCACAGGTGTACAGGTGACGATTGTTACCTCCCATGATAGTTGTTTCTTCCTGAGCAGTCTTGAGGTTCTTCTTCGCAGTTCAAGATCAAGATTGAGGTTGATTTGCTTCTTCTTCAACTCAGAAAGTTGAGCCCCAAGATCACAAGACCTCTGCAATCAGCGAGACAGATATATCATTCGACAAAGACCTCTGCAATCACAGTGAAAGTTACTTTAAGACTACTGCTGAATCAAACATTCAACAGTAGTCTCGGGGACTACACCCAGTGGGTGCACTTAGTGTTCCCCCACTGGTTCGGATTAACGCTCAGCATGGTCTGCCCAGCATGCACTACAAAAAAACACATATCCGTGACATTTTGGGCCGAACGAATTTTTTTCCTGTCATAGATATGACACTTCTATGACGATAATTGTGACAAACCTGGTATCATCATAGATGTGGTGGGCTCCTACTTCTATGACAAAAAATCATGACAGAAAATGGGCTTTTCGTCCTGGGCGGGCCGGAGACGCAGCTGCATGGCATTCTTTGGGCCGTCCATGACGGAAAAAACCGTGGTAGAAGCGAGGGCGAGGAAAATTTCGGGAGTTCCTGATTCGGTGGATGGTCGGGCCGAAGCGATGCGCGCTTCTCTCATACACGCGTGCTGCGTGTGTGCGCGGTGTTGGCTCTAATCGAACCCGAGCGAGGTGTTGGGCACTAATCGAACCCGGCGATTACTGCTGCAGGCTACGCGTTCTCGATCCCAAGCGATCGATCGATGGCTGTTAATCGAACCCGATCGGCGATTCGCCGCTCTCGCTGCTAATCAAGCTGATCGATGCTGTCTCTCTAGATGAACAGTGAGCGTTGTGGGGGGTGGATGAACAGTGAGCGGTGGGGGTGGATGCAGGACCCCGTGGCTTTGCCTCTGGATGAACAGGACGACCCCGTGGAGGGCTAGATGAATAGTAGACGGTGGAGGGGTGCCCGTGGAGGGGTGGTTGAACAGTAGCCGGTGGAGTAGCGCGCGGTGGAGGCTGGATGAACAGGAGCCCGTGGAGGCTAGAGGAGGTCGATGGTAGCCCGTGGAGGCTGGAGGAGGTCGACGGTGGAGATGAACAGATCCGTGGAGTCCGCTTTCGGATGCGCCACACCGTCCCCGATGAACAGGACCCCCGTTTCGACCGTAGCGCTCCAACACAAGTCCGTTTCGTCCGTTTTGCGGTATGCCACACCCCTCCCGAAAAACATGACCCCCGTTTCGACCGCAGGAGGTCCATTTCCTCCATTTAGCGGTACGCCAGACCCCTCCTGATGAACAGGATCCAGTTTCGAACGTGGCCGGTCGAACACAAGGTCGTTTCCTCCATTCTACGGTACGCCAGGCCTCGTTTCCATCGCCTGTTCCGTCCAAGCCCTCCCGATGAACACGATGACGCATTCCGTTCTGACCCAGCCGGTTGGCTCCCACGCGTTCCGTTGCCTCCCGATTAACACGACGCATTATGTTGCCTCCCCATGAATACGACGCATTCCGTTGCCTCCCCATGAACACGACGACGACGCTGTTTCTTCGTTCCGACCCAGCCATGTACATGAGTCCTGGCCGTACGTATGCACGAGTAGGCGTTCGAGATCCCGCCCATATGTATGTACGTGGCCGTATTTTCTTTCTTGCACCCTGGCCGTTGTACGTACGTGTACATGCTACATGCGTGCCTTTACTACGACATGTGCGTGCCTCTACTACGACACGTGCGCGCCTCTACATCCACCAGTATGTACGTACACATTCGCGACCAGGTGGGTCCCGACTGTCAGGCATTTCCTTGCGTGCGAAGATGTAGCTGGTGGGCATCAGCAGTCAGGGGGTGAATCGTTTTTTTGGACGCAGTTCCTTGCGTGCGAAGATTTAGCTGGTGGGTCCCAGCAGTCAGGAGGCGAATCGTTTTTTTTGCCCAGACGCACTTCCTTGCGTGCGAAGATGTAGCTGGTGGGTCCTAGCAGTCAAGGGGGCGAATCGGTTTTTTTTTGCCCGGACGCACTTCTTTGCGTGCGAAGATGTAGCTGGTGGGTCCCAGCAGTCAGGGGGCGATTTGTTTTTTTTCTCGAACGCACTTCCTTGCGTGCAAAGATGTAGCTGGTGGGTCCCAGCAGTCAGGGGGCAAATCATTTTTTTCGCGAAATACGGTGGCCCATCCAGTGGGTCCCCGCTGTCAGGTGGAGGAATAATTATTTTGCGCGTAATAAGGAGGCACTTCCTTGCGGCTGTCGTGGACCCAGCTGTCAGCCTCTCCACGTACAGTCCACGTCCGATGGAAGTCGTTCCTTGACCACGTTGACCACGCCACGCTGAGAGCACCACGGCGATGGATTATGGCGAGGCCTAGGAAGGGGATGACGCGGAGCCGGGGAAGACGCGACAGTGGATGCACACGCGGAGAGGAGTACGAGGGTTCACTGGTTCGACTGCGCTGTCGTCGCCGCAGAATAACATGGGTGTGGGTGAGTGGAGGGATGGCCTGGCCAGTGATGGGAGTAGTAGGGGGCGGTGAGGCCTCCGCGGCAGCACAGCCGGCCATGGGAGGCAGGAGCAGGCGGCACGACCGGCACAGCTTTGGGCGGCTGGAGCAAGAAGACCAGAGGTTGAAGAAGCACGACGGCCGTTGGATGGACATCGTACGGTCACTGCAGCTAGAATCGTTTATATTGACTAAGTTGACAAAGCCCTTGGTACATCAACTTAGTGTGCCCACAGGTCAGCTTCCGAAGCAGTGCGCCCCAGATGTCAGGGGGAGGAATCATTTTTTGGGCGGGTGAAGCTAGAATATCCGAGATTGAAGAAGAAGCACGACATCCGTTGGATGGACACCCAACGGCCACTGCTTCTAGAACCGTGTGTTGACTATAAGTTGACAAAGCTTTGCGTACGTGTCAACTCTGTTTTTTTAGGAGATGCGTCAACTTAGTAAGGCCAGAAGTGTGTGGCAGAGAACTTATAGCCCATTTGAGATTTGTAAGAATGTGTAGCCCATTTTTGAATTCTAATGGAATTTACTACAACCCATTTACAGTTTGTCAAAAGTACAGCACATTTCAACCAACCGTTCAAAACAGAATTCAATATAATTTCCCACATTTTGATGGGATCCGAAATATTTTTATCTTGAAATTTCTAGTCAGATTAAATATAATTTCAATATAAATTGATATTACGTAAAAATCCAACGAAACATTACGCTCGCAACAATTAATGAAATTAAAATTTTCAATATCCAAAAATAATATTTTATAAAGTAATTACGTGTTTGGTGCATTTTTTATATTTACTGCCCAGTTTTTATAATTACTTCCCATTTATCATTTCTTAAAGCCCATTTTCTTGTTAAGCCTAATGTATCCCTCCGAGGAAACATTTGCAGCCCAGCGGGGCAGAGAATAACAACTTGACCTTGTCTGGGTATTCCTAAAAAAAAGTATAGCTCGGCTAGCCATTTTCAGCTTGAAAAAAATTGATATCTGGGCTGGATATCTGGCCTGGGCTATTCGGGCCACAGCCCGCCCAGTTAATACCTGCAGCGATGTTTTCGTTGTTGTTTAGAGGAGAAAAATTAATATCTTGCCTAAACATCAAAAATCTCTGCAGTGCTCACACCTCAAAAACACAAATACTGCTCGAGCTGCTTGGTCCCAGCTGTCGGCCACTTCTTGTGCAATTCTCTCGTTTATTAACTACTCCCTCCTTTCCGGTTTATAGTGCTCAATTCAAAAATCTCACCAATCAAGATAGATGGCGATTGGTGGAATACTTTTTGTAGTTTTTCAAAAGCACCTAGTTAATGCTCTTATTATCCTCAAAAAATTACGTTTATCAATGCATTTATTGCAATGCATGCATGCATAAAGTACATGCATTGGTCAATTTTCTCTTAATACTTGCATGCAATGATTTAATGCACCTTGGAATCTGAACATGTGATGGAAAACTACCAAATTGAGCCTTATAAAATAGAAACACTAAAATTTTAAGATAAGCCCTATAAACCGGAAAGGAGGAGTACATAGGTTGACAATGGTGTGGGACCGTGATGTCAGGAAACCAGTAGGAAGAAAAATAAATTATAGTTATATATATATATATATAAGGAGGCACTTGCATACGTGAGGCTATGGCCCTGGTGGGTCCCCATTGTTATCCTCTCCAAGTAAAGTCATCTCCTCGCCCGCGCGCGCTTTCCGCCCAAAACAGTGAGCGCCGCCCACCCCGCTTACCGGTGCAGGCGATTGCTCCGCCTTCAAATGACACAAGTGTCGTCCGTCCGTCCATCTGCCGCCCACATTAATGATACGCGGTTGCCGAGGCGGCTACTCCGGCGCCAAACGTCCGTCCCTCCGCCGCTCCCATTGCTATATAAACTACTGCGCCGGCCATAGCCGCAGTCATCCGCATCCGTTCCCTTTCTCCTGTCCACACCACTACTGCCCACCATGGCTTCCTCGCGCTCCAGCGCTCTTCAGGACGGGCGTACGACAGACCACAAGGAGATGGCAGCCATTGCTGCCGACCGGCTGGCCGGCAGGCAGCCGGAGGACGATGACGTCCCAATGGAGAACATTGTAGTCGACGATCCGGCGCCAACCCCCTCCTCCGCGCCATCCTCACTGATGCATTGCACCATGACCATCGGCGAGGCCCGTGCCCTATATATGGACACGGTGAGGCAGATGCGTGAGGAGCAATTCCGGGAGGCGCATGCCGCCGCCGCCTACCACCACCATCTCCTCCAGGAGCACCTGCAGGCGGAGGAGCAGATCGCCGCGGAGCGGGCGGAGCAGGAGGCGTTGCTCGACTCGTACCGCTCTTCCTGCAAGGGTTGGCTCGAGCGCTGGCTGTACCGCATGCGGGTGGCGGAGGCTGCGGCCGCCTACAAAGAGTGCGATGAAGCGGGCGAGGCGCTATTTGGCGAGACTGAGGACGAGGCAGAGGACCATGCCGGCTCCGACGAGTCCCCGCTGCGCTGGCATCGACGAGGCCCTGCTCTGCCGAGGCCCCGCGGCGCCAACAACGAGGCAGAGGACACCGCCGGCTCCGCCGAGGCCCCACCCCACCAACAACGAGGCAGAGGACATCGCGGGCTCAACCGAGGCCACACCCTGCCAGTAACGTGGGGGAGGATTTCCCCCGCTCCGCCGGCAACGAGACAGAGGACATCGTCGGCTCTGCCGAGGCCCCGCCCCGCTGCCAACGAGGCCGCGCCACATAGAAAACGAGGAAGAGTCGAACATGGTAGGTCGTCGCCGCTCAGGTCCAAGTAAGGCCACCGCTGCTACCCTCTGGTTGAAGCCAAGCTAGGCGGGTTGACCATTGCCGGCCGGTTAGCTTCTTGGCGGCGACGTGGAGTCGGTGAGCTGTGCTGGAGAAGAACCCTGCTTCTACTTAACTGCTGGTGCAGTTGGCTGACTGACACGTGGGCCCAACAGGCCACATGTCAGTTACGCAAGTGCACCTGCAGTTAAGTCACTAAAGGTTCTGTTCGGCTCAGCGGGACACAGGTGGGTAGCTTTGGTTAATTAATTATACCTCCGGCGCACCCCTTTTTAGTTGAAGAATGTATGAAATATAATGAAATCCGGCATTTTTATATAAAATGCGACCGTGTATGAATGAAGGAACATGCAAAACAATACGTACTAGCATTGGAGGAACATGCAAAACAATACGTACTAGCATTGTTCCCAGGGTGATCACCTCGTTTGCAGCAGTTTCACATGTACTCCCTCCGGTCCTTTCTAGTCTGCATACAAGTTTTGTCTGCAGTCAAAGTATCTCTACTTTGACCAATCTTATACAAAAAAGTATGCCCTTTCACAATGTGCGAAGTAAAAAGGAACAAAAGGAGTACAAAGAGTTTGAGCAGCTTTTTAGCGTTTCTGTACATTGCAATCAAACACACAGGGATGGCAATTCATAGAGAACATTCAAAACAATCGATGATTATGAATCTCAGCGACTCACATGTCAGAGGCAATATTTACTTCACAACTAAAGAATGAAGAAAAAATTGATCGACGCTGCTGACAGCAAAGGGCGTCCCATTCGAAAATATCAAACACATGTCTTGCTAAATCAATCATCAAAATATGACAAGGTTGTCCCATTCCAAAATATCAAATGCATATGATTGTGGAATGGGCAGGGTTTGCCATCAGTTCGGACATTGACATGGCACCTCGTGCTAAATAAACCAGCTGTTCTTTTTGTGCAGTTCCACCAAAATCAACCAAATTTGCGCGTAGCTTGTATGATTAATCCCTTATATGTTTGATAACCCACAAGCGTAGGGGATCGCAATAGCTTCGAGGGTAAAGTATTCAACCCAAATTTATTGATTCGACACAAGGGGAGCCAAAGAATATTCTTGAGTATTAGCAGTTGAGTTGTCAATTCAACCACACCTGGATAACTTAGTATCTGCAGCAAAGTATTTAGTAGCAAAGTAATATGATAATAAAGGTAACGGTAGCAAAAGTAATATTTTTGGGTTTTGTAGTGATTGTAACAATAGCAACAGAAAAGTAAATAAGCGAAGAACAATATGTGAAAAGCTCATAGGCAGTGGATCAGTGATGGATAATTATGCCGGATGCAATTCCTCATGTAATAGCTATAACAGAGGGTGACACAGAACTAGCTCCAGTTCATCAATGTAATGTAGGCATGTATTCTGTAAATAGTCATACGTGCTTATGGAAAAGAACTTGCATGATATCTTTTGTCCTACCCTCCCGTGGCAGCGGGGTCCTAGCGGAAACTAAGGAATATTAAGGCCTCCTTTTAATAGAGTATCGGAACAAAGCATTAGCACATAGTGAATACATGAACTCCTCAAACTACGGTCATCATCGAGAAGTATCCCGATTATTGTCACTTCGGGGTTGTCGGATCATAACACATAATAGGTGACTATAGACTTGCAAGATAGGATCAAGAACACACATATATTCATGAAAACATAATAGGTTCAGATCTGAAATCATGGCACTCGGGCCCTAGTGACAAGCATTAAGCATAGCAAAGTCATAGCAACATCAATCTCAGAACATAGTGGATACTACGGATCAAACCCTAACAAAACTAACTTGATTACATGGTAAATCTCATCCAACCCATCACCGTCCAGCAAGCCTAAGATTGAATTACTCACGCACGGTGGTGAGCATCATGAAATTGGTGATGGAGGATGGTTGATGATGACGACGGCGATGAATCCCCCTCTCCGGAGCCTCGAACGGACTCCAGATCAGCCCTCCCGAGAGAGATTAGGGCTTGGCGGCGGCTCGGTATCGTAAAACATGATGAATTTTCTCTGATTTTTTTCTCCGTGGGACGGAATATATGGAGTTGGAGTTGAGGTCGGCGGAGCCTTAGGGGGCCCACGAGACAGGGGGGCGCGCCCAGGGGGAGGGTGAGGCCCCCACCCTCGTGGACAGGGTGTGGCCCCCTGGTCTTGATTCTTTCGTTAGTATTTTTTATATTTTCCAAAAAGTGCCTCCGCGGATTTTTCAGGACATTCCGAGAACTTTTGCTTTCTACACATAAAACAACATCATGGCAGTTCTGCTGAAAACATCGTCAGTCCGGGTTAGTTTCATTCAAATCATGCATGTTAGAGTCCAAAACAAGGGCAAAAGTGTTTGGAAAAGTAGATACGTTGGAGACGTATCAACTCCCCCAAGCTTAAACCTTTGCTTGTCCTCAAGCAATTCAGTTGATAAACTGAAAGTGATATATAAAAACTTTTACAAACTCTGTTTGCTCTTGTTGTTGTAAACATGCAAAGCCATCATTCATGTTTCAGCAAATATTATGAACTAACCATACTCACAATAACACTTAGGTCTCACAATTACTCATATCAATAGCATAATCACCTAGCGAGCCATAATAATAAAACTCAGATGACAACACTTTCTCAAAACAATCATAACATGATATAACAAAATGGTATCTCGCTAGGCCTTTTTGAGACCGCAAAACATAAATGCAGAGCACCTTTAAAGATCAAGGACTGACTAAACATTGTAATTCATGGTAAAAGAGATCCATTCAAGTCATACCCAATATAAACCAATAGTAATGAATGCAAATGACAGTGTGCTCTCCAGCGGGTGCTTTTTAATAAGAAGGGTGATGACTCAACATAAAACTAAATAGATAGGCCCTTCGTAGAGGGAAGCAGGGATTTGTAGAGGTGCCAGAGCTCGATTTTAAAATAGAGATTGAATAAGATTTTGAGCGGCATACTTTTGCTGTCAACGCAACAACTATGAGATGGCCGTATCTTCCATACTACATGCATTATAAGCAGTTCCCAAACAGAATGGTAAAGGTTTATACTCCCCCAACCACCAACAAGCATCAATCCATGGCTTGCTCGAAACAACGAGTTCCTCCAACTAACAACAATTCTAGGGGAGTTTTGTTTAATTATTTTGATTTGCTTTGATCTTTTTGGATCATGGGACTGGGCATCCCGGTTACCGGCCCTTTCTCATGAATGAGGAGCGGAGTCCACTCCTCTTGAGAATAACCCACCTAGCATGGAAGATATAGGAAGCCCTAGTTGAAACATGAGCTGCTCGAGCATACAAAACAGAATTTCATTTGAAGGTTTGGTTTGGCACATACAAATTTACTTGGAACGGCAGGCAAATACCGCATATAGGTAGGTATGGTGGACTCATATGGAACAACTTTGGGGTTTATGGAGTTTGGATGCACAAGTAGTATTCCCGCTTAGTACAGGTGAAGGCTAGCAAAAGACTGGGAAGCGACCAACTAAGAGAGCGACAACAGTCATAAACATGCATTAGAATTAATTTACACCGAGTACAAGCATGAGTAGGATATAATCTACCATGAACATAAATATCATGAAGGCTATGTTGATTTGTTTCAACTACATGCGTGACCATGTGCCAAGTCGAGTCATTCGATTCATTCAAAGGAGGATACCATCCCATCATACCACATCATAATCATTCTAATAGCATGTTGGCACGCAAGGTAGACCATTATAACTCATAGCTAATCAAGCATGGCACAAGCAACTATTATCTCTAAATGTCATTGCAAATATGTTTACTTCATAATAAGATGAATCAGAAACGATGAACTCATCATATTTACAGAAACAAGAGAGGTTGAGTTCATACCAGCTTTTCTCATCTCAATAAGTCCATCATATATCGTCATTATTGCCTTTCACTTGCACGACCGAACGATGTGTATAATAATAATAGTGCACGTGCATTGGACTAAGCTGGAATCTAAAAGCATTGAACTCAAAAGAGAAGACAAGTAATATGGGCTCTAAATTAAATAAATAATCATGCATATGAGAGCCACTAAACATTTTCAATATGGTCTTCTCGACCCCCAAAGGAAAGAAAAGAAAATAAAACTATTTACACGCGAAAGCTCCCAACAAGTAAGAAGAAGAACTAGAAATATTTTTGGGTTTTCATTTTAATTCTACTACAAGCATGGAAATTAAATTAACTAATTTTTTGGTTTTTCTCAAGGTTTATCAAACACACAGGAAGAAAACGAGAAAAAGAAATTTAAACTAGCATGGATAATACAATGAAAGAGTATGAGCACCGACGAATAGTGTGTGAACATGAATGTAAAGTCGGTGAGAAATACGTACTCCCCCAAGCTTAGGCTTTTGGCCTAAGTTGGTCTAATACCAAGGACCTCCTGACTGATATCCGTAGTTGTAGCTGGGCTCGTACTGAGATGCAGTAGCAACCGCCTCCTGAGCTGCGGCATGTTGGCGAGCTACCTCCGCTCTCCCCTCGTGTTCAGCTGCTTCCTCCCTGGTAATAACATATCTTTCTTTTGCCTGATAATCAAAAAGGAGAGGAGCAGGAAGAGTAACATGGACTACGTTGCGTCTGTCATAGATTAGTCGATAATGGAGGAATTGTTCATTCCTCCTAAGAAAATGATGATTGACCATAGCATCATAATCTAAATAAGCAGGAGGTATCATCACATCCCCCTCTCGTGGGGCTATACCAAGATAATTAGCCACATGGGTTGCATAAATTCCTCCAAGTAAATCTCCAGCTCTACCATTATTCTGCAACCTACGTGCAACTATTGCCCCCAAGTTATAACCTTTATAACCTAACACAGCACACTTGAGGACATAGAGATCAGGGACACACATAGACATCCTTCGTCCTTACGGTTAATGCATCTACCAATGAAGAGAGCAAAATAATGTATAGCAGGAAAATGAATGCTCCCTATAGTAGCTTGTGCTATGTCCCTGGATTCTCCCATAGTAATACTAGCAAGGAAGTCTCTAAATTCAGATTTGTGAGGATCATTAATATTACCCCACTGCGGGAGTTTGCAAGTAGTTGGAAAATCCTCTAAGTCCATGGTATAAGATGTATCATAAATATCAAATAGGACACTAGGAGAACTACGCGTACAGTTATATTTAAACCTCAGCACAAAGGAATCAGTCAATTGATAGTACTGAGGACACTTATCTTGGAAGAATTCCTCCAGCTCAGCATTACGCACATACGCGTCAAATTTCTTCTTAAAGCCTGCTTCGACCATAAAATCGTCGGATGGCCACTCACAAGCCCGTACATCTGCGTCCCTCGGTAATTCAACATCTTGCTCACGTATAGCAATCCTGGGTCCTTTCTTTACCGAGGAACCACCTTGGTACATTCTCCCAGACATAATTCTTTTTTCTGAAAAAATTCTGAAATTTTAGTAACTTCAAAATAGAAGTGAGTAAAACTAAACAAGATTGGTAGCAACTACTCCTACAAGTGCCTAGAGCCTATATCATGCACTAGAATTGCTTGGGACCTCATAAAATCAACATGCAAGCTCAAGAACATGGTCACCTATGCAGCAAAAATTTGCAATGAATAAAGCACTAGAACAAAAACTAATTGGACCAATGGAGGAGTCACATACCAAAGCAGTTTTGTGAATGGAGCTTCGAGCAAGGAGATCGAAAATCGCAGCAAAATGAGCTAGAACTCATGCTTGAGCTAGACGGGGATTTTTTTTGGGTAGAAGATGGAGTGTGTGGGTGCTGGCATAAGTGGAGGGGGGCCACCAGGGGTCCATGAGACAGGGGGGTGCACCCAGGTGGGGTGGGCGCGCCTTCCACTCTCGTGGCCTGGTGCTTGCCCCTCCTGCAGCGATTTCAGTGCCTAAAATCCTCAAATATTCCATAAAAATCATACTAAATTTGCAGGGCATTTGGAGCACTTCTATTTTTGGGATATTTTTTTAATGCACAGATAATTCAGAAAACAGACGGATAATACTATTTTTGCTTTATTTATTCTAAATAACAGAAAATAAAAAGAGGGTACAGAAGGTTGTGCCTTCTAGTTTCATCCGTCTCATGATCATCAAAATGAATCCACTAACAAGGTTGATCAAGTCTTGTTAACAAACTCATTCCAAATAACACGGAACTGGAGAAATTTCGAATAACACTAAGTTAGCTCAACGGGGATGTGAAAATCCCCAACAATAAGAATATCATACTTTTTCTTGATAGTAGGGAGAGGAAATTCAAAACCTCCAATAATGATAGTTGGAACTTTTCCAATAGAATTGATGCTATGAACTTGAGATTGTTTCCTCGGTAAGTGTACCATATGCTCATTACCATTAATATGAAAAGTGAGATTGCCTTTGTTGCAATCAATAACAGTGCCTGGAGTGTTCAAAAAGGGTCTACCAAGGATAATCGACATACTATCGTCCTCGGGAATAACAAGAATAACAAAGTCCGTTAAGATAGTGACATTTGCAACCACAATAGGCACATCCTCACAAATACCGACAGGTATAGCAGTTGATTTATCAGCCATTTGCAAAGATATTTCAGTAGGTGTCAACTTATTCAATTCAAGTCTAAGATATAAAGAGAGAGGCATAACACTAACACCGGCTCCAAGATCACATAAAGCAGTTCTAACATAATTTCTTTTAATGGAGCATGGTATAGTTGGTACCCCCGGATCTCCAAGTTTGTTTGGTATTCGACCCTTAAAAGTATAGTTAGCAAGCATGGTGGAAATTTCAGCTTCTGGTATCTTTATTTTGTTTGTGATGATATCCTTCATATATTTAGCATAAGTATTTACTTTGAGCATATCAGTTAAGCGCATACGTAAGAAAATAGGTCTAATCATTTCAGCAAAGTCCTCAAAATCCTCATCGTCCTTTGTCTTGGATGGTTTAGGAGGAAAGGGCATGGGTTTCTGAACCCATGGTTCTCTTTCTCTACCGTGCTTCCTAGCAACAAAATCTCTCTTATCATAATGTTGATTCTTTGATTGTGGGTTATCAAGATCAATAGCAAGTACAATCTCTTCATCATTGTTTTTGCTAGGTTGAGCATCAACATGAACATTATTATTAACATTATCACTAGGTTCATGTTCATCACCTAATTGTGTTTCAGCATCAGAGATATAAATATCATTGGGATTCTCAGGTGTGTCTACAGTAGGTTCACTAGAAGCATGCAAAGTCCTATTGTTTTTCTTTTTCTTCTGAACTAGGTGCCTCTAAATTATTTCTCTGAGAATCTTGCTCGATTCCCTTAGGGTGGCCTTCAGGATACAAAGGTTCCTGAGTCATTCTACCAGTTCTAGTAGCCACTCTAACAGCAAAGTCATTTTTATTGTTTAATTCATCAAGCAAATCATTTTGATCTTTAAGTACTTGCTCAGCTTGAGTAGCAACCATAGAAGTATATTTGCTAATGAGTTTGAGTTCGCCTTTAACTCTAGTCATATTATCGCTCACACGTCCTACCTCGATAGCATTATTGTTTAACTCTCTACCAACATAAGCATTAAAACTTTCTTGTCTAGCCATAAAGTCATCAAATTCATCCAAGCATGGGCTATGAAATTTAGTATAGGGGATTTCAACTTTATCATATCTATAGAGAGAATTTACCTTTACTACATGTGTCGGGTTATCAAGACAATGTGGTTCTTCAACAGGTGGTATATTAAGACCATGTATTTCTTCAATAGGAGGTAAATTCTTAACATCTTCAGCTTTAATACCTTTTTCTTTCATTGATTTCTTTGCCTCTTGCATATCTTCAGGACTGAGAAATAAAACACCTCTCTTCTTTGGAGTGGGTTTGGGAATAGGCTCGGGAGTTGGCTTAATTGCCTCAGGAATTGGCTCAGGAAGAGTCCAATTATTTTCATTAGTCAACATATTATTCAATAGTAATTCAGCTTCGTCGACTATTCTTTCCCTGAAAACACACCCAGCACAACTATCCAAGTAGTCCTTGAAAGCATCGGTTAGTCCATTATAAAAGATATCAAGTATTTCATTTTTCTTAAGAGGATGTTCAGGCAAAGCATTAAGTAATCGGATAAGCCTCCCCAAGCTTGTGGGAGACTCTCTTCTTTGATTTGCACAAAATTGTATATTTCCCGCAAGGCAGCTTGTTTCTTATGAGCAGGGAAATATTTAGCAGAGAAGTAATAAATCATATCCTGGGGACGACGCACACAACCAGGAGCAAGAGAATTATACCAAGTATTAGCATCACCCTTTAGCGAGAACGGAAATATTTTAAGGATATAATAATAGCGAGATTTATCATCATGGGTAAACAGGGTGGCTATGACATTCAACTTGGTAAGATGTGCCACAACATTTTCAGATTCAAGGCCATAAAAAGGATCAGATTCAACTAAAGTAATAATTTTAGGATCAACAGAGAATTCATAATCCTTCACTACACCACAACACTTAATTGGGCGCAGTTAATTGTCGGGATAAAAACTTGTCTAAGGGAAAACTACCTGCCGGGACATGTCTTACTGCCGCCAGAAGCATGTTAAGGCGGCCTAACTGCCGACAGAACTACAGTAACAAGGCACACCAACTGCCGGCACACTTTCCAGCACACGCACTGCCGGGAGGACTAAATGTCGGCCCACAGTCTGCCGGCCCATGCTGGACAACGTCTTCGGCGCGAAACGGTAAAAAGGCCTGGCGTGCAAGCCAGAAAAAGAGCCCGCGAATTTACGAAAATTTTGGGCCATCGTGAAATAGACGCGTCGGCCCTCTGGTGACCAGATCCGTAGCGCTACCCCCAAATCGCCCCTGCCTCCACCAGATCGACCGCCCCGCCGCCCACAATACCTAGCGCATCTCACCGCCGGCGCGCGGCCACCTCCAGCGCTCCTCCACCCATCACCACCGGAGCTCCTCCACCCCTCACCACCGCAAGCCGCCGCCACCCATGACCATCCACCACCGCCGCCGCTCCCAAGCATCCACCACCTCCAGCGCGCCCCGCCCCCACCTCCAGCGCTCCTCCACCCCTCACCGCCACAGCTCCTCCACCCCTCACCACCGCAAGCTGCCGCCACCCCCCGAGCATCCACCACCGCCGCCGCTCCCAAGTATTCACCACCGCCGCCGCCGCTCCCAACCTCCGGCACCGCCGCCCCAACCAACCATCCACCGGCGCCGCCCCCCTCCTCCAAACCATCCACCACCTCCACTAGACCGCAAGCCACTGCCGACCACTGTCGTCGTCGCCCAGAGCTGCAACCCCGAATCGTGCGTTTCCTCCCCGAGCAGGATTCCCTCTTTTTCTTGTTGGCCCTCCTCTACAAGCCCCCGAAGCAGCGGATCACCGCGTTGGCCCTCCTCTCCAGCGGGCAGCTCTGGCTGCTGAGCATCGACATCGCTAGCGCTTCTGTACTGGTTTTGAACAATTTCTGCGCCTTCTAGTACTGCTTACCTGAAGGTATATAGTTTTATCAGAGTTCTTACATCAGGGACATGTTCCCAATAGTTGTGTACAAATAGTTTCTACTACTGCTTCCTCTTTTTCTTGTTTGTTCTGGATGTGCAGCTATACACAACGTGTAGAAGTGTAATAATATTGAAGTAGTAGCACTGAACTATTCTGTCAGTTAGAACAAAGCATCAATTTTTAATTGCTTTGATCTAATAACATAAAAAACATGAGCTTTGAAGTAGCAGCACTGAACTATTCTGTCAGTAGCAGCACTGAACTATTTTTTCAGTTAGAACAAAGCATCAATTTTCTGTCAATTTGAAGGTTATTTACTTTGATCTAATAACAGCAAAAACCTGACTAAGTTGTTTAGTTAAGCTTTGGAGTTCATTTTAGGTCTTTGTTTGTTGAGTTGATGCCCCAAGGTAGTACCATCTTTGTTCGTGTTTTGCGAAATACGAGATGTGGACAGAACATGTGCTATGCTTTTATGATATAGACTTATGGAAAAGATGTGGACAAAGCACGTGCAATGCAATATTTCACTAACAGTTTGCTCTTATTTACAATGCAGTGCATGTTTGAGTGGGTGTATTTCCTACATTATTCCAACTTATATTTTATTAGGTGACTCTAGCTTAACCCTTATTAATTTTACAAGGTGATATTTGTAATTTGTTTGGGTTTAGTGTCACCTATTGTAGGCCTCTTCTACATCCTCTCCAAGTGCCGCCTCCTCTACTTCTTTTCCCCAAATGAGAGATTTGACAGGTGAGATTACTTTGCAAACTTGTCCCTTTTTCATTAGAGCAGTAACTAGAATGAGTCCAGTTTGTTTATCATGGCCCAACTGGTACTATCTTTGCCATCCTATAGCCCAATTTTTTTTATGTTGAAGAGATCTTCCATTTACCAATGACTATTATGGTTGATTTCTTAAAAGTCTTTGCTTCAGAGTATGCAGTTGAAAGTGGATTCTAAGTTCATGAGAAAAAGCAGCAGTGCGACCACAAGCAAACTAAGGAGATCATAATCTTGGTAGTTAAGTCTTGGCTATAGTATTTTTCTTTTGGATACATGCTTGCTGCTATTTCAGAACATTGAAACTTCATTTAGCATTTGGTTTCTTATAAGCTTCATGCAAATGAAACCATAGTGAACATATGAACTGAGCTTTTGCTTGGCCTGTGTATGCATGTCCTGAATGTGCTAAGTCTTTTTATGCATACAATTAGTGGAAGCTTTTACATGTCAAGTGTATGCATGTTCTCGAACTAAGCTTTTGCATGTCCTATGTAGTTGGCATGGTTTTAGAGTCGCTGATTAGTCGTTGTATAGTCGCCGACAAATTGCCAAGTCGTTTTCTAGAAATCAGGGCGACTCGCGACTTTACATCGACTTATGGTGACTATACAACGACTTTGGTCGACTAATCGCCGAGTCGCAGGGCTCGCGGCGACTTGACTAGTCGCGACTCAAAAACCATGGTAGTCGGAAGCTTAGTCTTTGATCCAATACTCTTTTTTCCCTTTTTGCGAGGGAATCTTTTTTCCTTGATGCAAGGAAAATGATGTCACATTCTTGATTATCTCTATGGTCCTGCATGATCTTTCATAAATCTAGTTATGTTATGCCTGACTTGTATTGTTTGGGAGAAATGTACCTTTTCATGTGTAAAAAATGGTTGACTGGCATTACACTGTTTAGTATTTTGTACGCAAACATGAATCTTACTACAGATACAGACGGGAAGTCTAAAATCATGGTAGTAGAAATAGGTGTTTTGTTAGCTACGCATCTATTTTGTTGAATGCGTCTTGTACAACTCAATTTGTGATTAAATGGTTGTTCTGGATATATGGTTGCCAACCGATTGACCATATAAGACTGGAAATAGTACCACCTTTTGACATTTAACTTGTTCTATTTTTGTTACCTAATAATTTATTTTTGCAGAAAGTGCTAGTCCAGTGGATAAGAACATCGGCACATGTGATTGGGAGCCCAAAATACTAATAAGAATGTACTCCCTCTGTATACAAATATAAGAGTGTTTAGATAACTACTTTAGTGATCTAAACACTTATATTTCTTTGCAGAGGGAGTAGTAATATCAGAGGTAATCAGATGATGTAACTGTGGTCAACTAGATTTTCTTAATTTGTGTGTCAAGGCCTGAAACTGCTGACATTTTATAGTTTCCTATTAAATTGAATATTCACTTGATGCCTTTAAGGAAGTTGATGAGAAATTCTCCTCATGATGTAGACGTCTTTGTTATAAAAAAAGTGGGAATGGTGCACTCATTATATTCTTTGAGTGTTGTAAATCAATGTATGCAGATGATGTTTTACAATACATGTACTTTTAAATTGTTCTCTTCATGTTCAGGTTGGAGATGTCCCCGAAGACTGGTTAAGATACCTTGCTGTAACCATATGCTCTGAGCTCAAGTAGAAGACTTGCAAGCTTTACTCTCTGTGCTAGTTCCATTCTGTACAACTTGGACATCTTGGAACTGCATCTGCTAAATTATGATGCAATTCTTTGTGTAATCTGTGAATAGCATACATTGTAATGATGTAAATGTTTGACTATGAGGATTTATAATATAAATGTGAAGTACATGTGCAGTTTCCTTCTGCCTTATTTGAATGGGTGCCTCATCAGTGTGTATTTGGATGTGAAATAAATGCAATACTAGAGAGGAATAGCCATCAATAATTTCAGGAGATCTCTATCTGCCGGGAATTATAATTCCCGGCATCTGTTCTCGTGGCAGTTCTATCTGCCGGTGGAATATCGTTCCCGACAGTTTGTCTGCCCTTGTAAGTGACTTCTTCCAGCAGTTTTTCTGTCCTTGCATTAGTGTTGTGGTGTAGTGCTTATCAGTAACACAGATAGGTGAAGTAGCAAAAGCAGGGTCCAGTTTCATTCTAGCATTAAGAGACTGCTGCTTCCATTTAGCTAATAATTTCTTAAGATCATATCTATCACTGCAAGCAAAGATAGCTCTAGCAGCTTCTTCATTCATAACATAACCCTCAGGAACAACAGGCAATTCATAATCATTGGGAGAATTTTCATCATCACTATTATCAATAATAGCATCTTCAATAATTTCATTCTCCCTAACTCTAGCAAGTTGTTTATCAAGAAATTCACATAATGGCAAAGTAGTCACTAGTAGAAAAGGGGGCAATGGTCCAGGCAGGGCCAGCCCATTACTCCCGGTTCAGTCCAGAACCGGGACCAATGGGGGCACTGGACCCGGTTCGTGAGCCCCGGTGGCCGGCCGGGCCACGTGGGCCATTGGTCCCGGTTCGTCTGGACCTTTGGTCCCGGTTGTGGGACGAACCGGGACCAATGGTCCTCGCTCCTGGCCCACCACTATTGGTCCCGGTTGGAGGCTTGAACCGGGACCGAAGGCTGCCCTTTAGTCCCGATTCAGGCCACCAACCGGGACTAAAGGGTTGGTCCTCGTTGCGGCCAGAGTTTAGTCCCACCTCGCCAACCGAAGGGAGTTCACACCGGTTTATAAGCCCCTCCCTCTCTGCCGTGTTGAGCTCCTCTCAAAATGAAAATAGATGCCCTTATACAGGAAATTTGACCTAAATTCATATTGAATTTCTCTGAAGTTAGTAGAAATTTATTATGAATTTAGGTCGAATTTTCTCTATAAGCGCATCTATGCTCATTTTTTTAGTAAAGTTAATCACAACTATTTTTTCTTCTATTTATTTCTGAGTAGTTTTTTATATATTTTTTTTTCTTTTCTGCTACATTTATTTTTTTCTTTTTATTTCTGAGTTGTAATAAGTCATTAAAAATAAGCATCTATGCTCATTTTTTTAGTAAAGCTAATCACAACTATTTTTTCTTCTATTTATTTCTGAGTAGTTTTTATATAGTTTTTTTCTTTTCTGCTACATTTAGTTTTTTCTTTTTATTTCTGAGTTGTAATAAGTCATTAAAATAAGCATCTATGCTCATTTTTTAGTAAAGTTAATCACAACTATTTTTCTTCTATTTATTTCTGAGTAGTTTTCTATATAGTTTTTTTCTTTTCTGCTACATTTATTTTTTTTTTTTTATTTCTGAGTTGTAATAAGACATTAAAATAAGCATCTATGCTCATTATTTTAGTAAAGTTAATCACAACTATTTTTTCTTCTATTTATTTCTGAGTAGTTTTATATATATATTTTTCTTTTCTGCTATATTTATTTTTTTCTTTTTATTTCTGAGTTTTAATAAGTCATTAAAAATAAGCATCTATGCTCATTTTTTTAGTAAAATTAATCACAACTATTTTTTCTTCTATTTATTTCTGAGTAGTTTTTTATATAGTTTTTTTCTTCTCTGCTATATTTATTTTTTTTCTTTTTATTTCTGAGTTTTAATAAGTCATTAAAAATAAGCATCTATGCTCATTTTTTAGTAAAGTTAATCACAACTATTTTATCTTTTCTGCTACATTTATTTTTTTTCTTTTTATTTCTGAGTTGTAAAAAGTCATTAAAAATAAAAAAGAGGCGCAATGCTCGTTAATTTGCTTCAAGCCTTTCGGAATAGTGTCAACTGCACTGCACATAGCTCTATGCAGTCTACCCTATTCCTCAAGGCTTGAAGCTAACCAACGTGCAGGTGAGCATTGAGCCTCTTCTTCATCGTCTCTGCACTCAGGGCTTATAAACAGCTGCGAGTGCCTCTCGCTTGGCGAGGTGGGACTAAAACCGGCCATGTGGAGGAACATCTGTCATCTTTCAAGTTCTTCATAGTGATCAACAGATATAAATCCCAAGTGACTCAGAGAATAGAGCTATGCTCCCCGGCAACAGCGCCAGAAATTAGTCTTGATAACCCACAAATGTAGAGGATCACAACAGCTTTCGAGGGTAAAGTATTCAACCCAAATTTATTTATTCGACACAAAGGGAGCCAAAGAATATTCTTGAGTATTAGCAGTTGAGTTGTCAATTCAACCACACCTGGATAACTTAGTATCTGCAGCAAAGTATTTAGTAGCAAAGTAATATGATAATAAAGGTAACAGTTGCAAAAGTAATATTTTTGGGTTTTGTAGTGATTGTATCAGTAGCAACGAAAAAGTAAATAAGCGAAGAACAATATGTGAAAAGCTCGGAGGCAATGGATCAGTGATGGATATTTATGCCGGATGCGATTCCTCATGTAATAGCTATAACATAGGGTGACATAGAACTAGCTCCAGTTCATCAATGTAATGTAGGCATGTATTCCGTAAATAGTCATACATGCTTATGGAAAAGAAGTTGCATGACATCTTTTGTCCTACCCTCCCGTGGCAGCGGGGTCCTAGCGGAAACTAAGGGATATTAAGGCCTCCTTTTAATAGAATGCCGGAACAAAGCATTAGCACATAGTGAATACATGAACTCCTCAAACTACGGTCATCCCTGAGAAGTATCCCGATTATTGTCACTTCGGGGTTGTCGGATCATAACACATAATAGGTGACTATAGACTTGCAAGATAGGATCAAGAACACACATATATTCATGAAAACATAATAGGTTCAGATCTGAAATCATGGGACTCGGGCCCTAGTGACAAGCATTAAGCATAGCAAAGTCATAGGAACATCAATCTCGGAACATAGTGAATACTAGGGATCAAACCCTAACAAAACTAACTTGATTACATGGTAAATCTCATCCAACCCATCACCGTCCGGCAATCCTACGATGGAATTACTCACGCAGGGCGGAGAGCTTCATGAAATTGGTGATGGAGGATGGTTGATGATGACTGCGGCGACGAATCCCCCTCTCCGGAGCCCCGAACGGACTCCAGATCAGCCCTTCCGAGAGAGATTAGGGCTTGGTGACGGCTCCATATCGTAAAACGCGATGAAACTTTCTCTCTGATTTTTTTCTCCGCGAGATGGAATATATGGAGTTGGAGTTGAGGTCGGCTGAGCCTCAGGGGCCCACGAGAAAGGGAGCGCGCCCAGGGGGAGGGCGCGCCCCCCACCCTCGTGGACAGGGTGTGGGCCCCCTGGTCTTGATTCTTTCGCCAGTATTTTTATATTTTCCAAAAAGTGCCTCCGTGTATTTTCAGGACATTTCGAGAACTTTTGCTTTCTACACATAAAACAACATCATGGCAGTTCTGCTGAAAACAGCGTCAGTCCGGGTTAGTTTCATTCAAATCATGCAAGTTAGAGTCCAAAACAAGGGCAAAAGTGTTTGGAAAAGTAGATACGTGGAGACGTATCAGTGTTGCAACGCCTTGAACTTATCGGCACCTCCTTTCTTGTGGTGGAAATGAATGATTCAATGTATTCATGAACATTTTGTGCAATTCCCATTGAAATCAAGCTGAGCACCCCTGTTTGCAAAAATACAAAAAGTGGTTAGTATAAAGCAAATTGTACTATGAATTGACAGTTTAAACATGCACCTACATGGTCCATTTAGAGCACACTTTTAGAAAAATGGAACTCACCAGAAAGAATCCTAGAACAACATTGTACTCGCGCATCACAACAAAAAAATGGAGATTTGTCAGCCCTTCTGAGAAGAAGTTAGTTTGGTCTTGTGGGGAGTAATGTAACCATCCTTCAACTGCTCCTTCTTATGAGAAGATAGACACGGCTTCTTCATCCTGGCATAATCAGAACTAGTCACTTCACGTACTCCATATTCTTCTTAAGAGGAATATGATCCTTTTTGTGCAAAGACAAGAGGACTACTAAATGCTAGCATCCCTGTTTGCTCGAAAAAATGGAAAGGAAATATTTAAAACAACACAGATGAAGCACTTTTCAAGGAAAATACCACTTTTTCATGACAGTATCTAAACAGTAGCACAACACCAATAGAGATGACAAAGCTCAATCATATGGATAAAATCAGTGGGCGAGTACCAACCTTTGTAAGGAGGCTTATTGTGTAGAGCATACAGATGAAGCACTTCTCCGGAACCATCTAATGCTATCTACAGTGGTGGCCATGCTTACTATATACTCTTCGATTAGTTTAATGTTTCTAACATCTTCTTGTGCAGTTCCACTAAAATATATGGTATCTTCAAAGAAGATCCCTGTTTGCACAAGTAGAGATAATTACGTATTACATTAAGAGTGGCATCAAACCAGTGGCAAAACAATTGCTCGTTCGAGCCATAGCAATAAATTAAGATGCAAAACTATATCATTACTTGTGTCATCACAGTTTCAGTGCTTCATTTCAGCATCGGGAGTTGATTTTTGTTTTTCTTCCGCTTGTTCTTCCCTTTCATCACTTGGTTCAATAACAAACAAGCTTCGCCTTTATTGTAATATTTGGCATGTCAATTAGGGAGCACAAGTATAGTACTAAACTTATTTTTCTGATGAAAGTGGCAAAATACAGGCCAACAGTTGTGAAATATCCTTATCTTACCTCAATGGGAAATTACGGTGCACATACAGATTGGAAGTCTTGTCTCCATTTGTGCAGTTCACTAAAATCAAGCAACATTATTGTACAAGTAGCACAACATATGAAACCACACTGCAGAATCATGTGAAAGAAGGCTAGTACTGACCTCTCATGATGCGGAATTCAACCAACTCACAAGAAGAAGATCTGAACCAAATTTGCCAACATGGATAGGAAGTAAGATCTCCTCTTGTGCAGTTCCACTAAGATCAAGCAATCAACCAACGTTGTCAGTGTGACATTTTGGTTGAACTGCACAAAACACTCTTAAAACAGAAGTGTTTTGTGCAGTGCAACAAAAGGTCACAATGGCAACGAGGTGAAGTAGATAACCCTATTTACACAGAGGTGCAAAGGAAACAATTAGTGGTCAATAACGGTGGAAGACCCAGAAGCCAACAAAAAGAAGCATCTACCTTGTCTAAATGGGAAAGAAAGCAAGATAGTAGCATTTCTCAAACGGTGGCATTGATTAATATTAAAATAGAGATTATATTAACAATAAAATTCGTTAAACATATCGTAGCGGTGCTTAGGCGAAGCCCTGCGTCGGTAGAACATCATCATCGTCACCACACCGTCGTGCTGACGGAACTCATCCCGACACCCAGCTGGACCGGAGTCCGGGGATCGTCATCGAGCTGAACGTGTGCTGAACTCGGAGGTGCCGTACGTTCGGTACTTGGATCGGTTGGATCGTGAAGACGTATGACTACATCAACCGCGTAGTCATAGCGCTTCCGCTTACGGTCTATGAGGGTACGTGGACAACACTCTCCCCTCTCGTTGCTATGCATCACCATGATCTTGCGTGTGCGTAGGAATTTTTTTGAAATTACTACGTTCCCCAACAGTGGTATCCGAGCCAGGTTTTATGCGTAGATGTCATATGCACGAGTATAACACAAGTGAGTTGTGGGCGATACACCTCAAGACCTAGATCCAGCGGACTGAGTGGCCCTATGTGATCTTGTTTCTCATGATATTTGAATTGAGATGTGACATATGCACAAACTATGGCTCTGACATAGCACCGGAGTTGATGTCGATCTGAGTGTAGATTCAATAAATGTGAAGCTATGGAGTCAGACTACGAATTTCTTACTCGAAGATAACTTGGACATTCTAGAATACTGCTGATTGCAACTCTTAGTCATCTGAGTCAAGCTTGGAATTAAATGTCACGAAGGTGCATTCATTTGGCTATAAGTAACCTCACCATGCAATCTCACTTAATGATGCACAGTCATGAATTCTAGATTACTACATTTTCAAACAAAGCTCGCTGATCTAAAATTATAACATCTCAGCTTTCACTTTCATCAACATATGAACATTAATCAGATGATCACATAAGCTAAGATGAATATGAATACAATCATACTAATGTATATCAATAATACAAGTACATCTCAAAAGTCAAATGAGTTGACAAAGCTTGTTAACTAACAGTTAAAACTGAACTTAGATACTTACTAAACATGTTCATGAAGAATCGATAAGTATACCTATATATAACTTCAAAAGCATCTTGCGTTATGACCACTTAAAAGTTTGCCATAGTACTACACAATACATGCACTATAACGATTAGCATCATTATAATACTAGTTTAAAATCAACTAATGCCATATCATCAACACAACACATTTCAAAACATCAAGTCTCAACATAAGATTCGCTATGGTCTCTGATAACCAACTAATCATGTGAGCTTGTGGACTGATGAGCATACATGAAATTAGGGCATTCATATGTGGATTAAACATATATCATGAGTAAGGCCCTAGTATCAAACAATGGTGACTAAAAAAATTATTGTGAGAAGGTGATAGTAGAAGTAGGACCATGACTTAGAGGTACTAGAATTAACAAGTTGAGCCATTGAGTGAGGACATAGCAAATAGGATGGGACCTTAAATGAATTTGTGATTAGTAACTTGAAACAGGAGTTACAGAATAAATAGAGACTAGTGAAGGGGAAGTGACGATGAGTGTTGGAAGTAGTTCCAAGATTGATATGATCATCATCATACACTCCCTATATTTTCGAGATTAGTGTTAAACCTAAATAAATGTTATTTGGTGTTTGCGTTGAGCATAAATATGATAAGATCATGTTTATTGTGATAGGATTATTCATCTAAGATAGAGAATAAATTGTTATTCTGTTTACATGAATAAAACCTTCTATGGTCATACACCCAATGGTGATGGTTTATTGAATCTTGATCATAGTGATACACATATTCATAATGGTGATGCCAAAAGATGCAAAGTTAATAATGATACTGCAACTTATTTGTGGCACTGCCGTTTGGGTCATATCGGTGTAAAGCGCATGAAGAAACTCCATAAAGATGGATTTTCGGAATCGCTTGGTTATGAATCATTTGATGCTTGCGAACCATGCCTTTTTGGCAAGATGACTAAAAATCTGTTCTCCGAAACAATGGAACGAGCTACTAACTTGTTGGAAATAATACATACTGATGTATGTGGTCCAATGAGTGTTGATGCTCGTGGCGGGTATCGTTATTTTCTGACCTTCACAGATGATTTGAGCAGATATGCGGATATATACTTAATGAAGCACAAGTCTGAAACATTTGAAAAGTTCAAAGAATTTCAGGGTGAAGTGGAGAATCGTCGTAACAAGAAAATAAAGTTTCTACATTCTGATCGTAGAGAAGAATATTTGAGTTACGAGTTTGGCCTTCATTTTAAACAATGTGGAATAGTTTCACAGTTCACGCCACATGGAACACCACAGCGTAATGGTGTGTCCGAACGTCGTAACCGCACTTTATTGAATATGGTGCGATCTATGATGTATCTTACCAATTTACCACTATCGTTTTGGGGATATGCATTAAAGACAGCTGCATTCACTTTAAATAGGGCACCATCTAAATCCGTTGAGACGACACCGTATGAACTATGGTTTAGCAGTAAACCTAAGCTGTCGTTTCTTAAAGTTTGGAGTTGCGATGCTTATGTGAAAAAGGTTTCAACCTGATAAGCTCGAACCCAAATCGGAGAAGTGCGTCTTCATAGAATACCCAAAGGAAACTGTTGGGTACACCTTCTATCACAGATCCGAAGGCAAAACATTCGTTGCTAAGAATGGATCCTTTCTACAGAAGGAGTTTCTCTCGAAAGAAGTGACTGGGAGGAAACTAGAGCTTGATAAGGTAATTGTACCTTCTCCTGAATTGGAAAATAGTTCATCACTGAAATCAGTTCCAGTGATTCCTACACCAATTAGTAAGGAAACTAATGATGATGATCGTGAAACTTCAGATCAAGTTACTAAAAAACCTCATAGGTCTTCCAGAGTACGATCCGCACCAGAGTGGTACGGTAATCCTGTTCTGGAAGTCATGTTACTAGACCATGATGAACCTACGAACTATGAGGAAGCGATGATGAGCCCAACGAGAGGAAAATAACCTTTTATACATTCCTGCATTCGTGTGACAAGCATGTCGTGTTTTTTTGTGTGTGTGGGAGTCATTGGGATTTCGATCATAATTGATCCCTCTGTTCTCTCACGTACTATTTTAAGTGAATCCTTATTATAACATGCACACAATTTTGGGCACTTGTATTCGACTTAAGTCAGTGTGCCACCGTATCTCGTATACTTACTACTCCCTCCGTCTAGGTGTAATAAGTCATGTTAGAAGGTACAACGGGACCAAGGTGCGTGTGCGTGTGTGTGTGTGTGTGTGTGTTTAACAGCATGTGTGTGTTAGAGAGAGCGACAAATCGACCTAATCCTACAGAGAGATGGTGTGTAGTGTACAATTTTAGTCGCGAGAGTCGGTGCATCCTCTCGTTTCTGGGAGTGTCCGGTAGGGACATGCGGACAGCTGCCACGCCCGCTGCTGACCAGCCTGGCCCACCCAAAGCCCCTCCATCGTCCGCGCGCGCTTCCCACCCAAAACGGTCAGCGCCGCTCCAAAGAATCAGTGTCGCATTCATGCCGGGGCAGAGCGGACGTGACCTCTGACTGACGCAAGAGTGATTGTTGCTTCGTCCGTCCAACTTACTGCTGGGTCTATGTGATTTGACGACTCATTGGTCTTTATTACTGAGGTGGTAGGATTGCTGGATGTCCCACACTTTCAGCGAAAGGAGGTACTACTAGATTACAATTTTCTCCATTCTTACAGTGGAGGAGTGCAAGAGCCGTGAAAACACGCAGGCTCCGTGATTACATGGCCCACCTCACACTATCACCGTGCGACACCTAACTCTTTACATAGTACTCCCTCCGTTCCTAAATATTATTAGATGAGTCCCCGTGCGTTGCCGCGGAACAACCATATATCTCTCTACGGAAAATTATCAATTTCATAGAACTAAAAAAAACTCTATAACCGCATGAAAAATGTGGTAGCCAAACTAAATAAACTCCCATCATCATTTAGATCATCCCACGTAAGGAAAAAAGATCACCCAACTCCTACTGCATAATGGGATTATATTTTTCTTTTTGACATGTTAATGGGACTTAAAATCTCACTTACATGCATGCTACTGGTGCATGCTTGCATGCAGACATGTTGATGTGATTTAAAACCCACTCACATGCATGCCACGGTATTTCTGCATGCTTGCATGTGGCTTAGTGCGGAGCCTCTCAACGTCTAGATCAGACGGCTATTATGGACTGATTTAGTTCATCTAACGGCTACATTAATTTTGATGATGTGGCTCAAGGAGAGGATAGAGAATTCCTAGTAGTGGGGGCTAGCTATTACTAGTAGATAAGTCTTTGTAGAGATTCCACTATGTGAACTATATACGGAACAAAATGAATGAATCTACACTTCAAATGCATCTATATACATCCGTATGTGGTTCATGGTGAAATCTCTACAAAGACTTATATTTAGGAACGGAGGAAGTACTAGTATAGTACGTACTGTAATTTATCAGCGAGATAAATTTGTACAATGCTATGAAGCTTCCAGCTTCTGTTACATGTATCTTTCATCCAAGGTTGCCCATTGCAACATTTCATCAAATACAAACGAGACTAACATGCATGCTATTGCATCTCAATGATTGACAGATCATAGCAAATACGTACTCCCTCCGTTCCAAAATAAGTGTCTCAACTTTGTGCAAACTTTAGTACAAAGTTGTACTACTACTAAAGTTGAAACTTGTTTTGGAACAGAGGCAGCTAAAGAAAAAAACGATCGATGCAGTCCCTAGCCATTGAACCGTGAACCCTGACCAGGCTTCAATTTGATGGCAACGTTCGAGCTTCCTAATAAATGAAGTTTGCAACCTTCTGACCATCGGATCATTTTGTGCAGTTTCACCAAAATAGAGATGAGCATCCCTATGGCAAAGAAATTGAAGAAGCGTGATTAGAATAAGATTACTGGGACTAGTTGATGAGACATAAACTCATCACAAATACAGTACGTAGAAGCCAGTAGAGGTATGTGCGGGGCAAAGAAGTAGAGAAATATCCACAGGGAGTGATGTGGGTAGCTGGAGCAGTGGTACAAGCCGGCTGTAAAGGGAGTCGTACCTAAGGGACGTAGCTCAACCTTGAGGAGGGCGGCGGGAGGCGGCAACTGCCCATGTCGCGGCAGTGAGCAAGGGACGAAGGCAACCTCACCGGCTTTGTGAGAGAGAACGGCGGGGACCCCTGATCGAGACGTGCCGACAGTGGGTTTTCGCCGTCGGCGACGGCGACCGCATCTACACTAAGCATCCACCCCTTCCCCAAGCGGACGTGATCCGTTGGGATGTTAGAGATGTGGCCACAGTCGTTTTGTGCGAGAGAGTGTGAAGAGAGCAACCCCAGCAAGCAACCGTGTAGGCTAGCTCATCCTGACTATGTATATAGTGGAGCGGCTTCCTTTTCTCTCCATATGAACCTATCATATTGCGTACGTGCCACTGAAGAAAAAAAACTTTATTTATAAATGACACGGCACCTACTACTCGTTATCCTATAACCTTGCGCTTGGCATCTCCAAAATATTAACCTTGCGATTGGCTCTTCGCCTCTTCGGGAAGTGGAGCAATAATGGTAGTGCAGTATATATCGTTCTGGCTATATGAGACCGAATCAATTGTTACACATCCACCACGTGAGTGAGGGTCGAGGGGCGAGGGAGAGTGCTCATACAAAGCAAAATGAGTGAATCTACACTCTAAAATACGTCTATATACATCAGTGTTTGGAGTATGTACTAGTAGTTCATATTGAAATCTACTAAAGTACATATATATTCCAAACACTATGATATAATCTCTATAACCAAGGTATTAGGGACAAGGAGTAAACGGAGGGAGTAGTAAATTTTTCTCCTCGTCCTGCGAGCCACCGCGCCCATGGGCGAGGGAGCGGGTGTAAGGCGGAGCAAGCTTCACCTCATCCTGCGAGCCACCGCGCCCGTGGGCGGGGGAGACGGCGTACTAAGCAAGCTTCTCCTCGTTCTGCAAGTTGACGGGACACATCAAAAGTACTCCAGTCTATAGAGCCTTGCCTCTAAGGTAGGCCCCACATGGTTTGCCTCTTTTTTTAATTTAACATAACGCGTCAAGTCGCAATTTGTTTGTTCACCCGTGGTAGACGATCCTCCCTCCACCAAGTGGACAACCAGTACACGTGCCAAATTACCACGTGGGCTGCCTTTTTCATACAGAAATGAGCTCCACCATTTACCCGCGCGGGTGTGGTTGGGAAAGAGACGGGAGTACGTGTGCCGTGCATGCACCTCTTCTCTTCGTGCACGTCCCCCACCTACGTGGGTGTGTGTCAGAGATACAAACCGCGTTCGTGAGTGTTTTTTGTTTTGGGGTGGGGTGGGGGTGGGGTGGGGGGTTGATTCCGTGAATTATTTCTGGGAATATGTGTCGCTTACATCTCAAACAAAATTTTGCATGCAATATGTGTGAAATGGAGGCCTATACATATCATACATAGAGGGTCGGGAAATCCACGAGAAGAGAGGGAGGGGTCATAGCTATCGATAGAGTCGAAGAGAGGATCAAGTGGGTGGGTGCGAGATCGATGAAGAGAGCCATCAAAATTGTGTGTGTGTGCAAGTCAAAGATATAGGGTGACTGGCCTACCAGAACGTTAGAGGGCACATGTCAAGTTTGTGTGTGGCAGGGAGACATGACTAGAGCACTCGATGTATCGGTGTGTGGGGGGGGGAGGGGGGAGGGGTAGGCAGAGGCCTAACTATAGAGTAGAACAACTCGTATATGTGTTGAGAAGGAGAGACCCGGCTATGTCTTGATGGAGATCGGTCGACATCCATACATAAATGAAGGACAGGAAATATGATGGGACAGAGAGAGAGAGGAGAGAGAGTGGGAGGGAGAGGGGTAGATTGCTGGATGGGTGATGGAGTTGCTTCTCGGAGATGGTGGGAGAGGCCTACTAGACAAACTGAGGGTGGAACTGCAACGTTATCAATAAGAGTGGGGATGTGTTTCTGTGTGTGCCTGTGCGTGATAGATCTGTTGGGACGCATCCATGGATGATGAAGATGAACCATGTGTTTGGTAAGCAAACCTAACTAGATCGGTAGATCAATTGTTATTTGTCGGAGGAAGGGAGAGACACAACTAATGAGGTAGATCAATCGACGCGTGGGTAAAAACGAGTTATAAGGACCTAGCTAGCTATATGTATAGCGAGAGATCGGTCGGTGTACGTCCATTTGTTAGAGGCAAATAAGGCCCAGCGAGAGGATAGACAGAGAGAATGGATCTAGGAGGTGGTGCGAGAGGCCCAGCTACTAGCTAGATAGGGGGAGGAGTCTGCGGTTGTGAGATCGATGAAAAGAGGGGCGAGAGTTTACACGTGTGTGTGACCGTATGAGAGACACGAGGCAAGGACACATAAAGGAGGAGATTGAAGGTGTGTGTGTACGTTGGAGGAAGGCATCGCTGGAGAGGTTTATCGATCGGTGTGTGTCGGAAAGGAGTTGTGGATACTCTAGGAGAACGACCTAAAGAAAAAAATGAATGTGCCCGGTGGATAGAATGCCAAGGGAGGGGGAGGGCGAGGAGGGCGTGTGCATGCACGAGAGAAAGTTAGTGGTAGCTACAAAGGTTAGAGAATTGTGTGGGAGTAAGAGACTAACAAAGACCATAATTTGATATTAAAGCGGATTCATATATTTGAATAGGAGATCATAGTGTTTTAAACATTGCATGCATGAATATAGCGGTGATACACGTGTTGTGCACATGTTTTACCATAATGTGATAATGCATGGCGTTTGCAACTCACAGCTAAATGCCGAACGATCTAAACCATACTATACATCAAACAATCTCACATTTTATTTGAATTTGTGATAATGTGTGGCGTTTTCAGCTTACAACGAAATATCAAACAATCTAAACAATACTATATATCGAACGTTCTCACATTTTATTTGAATTTGTGGTAATGTGTGGTGTTTGCAACTCACATCTAAATACTTGTAGGCGTAGGGGGCGGGGAACCATACAAAATGTGATAAACACATTATACATATGAGACATGGTTTAGATTATGAAGATCTAGTTAGAGCTAGAAATGTAATGTGATTTGAAATAAAAATAAAGTGGATTCAAAAAATCAAGTTCGAGTTCATATAGTACACATAGTTCATATGTAACTCGAGACTAATCATGTGGTGTGCTGTGAAGATAATACACAAACGATGGTTTAACTTGACAATAATGATGATTGTAGATCTTATTAAAACAGAGAAACGAATTCAAATGCTTTGACGTCACAACAATCATTACTGTAGATTTTATTCAAATAGAGAAACAAATTCAAATTTAGTTCATATTGAAGCGGTAGTATATACGTTTGGAATGCACTAAAACGTTCATTTGAGTAGTAGGTTGCATGCATTATGCACGTAGCAAAATATTTTAATTGAACATAACATGGATCCAAAGTTTTGAATGACATTTGTAGTGCGCATTGAATTGGTACAGTACACGTTAGGCTTGTCCAGAAATTTCAACCCGCGCCTTGTTAGCCCGAAATATTTAAGATATATTTTTGTCTCGCCATGCTCCGACAACTCCCTACATCTCAACCCGTGCCTTGATATTCCGAAATTATTACGCACGCAAAAACTCCCACCTCCTGTGAAATCACGACATGCGAAATGCCCGTGGTACATCTGAACCGAAAGAACCGCCTCAAATCGGTGGGGCTACGTTCATAACCTACCCCACATTTCGGACAAGCGCGTCCCTAAGCCATGGTTCTCCACTGCCATCCCACCACCCACCCATTCGTACACTGAGGCCGCGAAAACCCGCGACGAAACCCCACACCCTACTCCATACGCCACCCAGCCGAAGCTCTTCCCCGACGACGTCGTCCGCAGGAACACCTCGATGTCCCTCATCCACCGTATCGGATGAGGATCCGTCGTCGATCTCGTCGTCCCGCCGGTTCAGCCACCCCGTCCTCCACCTCCAAGGAGCTGCCCCGACGTTCCCCTCGTCTTTCGCGCCACCTCCATTCCCACACCGCCGTCTTCACTTGCACCACCGGAAGAGCATCATCATCAC
Organism: Aegilops longissima; assembly: GCA_021605205.1. NCBI lineage: Eukaryota > Viridiplantae > Streptophyta > Magnoliopsida > Poales > Poaceae > Aegilops > Aegilops longissima. Next base: position 737,848,598 of record CM038679.1, read on the forward strand.
CGTTTCCTCAGATGAAGCTGCGGCCTAATCGGTGCCACCAAAGAGGTTGTACACTAACCGCCACATTTTCTTCTTGATTCGATCTCACGGTGCTGTCGGCGCTCTGTCCCGAGCCGACATGGCGCGGCTCCATCCACGGTGGCATCGCCGGCCACTTCCTCCACAGCGTCGCTCTCTCAGCGGTGACGTCCACATCAGTAGGAGCTGCTACTGCTTTAGCTCTCGCTTGCGCTGCTGCTCTGCTCTTGCTCTCAGTCCCCTGCCTGGTCTTCTCTTTCTATTGCTCTTGCTCGTGCTGCTTCTCTCGCTCTTGCTCTTGCTTGCGATGCTGCTCCGATTTAGCTACACTTCAGTCCACTGAATCGACTTTTGGGTCAGTCGATTTTCAGGGGGTGGGGGGGCTCGCCGGGGTGAAGGAAGAACCAGCTGCAGCGGGGAGGAGGGTTCGACGGAGAGGTACTCCACTATCTATATTAGGGTTCAGGGTGGGGCCGGTGGTCGCCGGTGGTGGCAGGGCGTTGGCGGGGCGGTGGCGTGGGCATCACCGGAGAAAAAGCTCGGCACGGGGGGCATAGAGGGATGGCCGGGGCGGCGGCGGACCGGTGGTGGGGAGTGTTTTCGGGGCGGGAGGGGCGGCGCACTGCCGGCCGCGGGCGGCGGGGGGCTGCTGATTGGCCGGTGGTGGCTTGCGGCTCAGGGGGGTGGAGGTTGAAGATGAATCGCAGGCCCTTGATTTCATATCCAACAGCTGCAAAATCGACTGAACAGAGATGAAAAAGTCAGTCGACCGACGTGTAGCCTCACCTAGCTAGTGCGTTCAGTTTCGACAGCAAAATTCAGTTTCAACAGTAAAATTCAGTTTCGACAGTTAAGTTAGTTTTGACAGTTAAGTTCAGTTTCGACAGTTAAATTCAGTTTCGACAGTTAAGTTCAGAGATGAGCGGCTGATGTATTTTACATCTAGCACTTTGTGGTTATGTATTTTACGTCATGTATTGGAGATGCTATTAGAATTCCACTCAGGTTAACGTTGTTCGTTGTCTCTCTTGTCCTGCTTTAGCCTCGGCGTCATACAACTCACCGGAGTTGCTCTAACGACGAAACCCTCCATCACAGCGGAGCAGTACCACGGGCTCCATTTCCAGACGCCTAAGATCTTCTTCCCCTCCTCCGACAGCAAAGTCAGCCGGAGCATCCTCACCGGCCAACCCAATCACGCTGAGATCGACATGGCTTCGCCAAACAGGTTGTACACTTGTTGCATCTCTTTTTTACTCTACATGTTATATATATTGTCCACTAAGCACACAGATTTGTTCCTTTAGTGTCTCCTTGAAAGAAAAAACGTAGGAATTTTAATTTTCAAATTCATATTCATGAAGCACAAGACTAAGAGATAGTAGCATAATAGCATTATAACCATACATTTTCTTGTGGTTTGACTAAATCTCACCATGCCTCTTTGCATCCTGTGATCTTCCAATTGTTGTGAATCAAACACCCAGATTGGCAGAAATCCTGTGTTTTTAAATTCTCTGTTTTGCACGTGCATTCCTATCCTATTCCTGTCTATCTCCTATCCCTGCATTGTTGGAATCCTCCAATTCAAACGAGCCCTTACAGAATTACTTCTCTTACAGATAGTTGTCAAAGAAAACCTTGCGTGGTTTGTCCCGCTCCTGCTACGCCGTCGTCCACCCCAGATTAGCTGCTCCAACGACGGAAAGGTCCATCACAGCATGGATCCGGCCTCCAGACTGTCTTTCGCCGCCTCAGATCTTCTGCCCCGCTGCCGGCAGCCATGAAAACTGCATTACCATCATCAACCGAGCAGATGACCTCGAGGACTAGACGGGTCCGCAAGAGAGGTCGCACTCTTTCGTGTCTGCTTACGTTATGCATCGCTTAATATTACATGCTACTTTATCGTCCTGTTCACCGATTAGACTCTGAGTCAGCTCCAAACTAATGGTCAAACTTGAGTTTTTAAATGGTTGTGGGGTACATATCGGGGCCACAATCAATAGTATCTATCTACTATCTGGTTAATCTCCGGTGTCTACTATGAGTTTCATGCTGGGTGGGAAACAAATAGTAAAGAAGCCATTATCTGTATTTTTTAACTGAAGCCATTATCTGTCTGCTATTATTGGTTTTGGTTCTATCCACAGGTTGCTATCATCACTCTGGATTTCTGCATGCACTCCTTACATAATCTCGCTATGTTTTATTCCTATGCATGACAGTTATTGTAAACAATGGAACTGAACATGTAGAGCAAAAGAGACGAGCCTTGCGTGGCAATAAAACTTCATGCACACGTCGCTCCATGGTAGGCGCAAAGGCAGCCCCCCCCCCCCCCCCATCCACGCATTTCGGATTGTAATCGAGAGGAAGATATCTGTTCTGTGGGGGATTCAGAAGGAGAAGACAACTCCTATTTACCCCCTGACGTCTTCGCTCTAACTTGGCATGTTGATGTTGGTTATATCATGCATATGGTGTCTTGCATTGCTTACTTTATACATCAAATATGTCATCTGCTTAGTTTAGTCATCCTTTGTGCGAATGCCATCTGTTTAGTTTATTCATCGTTTATGTCAATTATGCAACGCCATCTTGTTTAGCCAGGCATCATATATCTGAATTTTGCAATGCCATCCTGCTTAGCCAGTCATCTTATATGTAAATTATATCAGGCCATCCTTTTTTTCGTTACATATTACATTTGTCAACAATGTTAGTACATTCAACTGCTCTTCGTGTGCATCAGCCATTTGACACAGTGATGGCAAATTCTGGAGTGAAAACAAGGTCTTCAGAGCATACTATGCTATCTGACGAAGCGCATATCTCGCTGGTTACGGAGAGCTCCTCAGAGGAGGGTTCAGAGACAGATGACCAGTCCTATCCCCGAGGTGTATGCTCTAACTTGACAGGGTTATGCTGCTCATATTGTGTGTATGGTGTCTTGCATTGCTATGTCATTTGATTAGTTTAGACATGCTTTGTGTGAATGCCACCTGTTCAGTGTCTTAATTACCATATATGTGAAATATGCATTGCCATCTTGTTGCAAGACATTATATATGTGAATTATACAATGCTATCTTGTTGCAAAGGCATTATATATGTGAATTATGCAATGCCATGATGTTTAGCCAATCATCATGTATGTGAATTATATCATGCTATCATTTTTTTGTATCACGTGTTCCATTTTTCGACAACGTTTGTATATTCAACTACTCTTCCTGTGCATCAGCCATTTGAAGCGGTGATGGAAGTATCTGGATTGAAAACAAGGTATTCAGAGCAGAGAATGCTACCTGCTAAAGCAGACATCTTGCTGGTTACAGAGAGCTCCTCAGAGGAGGATTCAGAGACTGATGACCAGTCCTATTTCCCCCCTGAGGTCTATGCTCAAACTTGGCAGGGTTATATTACCCATGTCATGCATGTTGTCTTGCATTGCTTAGTTTTTACATCATATATGGATTGCCATCTGCTTACTTGCTTACTACATAAATCATATATTTGAATTATATCATGCCATCATGTTTACATAGTACATACACATCATCTATCTGAATTATGGCATGACAACCCATTTAATAAAGACATCATATAGTTATATCATCTCATCATGTTTAGTGTTTACAGTCATCATATTTTGAATTATGGGATTCTATCTGTGAATGTATGTGAATTATGGCATGCCAACCTATTTAATAAACACATTATATAGTTATGTCATGTCATCCTGTTTACATAGTCTCATATTTTGAACTATGTCTTTCCATCTTTTTTAGTTAGCCATCATAATGTGAAATTGTGTCATGCTATCCTGTTTAGTTAGCCATCATATATGTGAAATTGTGGCATGCTATCCTGTTTGGTTAGACAACACAAATATAAATTATTTCATGCCCTCTTTTATTCCCCACTATCATACAATGTCTATACTTTCAATTATTTTTCTTGTTTATCAGCCATTTGAATTGGAGAGCGTGATGGCAGTATCTAAGGGAGTAACAACACGGTCTTCAGAAAAGATAGTGCTACCAGTTGATGCAGATAGAACCACAGTTGTACTTGCCCAAGGACCAGATCCACCACACATAAACCAAACTCCCGCAGATTGTACCCCTACCCAGTTGGACAGAGAACCAGCTACACCCCTTCTAACCCCAACCCCGACAGATAGTAACCCAGTTCCAGTTGACACAACACCGTCTCCACCACAGAGCACCCAAACACGAGTAGTTAGTAAGGGAACTGCAGTGCCCAAAGCACGAGGACCACCACTCCGAATCCCAACTCAACGCTTAAAGGAGAAGAAGATTTGTTCTCAGTTCAGGTTCTGTAGCTATGGTTCATACTCCTTTGCTCTTGCATTACTGTATTTACTTATACCAACTATTTTCAAATTTGAAGGATGGAATTGAAACTCCAATGGCGCAACAGGTATGTTTTAAACCTGTTTCTTTAACTGGTTTGCTGTTGTAACCTGCTCTATGTTGATTTCAGTTTCAATTGAATAAACACTTATGTTCTCATGTCATGCACATTACAAGTGTTGTTATTGCTCTATAGTTACCCACACTTATATTCTATCTATTCTTCTTTGTCTTGAACAAATATCATTTGAACTGTGTCTCTATCTTGATTTGGCAACAAAAACTAGAATGATATAGACCATAAAGTGACCATGGTACATAGATATATGTTTGTTTCATGTTGTTATCCTATCCACTTTACTGAACTCATTTACCAAAATGAGTTTCATATACAACATGGTAAACATGTGATGTGTCTGTTTGTTTCTCTTTTAGAATGCGGACAAAATATTGGAGAATAGTACCACGTTATCTAATGGTAAAGGAAGTAATGCAGATAAGGTTGAAGATAGTGAGACATCCCTGCTGGTCTCCAAGAAAGCTGATAAAAACTATCTTGGCGACAGTGAGAGAACCCAAAAGTCCTGTCTTGATGTAGTGTTCGAGTTACTGGCCACTACTGCTGGCACAAGCTCTTCGAACTCGCTGCCTGAATCAGTTCGTCATCTTGAGTCTCAACTTCAAGTTGAAAGACATCGATCAGATGTGCTGCGACAAGAAGCTGAAGGACTGAGGAAGTCCCTGCTTAATTCAGATGCATATTTCCTGGTGCAACATCAAGCACTGGAGGATTTAAGCGCCAAACAAGAGAAGTTAATAAGCTTGCTAAGCATCTTGCCAGCATTATGGGTACCCAGGATATTGTTTATTGAGATCTCCTGAAGTGGTTTTAGTTCTGGATTTGTTTTGCTGCGGTGTTTATTTGCGCTGGTCGCCAACTTAGACAACGAGTGCATATGATATGCTGCTTTGTTCCCTATATTTGCACTGGTGGCGAACTTTGATGCCCAGTGGATGTAATATGTGTAATAGCCGTGATAGCCTAGCGTTAGTTGCTTGCTTATTTATTTCATTGTTGTCTTGTTTATTTGTTTTCTTGTAGCACTACTAGGAAAAGGCCTACTAATGGCGCACCAGTTTTGCCTACTAATGGCGCACTACTGGTGCGCCATTAGTATCACGCCACTAGTATTTTTTACTAATGGCGCACCACCGGTGCGCCATTAGTATTCTGATACTAATGGCGCACCATGCAATCGCCATTAGTATTGCCTACAAGGCGCCACTAGTAATCGATATATAATGACGCACCACATGGTGGTGCGCCATTAGTAACAATTTTTTTTTTCGTTTTTTCTTAATCTCAGGTCACTATTTCACATATGAGATATCCAACACATATATATATACAACAAGCATCCATATAACATCATATCCAACACACAAGTTTCATCATATATACATACATAGCCAACACATAGTTCCATCGTTACATATTACAAAAGTTTCACATTGTTCATCCAACATCGTAATCCATCAATTCACAAAAGTTTCACATTGATACAAAATAAAAACACAAATGGAAAAGAAGCCCTCCATCCAAGCTTCCGTGAATTAAATCAAATATGCAAAATGATAAACAAGAAGTTAGAAGAAGAAGAAGAATAGAAGAAGAAGAAGAAGACTAGAAGAATACTAGAAGAAGAAGAACACTAGAAGAAGAATAAGAAGAAGAATAAGAAGAAGAATAAGAAGAATAAGAAGAAGACTATAAGCTTATTATGTAAAGTTGATCATTTTGTGCTAACATAAGTAATTTTGGAGCTAACCTATAGGAAACTAAGCATATAAGCTCTCTAAGTCAGCATATTAGAGCCAACTTAGGTAAAATGAAGCTAACCTATGTCATTTTGGAAAAGAAGAAGAATAAGAAGAATAAGAAGAAGACTATAAACTTATTATGTAAACTTGATCATTTTGTGCTAACATAAGTAATTTTGGAGCTAATCTATAGGAAACTAAGCATATAAGCTCTAAGTTAGCATATTAGAGCCAACTTAGGTAAAATGAAGCTAACCTATGTCATTTTGGAAAAGAAGAAGAATAAGAAGAAGACTATAAGCTTATTATGTAAACTTGATCATTTTGTGCTAACGTAAGTTATTTTGGAGCTAACCTATAGGAAACTAAGCATATAAGCTCTAAGTTAGCATATTAGAGCCAACTTAGGTAAAATGAAGCTAACCTATAGGAAACTAAGCATATTAGAGATAACATAGGTAACTAAGTATATATATATATATATATATATCATTTTGGAGATCTGACATACCTGACATAGTTCAGTTCTCATTGTTCTTCTTCTTCTCCTTCCTCAGCCTGATGCGCCAAGAGCGGTGAGGTGGTGGAGGCAGTGGGATGTAGTTTTCTACCACAATTGGCATGGTCATGTCGCCCAGCTGTGGGATCGCCGGCGCCACCACCGGTGCATGGTCATTGTCAGGCACCACCACCATCGCGAGGCCACCTTCAGGCAGGACGGGCACGACCATCGCTAGGTCATCCTCAGCCACCTCCATCTCTTGCCCATGGTCAGCCACCACCATCTCTTGCCCATGGTCAGCCACCACCATCTCTTGCCCTTGGTCAGCCACCACCAGCGCTAGGTCATCCTCAGCCTGATGCCCATCGTCATCCTGCAGCTCCTCATCCCCACTCTGCTCCTCTTCTCCGGCACTCCAGTCCGGATCATCCTTCTTGTTGTCTATGCTACTGCCAGAATCGCTGCTGCTTTCGCTAAAGCCAGAATCGGTGTTGCTTTTGCTACAGCCATAGTCGCTGCTGCTTTTTCTGTAGCCAGTGTCACAGCTGCTGCTCCCATTGCCTGTCCAAATGCAACAATGACCGTTAAGAATCGATGTGAGACAAAGTCAAATGTAGAGGAATAAGAAGAGGCAGAACGTACTGGCATCATCATCGTCAAGATAGCGCATGCATACATAGTCGCGTTGAACACCTTCACGATGAGCATGGTGGCGCTGTTGTCGCACTCAAGAGAAGGAAGTACCCCAGCCGCAGGTCGTAGGCACGGTAGAACTTCTCCCACCCACGATACAAGTACATGTGGCCCTCCTTGATCACCAACTCCACATCCCACTGCCTGCGAAACCCGCTGCCGGGCTGTCGCACCTTCACATTTTTTGGCGGATCTTCACCCAGCATGTTCATAAAACTATAAGGCACCATCTGCAGTTTGGGACAATGAGTGATGTAGCAAAAAACAGATATCATAATGAGATGGGTGAAGGGGAGATCTCTCGTTTTATATACCTGCGTCATGGATGATACTGAAGTCCCAAGTATGATACTGAAGAACTCGGAAGCATCCAACTCGTACTGCGGTGTGGTAGAGCGGCGGTGGCTGCTTCCCCCCATCTCTGATAAGCAGCAGAAGAGACCAATTAGTACCCTTACAATAGATCATAAAACATGCATGATAACAGGCTGTAATGATCACCGTGTGGTTTGAGTGAAACCTATGTCTGTCACCAACATGACTGATAGGCATGTTAATACATCTACCATATAAACCTTTGGTTCAAAAAAAGTATGCAAACAACATTGCAACCGATGATATCACAATCATAGTTCCATTCTAAACCAATAGCACATTTGATTCAAGGTATGAGGTGGGTCGGCCAAACCCTTTTTTTTGGAACAAAGGCACATATACAAAAGACCACTTATGCCAACAGTATGGTTTATATTTGTTCCCAACAGGGAATTTATCACCGTGTGGTTTGAGTGAAACCTATGTCTGTCACTTTAATTCTTGTTGGGGTTTATCCCCTATACCTCCTAATCCCTGTCCACTTAACTAAGTACTAAGATACCCTGGCCCATGCATTAGTCGCAAGTACCCCATATGTCCTATTTTTAGCAAAGTCATGCTAAAATTCACTGAAAATTTCAGCACGACCTTTGCTAAAAATAGGACATATGGAGTACCTGAATTTGCCGGAACGGAAGTTAATCGACATTTCGGCAAACTCAAGGGCCTCTTGGGGTACCTGCAAATTCATCACGACACAATGGTCGGAGACAAAACCCAACAATTTTACAAGTCTTTCACAGATTTGTTTGCAAGTTCTGATATGTAATAAATATGAGCCTCAAAGATGAGCCTCCAATGCTGATTTGTTTGCTTTGTTTTAGGAGTATAAAGTGAGTATGCAAACTGGATATACACTGAATTTAAATAAATTTACAGAAAAATACCATGTGCTTGTGGGTGTGGTGTCCTATTTGCGGAAAAATACCATGTGTAAGTGGAGTGCAGTGTTCTGCAGAAGCAGATGTTCAGTTGGGTTTCTGCTACTGAAACTTGCCAATTGCAAAGAGTACTGCTGTTGTAAAACTACTGTAAATCTACTCCTCTATACAAATCTTAAAAGAAGGTCTACTTCACCTAAAATTCACCTAAGAGCTACTGCAAGCAGGTCTACTTGCTTTTGGTGTGTTCTTGCACAACCTGTTTCTCTGCAATGCCACATAAGCATGTGTGCTAAACCTCTGTCTATCAAGTATTGAGGCAAACAAATATTGCTCCCAACTGAACATTTTCAGTTAACTGTAGCAACAAGTATTGGAACACTGTGCTCAAAAAGTTCAGTTAACAGTATTGACTGCAACTCATTGAAACAAAAAGGGCAGATAATCCTTTTAACCATTCTGTGAGTTTTGAATGAGCCGGTTACTTGGCTGCTGCTATGTCCTAGTACTATGCAAAAGTACTACTCATTTGATACTGACGATGATAACGCCCGGTCATGGTCAGAGTAGGCTTGGGACATGGACCTGATTTAGCATTTAGTAACATCATCAATTATGATGCCAAACTAGTTTAATCCCTAGGAATTAGTTGTTAACATAATCACCCAGGGCCCCAACATTAGGCGATAATGGGCTTCTTTTGCATATTTTTCTACATGAAAGCGATGCGAAAGGAAAGATTTTATTTTGTTTGCGCCAAACAAGGCCTACTAATGAAGCTCCAACTACGAAGAAGAATCAGACCCTATCCACCAATATATATTGGCGTATGAGACTGCCATAATCTTGATGAAGTATCTTTGTGCAAAGAACAGGCGCAAATTGAAGTGAGCATCTGAAACCATGAGGCCGGCTAAAAGTTTTTGAGCACATCTCTAAGCTACTACTAGAGTTTATCACTTGAATCCATGGACCGTCCAGCAAAGCAAGGAAACCAAGAACAAGACATGGCACAAATCCCTTTCTTATTGACGCAAACTCATTATAATCTTTTGGAATAAGGCTGTCAAACTAGCAATTATATACTATGCGATTCTTTTTTTGCTCGAAGGGCCTACTCTACTATTTAAGCTCCAATAATGAAGAAGAATCAGACCCATCCGCGAAGATATATTATTGGCATAGTATAAAACTGTCATGATCTTGATGAAGTACACTGCAGATGTATCATGTTGATACTGCTATATATCAACAAATCTGTGAGTTGATGATTACACACATAAAGCTTGCAATGATGAAGGAAGCACTCATGTCAAATACTAGCAGTGACTAAAAACTGAGAATTTGATGTCAGTGCATAATTTTATCCTTCCCCTGCCTTCCATCTACTCTGCATCTGATGCATACTACCAGTTGTGACAGCATATTCAAAAAGTGCATTCTGCAGGGTGCGGCCACAGCGAGGCAGGGCGTGGGTGGCGCCCGGCCACGCGAGGGGCGGCCGGCATGGTGAGCACGAGGCCGCAGGGAAGTGGTGGGCGGCACAAACGGCGACTAAACAAGGGGAAAAGAGGGGGAATCGATGGAGACGCTCACCGCGGAGCTGGGGAAGGAGACGGCGAGGCCGATGGTGGTCGGGGCAGCGCGGATCGACGCCGAGAAGCAGTGGTCGGTGATGAGGAATAAGAAGTCGATGCGCTCGATCCTTGATGACCCGGCTCCAATCCGTGGACGTAGCTCCGGTGGCCGCGGTGACGTGGACGTGGGGCCTCCTATCCTGGTGGACGTGGGGCGGCGCCGAGGCTCCAAGTCTCCGGCAGCTCCGAGGGTTAGGGAGGGAGGCGAGGGAGGCGGCGCTCGCGGGGGAGGCGGGGCTCGAGTGGGAGGCGGCGCTCGTGTTGGGTAACGTAGCAGAAATTCAAAATTTTCCTACGTGTCACCAAGATCTATCTATGGAGAAACTAGCAACGAGGAAAGGAGAGTGCATCTACATACCCTTGTAGATCGCTAAGCGGAAGCGTTCATGTGAACGGGGTTGAAGGAGTCGTACTCGTCGTGATTCAGATCACCGATGATCAAGTGCCGAACGGACGACACCTCCGCGTTCAACACACGTACAGCCCGGTGACGTCTCCCACGCCTTGATCCAGCAAGGAGAGAGGGAGAGGTTGAGGAAGACTCCATCCAGCAGCAGCACAACGGCGTGGTGGTGATGGAGGAGCGGCTATCCCAGCAGGCTTCGCCAAGCACCGCAGAAGAGGAGAAGAACTTGGGAGAGAGGGAGGGGCTGCACCAAAGGCAAAAGGTGTGTTTGAGAGGCCCTCCTACCCCACTATATATGGGGGTCCCAAGGGGGGGGTGCGCCAGCCCCTAGGAGATCCAATCTCCAAGGGCGGCGGCCGGGAGGAGTCCTTCCCCAAGGCACCTAGGAGGTGCCTTCCCTTATGGGAATCTTCCTTTGGGTTTCCCTTCACCCTAGGCGCATGGGCCCTAGGGAAGTGGCGCCCAGCCCACTTTGGGCTGGATCCTTCTCATCTCAGCCCATGGGACCCTCCGGGATAGGTGGCCCCACCGGTGGACCCCGGACCCTTCCGTGGTCCCAGACAATACCGATGACCCCAAACTTGTCCCGATGGTCAAACAGGACTTCCTATATATAAATCTTTACCTCCGACCATTCCGAACTCCTCGCGACGTCCGGATCTCATCCGGACTCAACAACATTCGGTAACCACATACAAGCTTCCTATATAACCCTAGCGCCACCGAACCTTATGTGTAGACCCTACGGGTTCGGGAGACATGCGCATATGACCGTGACGTTCTCCGGTCAATAACCAACAGCGGATCTGGATACCCATGTTGGCTCCTACATGTTCCACGATGATCTCATCGGATGAACCACGATGTCAAGGACTCAATCGATCCCGTATACAATTCCCTTTGTCTAGCGGTATTGTACTTGCCCGAGATTCGATCGTCGGTATCCGATACCTTGTTCAATCTCGTTATCGCAAGTCTCTTTACTCGTTCCGTAACACATCATCCCGTGATCAACCCCTTGGTCACATTGTGCACATTATGATGATGTCCTACCGAGTGGGCCCAGAGATACCTCTTCGTCAACCGGAGTGACAAATCCCGCCTAGATTCGTGCCAACCCAATGACACTTTCGGAGATACCGTAGTGCACCTTTATAGTCACCCAGCCACGTTGTAACGCTTTGGTACACCCAAAGCATTCCTACGGTATCCGGAGTTGCACAATCTCATGGTCTAAGGAAAAGATACTTGACATTAGAAAAGCTTTAGCATACTAACTACACGATCTTTGTGCTAGGCTTAGGATTGGGTCTTGTCCATCACATCATTCTCCTAATGATGTGATCCCGTTATCAATGACATCCAATGTCCATGGTCAGAAACCATAACCATCTATTGATCAACGAGCTAGCCAATAGAGGCTTGCTAGGGACATGGTGTTGTCTATGTATCCACACATGTATTTGAGTTTCCTATCAATACAATTATAGCATGGATAATAAGCGATTATCATGAACAAGGAAATATAATAATAATAACTAATTTATTATTGCCTCTAGGGCATATTTCCAACAGTCTCCCACTTGCACTAGAGTCAATAATCTAGTTCACATCGCCATGTGATTAACATCGATAGGTCACATCGCCATGTGACCAACACCCAAAGAGTTTACTAGTGTCTCAAACTAGTTCACATCATCATGTGATTTAGACTCAATGAGTTCTGAGGTTTGATCATGTTTTGCTTGTGAGAGAGGTTTTAGTCAACGGGTTTTAGTCAACGGTTCTGAACCTTTCAGATCCGTGTGTGCTTTGCAATTCTCTATGTCATACTGTAAATGTTGCTTCCACGCTCCACTTGGATCTATTCCAAATGGTTGCTCCACTATACGTATCCGGTTTGCTACTCAGAGTCACTCGGATAGGTGTTAAAGCTTGCATCGACGTAACGCTTTACGCCGAACTCTTTATCACCTCCATAATCGAGAAACATGTCCTTATTTACTCCAAGGACAATTTTGACCGCTGTCCAACGATCCATTCCTGGATCATTCTTGTACCCCTTGACTGACTCATGGCAAGGCATACTTCGATGCGGTACACAGCATAGCATACCGTAGAGCCTACGTCTAAGGCATAGGGACGACCTTCGTCCTTTCTCTCTTTTCTGCCGTGGTCGAGCTTTAACTCTTAACTTCATACCTTACAACTCAGGCAAGAACTCCTTCTTTGACGATCCATCTTGAACACTTTCAAGATCATGTCAAGGTATATGCTCATTTGAAAGTACCATTAAGCATTTTGATCTATCACTATAGATCTTGATGCTCAATGTTCAAGTAGCTTAATACAGGTTTTCACTTGAAAACACTTTTCAAATAACCCTATATGCTTTCCAGAAATTCTATATCATTTCTGATCAACAATATGTCAACAACATATACTCATCAAAAATTCTATAGTGCTCCCACTCACTTCTTTGGAAATACAAGTTTCTTATAAACTTTGTATACACCCAAAATCTTTGATCATCTCATCAAAGCGCACATTCCAACTCCGAGATGCTTACTCCAGTTCCTTAGAAAGGATCGCTGAGCCAGCATACCTTTTAGCATCCTTAGGATCGACAAAACTTTCTGATTGTATCACATACAACCTTTTCTTACGTAAAGGTAAGGAAACTCGTCTTGACATCCATCTGCCAGATTTCATAAATGCAGCTTGTGCTAATATGATTCAGACGGACTTAAGCATCGCTATGAATGAGAGAATCTCATCGTAGTCAACTCCTTGAACTTGTGAAAAACTCTTTGCCACAAGTCGAGCTTCATAGATGGTGACATTACCGTCCACGTCCGTCTTCTTCTTAAAGATCCATTCATCTCAATGGCTTGCCGCTCATCGGGCAAGTCCACCAAAGTCCATGCTTTGTCCTGATACATGGATCCTATCTCGGATTTCATGGCTTCTAACCATTTGTCGGAATTTGGGCCCACCATTACTTCTCCATAGCTCGTAGGTTCATTGTTGTCTAGCAACATGACCTTCAAGACAGGATTATGTATCACTCAAGTAGTACGCATCCTTGTCACCCTACGAGGTTCGGTAGTGACTTGATCCGAAGCTTCATGATCACTATCATAAGCTTCTACTTCTATTGGTGTAGGTGCCACGGGAACAACTTCCTGTGCCCTGCTACACACTAGTTGAAGTGACGGTTCAGTAACCTTATCAAGTCTCCACCATCCTCCCACTCAACTTTTCGAGACGAACTTTTCCTCGAGAAAGGACCCGATTCAAGAAACAATCCCTATTGCTTCCGGATCTGAATTAGGAGGTATACCCAACTGTTTTGGGTGTCCTATGAAGATGCATTTTGTCCGCTTTGGGTTCGAGCTTATCAACCTGAAACTTTTCCACATAAGCGTCGCAGCCCCAAACTTTAAGAAACGACAACTTAGGTTTCTCCAAACGGTGTCGCCTCAACGGAATTACGTGGTGCCCTATTTAAGTGAGTGTGGTTGTCTCTAATGCCTAACCCATGAACGATAGTGGTAATTCGATAAGAGACATCATGGTACGCACCATATCCAATAGAGTGCAACTATGATGTTCGGACACACCATCATACTATGGTGTTCCAGGCGGTATTAATTGTGAAACAATTTGCACAATGTCTCAATTGTGTACCAAACTCGCAACTCAGATATTCATCTCTATGATCACATCACAGACATTTTATCCTCTTGTCACGAAGATCTCCAACTTCACTCTGAAATTACTTGAATCATTCAATAATTCAGACTTGAGTTTCATCAAGTAAATACACTCAGTATCTACTTAAATCATCTGTGAAGTAAGAACATAACGATATTCACTGCATGCCTCAAAGACTCATTGGACTGCACATATCAAATGTGTTGCTTCCAACAAGTTGCTATCTTGTTCCATCTTATCAAAACCGAGGCTTTTCACCATCTTGCCCATGTGGTATGTTTTGCATATCTCAAGTGATTCTAAATCAAGTGAGTCCAAACGATCCATCTGCATGGAGTTTCTTCATGCGTATACACCAATAGACATGGTTCGCATGTCTCAAACTTTTCAAAAACGAGTGAGTCCAAAGATCCATCAACATGGAGCTTCTTCATGTGTTTTACACCAATATGACTTACATGGCAGTGCCACAAGTAAGTGGTACTATCATTACTATCTTATATCTTTTGGCATGAAAATGTGTATCACTACGATCGAGATTCAATAAACCATTCCTATTAGGTGCAATACCATTGAAGGTATTATTCAAATAAACAGAGTAACCATTATTCTCCTTAAATGAATAACCGTATTGTGATAGACATAATCCAATCATGTATATGCTCAACACAAACACCAAATGACAATTATTCAGGTTTAATACTAATCTTGATGGTAGAGGGAGCGTGCAATGTTTGATCACATCAAACTTGGAAACACTTCCAACACATATCGTCAGCTCACCTTTAGCTAGTCTCCGTTTATTCCGTAGCTTTTGTTTCGAGTTACTAACTCTTAGCAACCGAACCGGTATCTAATACCCTGGTGCTACTAGGAGTACTAGTAAAGTACACATTAACATAATGTATATCCAATATACTTCTATCAACCTGGCCAGCCTTCTTATCTACCAAGTATCTAGGGTAATTCTGCTCCAGTGGCTGTTCCCCTTATTACAGAAGCACTTAGTCTCAGGTTTGGGTTCAACCTTGGGTTTCTTCACTGGAGCAGCAACTGATTTGCCGTTTCACGAAGTGTCCCTTCTTGCCCTTGCCCTTCTTGAAACTAGTGGTTTCACCAACCATCAACAATTGATGCTCCTTCTTGACTTCTACTTTCGTGATGTCAAACAACGCGAATACCTCAAGGATCATCATCTCTATCCTTGATATGTTATAGTTCATCACGAAGCTCTAGTAGCTTGGTGGCAATGACTTTGGAGAAACATCACTATCTCATCTGGAAGATCAACTCCCACTCGATTCAAGTGATTCTTGCACTTCAGACAATCTGAGCACAAGCTCAACGATTGAGCTTTTCTCCCTTAGTTTGCAGGCTAAGAAAATCGTCGGAGGTCATATACCTCTTGACGTGGGCACGAGCTTGAAATCCCAATTTCAGCCCTCGAAACATCTCATATGTTCCGCGACGTTTCGAAAAACGTCGTTGGTGCCTCAACTCTAAACCGTTTAACTGAACTATCACGTAGTTATCAAAACGTGTATGTCCGATGTTCGCAACATCCACAAACGACGTTTGGGGTTCAGCACACTGAGCGGTGCATTAAGGACATAAGCTTTCTACTGTCCGCATAATCGCTCATCACAACTTTCAACTTTTTTTTCTAGGAACATATCTAAACAGTGGAACTAAAGCGCGAGCTTTTACATAATTTTGCAAAAGGTCTTTTGACTATGTTCAAGATAATTAAGTTCATCTTATGAACTCCCACTCAGATAGACATCCTCTCGGTCATCTAAGTGATTACATGATCCGAGTCAACTAGGCCGTGTCCGATCATCACGTGAGACGGACTAGTCATCATCGGTGAACATCTTCATGTTGATCGTATCTACTATACGACTCATGCTCGACCTTTCGGTCTCCGTGTTCCGAGGCCATGTCTGTACATGCTAGGCTCGTCAAGTTTAACCCCAAGTGTTTTTGCTGTGTAAATCTGTCTTACACCCGTTGTATGTGAACGTAAGAATCCATCACACCCGATCATCACGTGGTGCTTAGAAGCGACGAACTGTAGCAACGGTGCACGTTAGGGAGAACACTTCTTGAAATTGTTCTAAGGATCATCTTATTTACTACCGTCGTTCTAAGTAAACAAGATGCATAAACATAATAAACATCACATGCAATTATATAGTAGTGACATGATATGGCCAATATCATATTGCTCCTTTGATCTCCATCTTGGGGCTCCATGATCATCATCGTCACCGCATGACACCATGATCTCCATCATCATGATCTCCATCATCGTGTCTTCATGAAGTTGTCTCGCCAACTATTACTTCTACTACTATGGCTACCGGTTAGCAATAAAGTAAAGTAATTACATGGCGTTGTTTAATGACACGCAGGTCATACAATAAATAAAGACAACTCCTATGGCTCCTGCCGTTGTCATAATCATCGACATGCAAGTCGTGAATCCTATTACAAGAACATGATCAATCTCATACATCACATATCATTCATCACATTCTTCTTGGCCATATCACATCACATAGCATACCCTGCAAAAACAAGTTAGACGTCCTCTAATTGTTGTTTGCATGTTTTACGTGGCTGCTTTGGGTTTCTAGCAAGAACGTTTCTTACCTCACGCAAAACCACAACGTGATATGCCAATTGCTATTTACCCTTCATAAGGACCATTTTCATCGAATCCGTTCCGACTAAAGTGGGAGAGATCGGCACCGCTAGCCACCTTATGCACCAAGTGCATGTCGGTCGGTGGAACCTGTCTCACGTGGAAGAGCGTGTAAGGTCGGTCCGGCCGCTTCATCCCACAATGCCGTCGAAACAAGATTGGACTAGTAACGGTAAGCATATTGAACAACATCAACGCCCACAACTACTTTGTGTTCTACTCGTGCAAAGAATCTACGCAATAGACCTAGCTCGATACCACTTGTTGGGTAACGAGCAGAAATTCAAAATTTTCCTCGTGTCACCAAGATCTATCTATGGAGAAACTAGCAACGAGGAAAGGAGAGTGCATCTACATACCCTTGTAGATCGCTAAGCGGAAGCGTTCATGTGAACGGGGTTGAAGGAGTCGTGCTGCCGTGATTCAGATCACCGATGATCAAGTGTCGAACGGACGGCACCTCCGCGTTCAACACACGTACAGCCGGTGGCGCCTCCCACGCCTTGATCCAGCAAGGAGAGAGGAGAGGTTGAGGAAGACTCCATCCAGCAGCAGCACAACGGCGTGGTGGTGATGGAGGAGCGTGGCTATCCCGCAGGCTTCGCCAAGCACCGCAGAAGAGGAGAAGAACTTGGGAGAGAGGAGGGCTGCACCAAAGGCAAAAGGTGTGTTTGAGAGGCCCTCCTACCCCACTATATATGGGGGTCCCAGGGGGTGCGCCAGCCCCTAGGAGATCCAATCTCCAAGGGCGGCGGCCGGAGGAGTCCTTTCCCCAAGGCACCTAGGAGGTGCCTTCCCTTATGGGAATCTTCCTTTAGGGTTTCCCCTTCACCCTAGGCGCATGGGCCCTAGGGAAGTGGCGCCCAGCCCACTTTGGGCTGGATCCTTCTCATCTCAGCCCATGGGACCCTCCGGGATAGGTGGCCCCACCGGTGGACCCAGGACCCTTCCGTGGTCCCAGACAATACCGATGACCCAAACTTGTCCCGATGGCAAACAGGACTTCCTATATATAAATCTTTACCTCCGGACCATTCCGAACTCCTCGCGACGTCCGGGATCTCATCCGGACTCGAACAACATTCGGTAACCACATACAAGCTTCCTATATAACCCTAGCGTCACCGAACCTTAAGTGTGTAGACCCTACGGGTTCGGAGACATGCGAACATGACCGTGACGTTCTCCGGTCAATAACCAACAGCGGGATCTGGATACCCATGTTGGCTCCCACATGTTCCACGATGATCTCATCGGATGAACCACGATGTCAAGGACTCAATCGATCCCGTATACAATTCCCTTTGTCTAGCGGTATTGTACTTGCCCGAGATTCGATCGTCGGTATCCGATACCTTGTTCAATCTCGTTACCGGCAAGTCTCTTTACTCGTTCCGTAACACATCATCCCGTGATCAACCCCTTGGTCACATTGTGCACATTATGATGATGTCCTACCGAGTGGGCCCAGAGATACCTCTTCGTCAACCGGAGTGACAAATCCCAGTCTAGATTCGTGCCAACCCAACAGACACTTTCAGAGATACCTGTAGTGCACCTTTATAGTCACCCAGTTACGTTGTAACGTTTGGTACACCCAAAGCATTCCTACGGTATCCGGGAGTTGCACAATCTCATGGTCTAAGGAAAAGATACTTGACATTAGAAAAGCTTTAGCATACGAACTACACGATCTTTGTGCTAGGCTTAGGATTGGGTCTTGTCCATCACATCATTCTCCTAATGATGTGATCCCATTATCAATGACATCCAATGTCCATGGTCAGGAAACCATAACCATCTATTGATCAACGAGCTAGCCAATAGAGGCTTGCTAGGGACATGGTGTTGTCTATGTATCCACACATGTATTTGAGTTTCCTATCAATACAATTATAGCATGGATAATAAACGATTATCATGAACAAGGAAATATAATAATAATAACTAATTTATTATTGCCTCTAGGGCATATTTCCAACAGCTCGAGGGGAGGAAGGGAGAGGAGGCGGCGGGCGCGGTGGCTCTCTGGCAAGCGGAGGCGGCGGACGGCGGGCGCGTGGGCGGCTGCTTGGGCGCGTGACGCTGGGGTCGATCGAGTGGGGAATCTGGCGAGGGAGGGAGGGAGGCCACAGTGCGAGGGCAATAGGTGGAGTGGGGGGAGGGTTCTAATGGCGCACCTCCTCCAAGTGCGCCATAAGTACGACTATTCTAATGGCGCACCTCGCCTTGGTGCGCCATTAGAATTTTGTTTTAATCACTACCCCGACTGGTCAGGTTATATTCCACCTAACCCTATCTAAATCAGAACCCGCCCACTAGCCCGACTGGTCAGCACGCAACACACACACTAGGAGGTCCTCGGTTCAATTCCCAGGCTCCCCAATTTTTGTTTTTATGCATTTAAAATGTTGTTTGATATTTATTTGTGTTTAAATATGTTCAAACTTGTTTAAATCATAACAGTAATATTTTTTATAAAAACAGTAAGAACTTTTTAAAAAATATGTTCAAATTTGTTATTTGAAAATATTTATGAATATGAAAAAATATTCATATGGGGGGAGGGTGCGGGGGGTCGTCGGCGACGGTGGAGTGCGGGAGGGTGCGGGCCGGGGGTCGGCGGCGGCGGCCGGTGGAACGGGGGAGGGTGCGGTGGCTTCCAAACGGATTGACTCCATCGGTGCTCGCGCCCAGCACGATGTTCCTTGGATCCTTTCCAAATTATGGGTGTTTGAAGTTCAACGCTTGCCACTGGCTCGCATCCTTTGGGTGACTCAGCATCTTGTCTTTTTTATTTATCTCCGGATAATTTGCGTCATCTTCTCGCTTCTTCTCCTCCATATCCGCGTACCAGCGCAGGAGCTTTGCTACCTTAGGGTCCGCGAAATACCGCTGCAGACGAGGAGTGATCGGAAAGTACCACACCACTTTTCGAGGAGCTTTCTTCCTCTTCTTGTATCGACTGACGCCGCACACCGGACATATGGTAGACTCTGCGTGCTCGTCCCGATAAATGATGCAATTGTTCATGCACACATGGTATTTCACGTGCCATAAATCCAGAGGACACACGATTTTCTTCTCCCCCTCGAAACTGGTCGGGCACTTGTTCCCCTTGGGAAGACGTTCTTGCCAGAATGACATGTTCTTGTCGAAGCATGCGTCGGTCATTTTGTGTTTTACCTTCATCTCCAGAGCCATGAGCGTTACTTTCAAGCGGGTATCCTCGGGCTTGCATCCTTCATACAATGGAGTAACCGCGTCTATCTCCAGTTGATCCAACTTGGCTTTCTCTCGGGCGGCAACTCTTGCGTTATCCGTCTGCTTGAGAAGTAGCTCTTGAATATGAGGGTCTTGCACCCAGCCCATCGATGGTCCATCGTCGTCTGCTCCGTCGGCATCTTCATCTTCATGATCATGCCCTTCGTCTGCTCCGGCATCTTCCTCATCATCATGTCCGGCATCTTCTACATGATGACTGTGTACAGCATCACCGTCGTGATCATGTCCTGGAGATTCTTCGTCTTCTCGCCCGCCCGAGCCGCGGTAGTTGTCTTGCTGCCCTTCCTCATTTCTTGCCCGGCCCCCATGGACGACTTCATCGTCATCTTCATCACCTTGCCACCGATAGCCATCCATGAAACCACGCAAGAGCAGGTGGTCCCGCACCTGCCCGGAATCCAGGTCCGCAATAAGGCTCTTCAGCTTGCATCTTTGACACGGACATCTTATCTCCATCTCGTTCTTTTGAAGCATCTCGGCCTTCGCGGAGCTCAAAAACCTATTCACGATGCCTTCGGTCATCGTGCGGACCATGGTCGCCTGCGGGGTAGAGCAAAACGATATTTTAGACCCAAGAAAAAAATTAGTAACCGTGGTACTAATGGCGCACCATACGCAAATGTGCCATTAGTAACCCTGGTTACTAATGGCGCACCTGCTTCTGGTGCACCATTAGAAGTTTTGCAAAAATATAAAAATAAAAGTATATATTAAACTAGTAATGGCGCACTGTGCCACGGTGCGCCATTAGTAGTTTTGCAAAAAAAGAATAAAAAATAAACAACAGTAGTAGCGCACCATGTTCTGGTGCGCCATTAGTGTGGAGACACTAATGGCGCACCAGGAACATGGTGCGCCATTAGTATATACTAATGGCGCATCACATGACAGGTGCGCCATTAGTGTCCATCCCATCTATAGCCCTTTTCCTAGTAGTGTAGTCATTGCAGTTTTTTTCCCGCGGTTTGCTAGTGGCTGCAATAACCTATTTTTAAAAACTAGGCCACAATAACAATGGGCTAATATTTACTGTAGTGACACTAGGCCTCCTACGGGACGTAGAAACTGTGGGCCTTCTCCGGGCCGTAGAATCAATGGGCCTTCTATGGGCCGTAGAAACAATGGGCCTTCTGCGGGCCGTATCATAAATGGGCCTTATACGGGTCATATGATCGATTAGCCAAACTTGGGCCAAACAGACCGCGTTATGGCCGTAAACGGGCTAGAGTTGGAATCGTCCATTCATGGGCCGACCATAACGGGCCATCGTTAATAAGCCGTATTTGATGACACTGTGAAAACGGCCCAACGTATTAACGGACCACAAACGGGCCGACTGTAACCACGGGCTGAATTTGGCCCACAAGCAGAAAATGACAGTTATGGGCTGTAAGTAAACGAATGTTGGAAATGAGCCCAAGAATAAATGGGCTTTGAGAAGGCCGAAAGATAACATGGGCTGGAAACGGCCCAACAGAGTAACGGGCCGTTAATGGGTATAAGGTGATACACTGTTCATTATGGGCCAGTTTCACCACGGGCCGTTAATGGGTGTAAAGTGATACACTGTTCATTACGGGCCAGTTTCACCACGGGCCGTTAATAGGCCAAGAGTTACAAAGGGCCTCATATGGGCCGAAAGACGTCATGGGCCATACATGGGCCAGAAGTGAAAACGGGCTGGAATCATATTGGATGCCCCAGATGATGCTACTGGGCCTAATTCGGATAGGGCATAATGGGCCTTGGGTTAGCGGGTTGTAAATGGGCTATGTGCGAACAGGCCGTTAACACGCTTTCCATGGGCCGGCCCGCCACCTTTTGACCAAGTCAAACGGGCTGGCCTTTTCACAGGAATGGGCCTCTGTTGGGCCGTGCCACGTGTCAATGTATCATAGGCGCCTTCTGTCCAATGAGTGGATGACATCTGTCCCAACGATGAGCCGACACGTGTTTCCTCCAGCCAATGATGATTTTACACGTGGAAAATCCCCATTGGTCGGGGCTGTTTACAGGTTAACGGATCCAAAACCTGACCCGATAGCTTAACGGCGTTCTGTTACGGTGGATGCCACGTGTCGGTCACCCTTGACGAAAGCACTTCTGTGACGCGCGATTAATCGTCATGGAAGTGGACACTTCCGTGATGATAATTTTGATAATGTCATGGAACACTTCTACGACAGCACGGGTATGACTATCTTGATTCTATCATAAAATCTTCATGGATGTACATGCATGACAAAAAACGTGACCTACTGTGACAAACACGTATCATCACGGAAGTGTATTTTTTTGTAGTGATGAGTCAAAAAAAAGTAGATTCTCAGACCCCAGCCGACTGCCAGCAGTCGATCGTGGTCTCGAGGACTACACCCAGTGGGTGCACTCTGCGTGCTCCCACCGGTTCGGACAAGCACTCGACTCAGCATGAGTCGAGTGGAGTGGAAGACCTACTAAACTCTAAGGAAGACACACCCCAGTGGGTGATCAGATATGAAACACAGACCCATGATAGTAGATGCACATATGGGCAGCGAAGCACCACCGACAGTTTTTCATGATTCAAAAGTTTAGTCGGGAGTTAACTGACCTTAATGTTGGTCTGCGGAGTGGTGCTGGCATTATAGGCCACCTGACTGGCCTCGTGCATCACCTTCACTTGCTCCGTAACAAGATTCACCTGGCGAAGAGCCTCCCTGGCGGCACTTGGCGAGTCGTCTGGAGTTTGGTAGGTAGCAAAGAGTGATGGCACCAAGGCGGTCGAAACAGCCATTGGGTCGAACGCATGGAGTTGCACTGGAGCAGCAGGAGTTGGAGCAGTCGACCCTGATGGGCGATCAGTCATCAGCGGGTCGGCGAACGTGACGTTGGTCCGAACCGGATCTCCGGATCCCTCGACCACCGCCTCAAGCATCAGCGTCGACTGAGGGACTTGAACTTCAAGCCCTCTCCAGCTCGAGCCCTTGCCTCTCCTCCTCCTCTCCTTCCGAGGCACTTCTTCTTCTTAACCATCGGGAAGCACGACGATGTCTCGTGGAGCTGCAGCGAAAAGAAAACATCAGAGATTCAACTGACCGACAACTCAATCAATAAAATAAGTTTAAGTCGAGCGGACTTACCAGCTCGGGAGGTGGCCGCGTCATCGGTTTCCTCGTCTCCTAGGGCCTTGTCAACGTCCATGTCAGTCGCGGCAGAGGTTGGGCTGGAAAGGTGCACGATCCGTTTGGTCAAAGTAGAAGAATCAGTTGGTAGAGGTAAACACAGAAAGGATACTCACCCAGAGGCAACAGGAACATCCATCTTGATCCTGGGCAGAGTCTTCCGAGCTTTTGAAGGAGCGACCTTGGGCTGCTTGGTGACTTTTTCTGTTGGCTCCGGAGTCGACGTCTGAGTGCGCTTCTGCGTTTGGGTGCTTGGGGCCACGTTCTTACCATGCCCGCCCGCTGGGTCATGGTGTTCCTTGGATCGACGTTCCGTGCGAGGCGGCGAGTCGACCGCTTCTTCGTCGTCCAACTCGTCGCTTTCCTCCTTGTCTTCATCGTCCGAAGATTCCCATCCACTGCTCTCCTCCGCGTTGTTCTCTCCCAGCTGGCATTGCTCCAGAACTTGATCACCATTGGGCATCGAGTAGATTTCAGTGTAAACCTACAAGACAAGAAGTCGGGTAAATGTCAGTCGGATCCAATGGCAGTCGGAATATGTACCCAAAACAGTCGGAAATGAAGGTCACACCTTGTCCGGCTGATTGCTGTCACTGAAGGGGTCGACTCTCCGGGCACCTCTGGGTTATCCTTGTTGCCTGTGATGTTCTTCAACCACATGGCCACTGTCTTAGCCGGTACTTCCTCCGGATGAACCCGAGCGGCGTCGTCGACTCCAGAATACATCCACATATGGTGGTCACGGACCTGGAGAGGCTGGATGCGTTGACTGAGGAAAACCTCCAGCGGATCCATGCCAGTGACGCCTTGGTTGATCAGTGGGACCACCCTCTCAACTAGCATGTTTGTTTCCACGCTCTCAGCAGCGGTCACTTTCAGCGACGAAGGAGTCTGGACACGGTCAAAGCTGAAATGGGGAAGACCAGTCGACTGGCCTGGAGTTGCGCGGTCCTGTCAGTAGAACCAGGTCGACTGCCAGCCCCTGACCGACTCAGGAAGGGTCATGGAAGGGAAAGAGCTCCTCTGCCTCTTCTGGATACCCAAACCCCCACACATCTGAATGACATGTGTTTTCTCGTCACTCGTGTTCGCTTTCTTCACCGACTGAGAGCGGATGGTGAAGATGTGCTTGAAAAGACCCCAGTGCGGTGGACACCCCAGAAAGTTCTCGCACATGGACACGAATGCGGCAAGATATGTGATGGTATTGGGAGAAAAGTGATGGAGTTGGGCACCGAAGAAGTTTAGGAAACCCCAAAAAAGCGGTGCAGAGGGAGCGAGAAACCCCGGTCGACATGGGTGGCGAGCAGGACACACTCACCCGGTCGCGGCTGCGGCTCCGTCTCCCCCTCCGGCAACCGCACAGCGCCCTTGTCAATAAGCCTGGACTCCACCAGCTCGTCCAAGTCATCTTGCCAGAGCGAAGATCAGATCCAATCGCCCTGGATCCAACCCGGCGGCAACGCCGAGCGCGATGACGACCCACGATTCTGCTTCTTGCCTTTTGCCGCCCCCGTCGCCTTCTTCGCGTGTTCCAGCGCCGTCGTCTTGTCCTTCACCATGGTGGCACAGCGGCGGCGTCGAGAGCGAAGGAGCCGGATGCGGTGGAGAAGCAGAGGAGGAGAAGAGAAAACAGACGCGCACAGTGCAGGCGCCTCGTCTCCGTCACCTTATAAAGGCCCACTTCCGATTGGCTGACGCGTGGGACCAGGTGATCCTGTCAAATCCCGTAACAGGCGCGCGCTCGGTACATGGCGAAAAAGGTGGCGCGGAGATCAAGGAACTCCTATCTATCCATCCTCATACCACGGCACGCTCCGTCCCGCGCGCTTCCCCGAAATTTCGAATCCCGTGAGATCTGGGATACGCCATAACCAATGGCGCCAAATATTCCGAGCCCAAAGACAACACTTGATAGGTGACGTTATAAATTCATTCAACGACTTTCTGGATCGATCAAGGCGACTGAAGCGAAGCTGAAGTTCCAACATGAACCTTCCATCCTGCATAAATACTTGTGACGCGCAAGGGTCGAAGCAAGATCAACTTCAATCTTCTTTCCACTCGGACCTTAATCCATTCGGGGGCTAATGATGAGGATACAGAGCTAGGGTAGGGTCATAGGCCTGACCTATACGCCCTACCCAAAGTCACTACCCTAGAAGTAAAGAAGCTCAAGAGACAATAGGGAGTACCCAATAAGGATGTCGAGTGCAATCCACTCGACCAATGGACCACTCGGGTACCCCTCCTTCCCGAAATCACACGACCAGTCAACCATTCGACCATACAAGTAACCACTCGACCTACAGAAGACCAGAAGTCAGTCAGAACATAGCAACGGGCGAGTATTCACTCCGTAATCTTTAGGGTCATTAAAGGCACTTAAGGCTGGCGTTACCAGTAACGCCTCAATCTTTATGTACATTCAAACCCTCTGTAACGGGGGATGGCTTGGCTCCTGGCGGACTCTATATAAGCCACCCCCCTCCTCTGGGACAAGGGTTCGCACCCCCTATAACACATACACACATACTCATAATCCAGTCGACCGCCTCTGGGCACCGAGACGTAGGGCTTTTACCTCCTCCTAGAGGGGCCTGAACTCGTAAATGCTTGCGTACAACTTTACCGTAGCTAGGACCTTGCCTCTCCATACGTACCCCCAATTTTTATTGTCAGACTTAGTACCACGACACTAGTAAACAATAGGAGCTCGTGATGATGATAGGACCAGGCAGGAACAGGAGGTTTCGTTTCCGGTGCGTGCACGCAGGTTGTAGCTCCGTCCATCGGGACTCGTGCGGCTAGGTTTTTTTTTAACATCAGCACAGGCACATGCACTCATGTAAATACGCATACACTCATCCCTATGAATGCACATAGGCACACCCTACCCTTATGAGCATCTGCGAGCACCATGATTTGAACCGTGGTAGCTGGGATACCACAGTCCGTCTAACCATCCAACCACAGGTTGGTTCGCCGTGCGGCTAGGTTTAGTTATAGTGCTATACGTGAAGTTTTATTGCTGGTTCATGTTCAGATTTAGCCACGTGGCTAACCTTCAGTTTCGATGCGTGTGGGTTCGGGAGACCAATTTAGCCTCTGATCGATCGTACTCCGTGCCATCTTATATGCGATCGAGCTTCGACGGTATTCAAAATTCCACGATGGAACCCCTGGCCGAGGAGATTTTGCGCCAGATCCTGGTGAAGCTGCCGACGAGGGACCTGGCCCGGTCCTGCTGTGTGTGCCGGCTATGACGAACCGTCATCGGCGACCCCTTCTTCCGCAGGCTCCACGCCAATGCCACTCATGTCACTTCCGACTCCGGCGTGCAGACCCTTCTGGTCAGCAGGGAGTCCGGCGGGGGGCGCATGGACCGTGATATGGTAATCCAGAGCGTCTCGTCGGCCAAGCTCATGTGCCGCATCACCGATGTCGCCGGTTCGTACACCGCTACCAACGCTTGCAACGGCTTCCTCTGCCAGACTGGCCAGTATATGTGTGCAACCCTGTCACCGGCGACAAGCTGATGGTTCTGCCGCTGCCAAACACCGAGGGTACGGTCTCATACCATAGATGTGGGATATACGCCATGGGGTTCAGCGCGTCGACCCACCAGTACAAGCTCTTCCGCCTCTCCACCTGGTCCTTGTCCAATGAGGGCGGTTACTACCTGGATGTGTACACCTTAGGTGGTTATGACGGGCGGTGCCGACGCCTATACATGTTCCCGTATCGCGCGACAAACGACCTCCATTCGTCGCGGTTGCCGGTGCTCGTCGACGGCGAGCTGCATGTGCTGACAAAACGACCGCGTAACTCATGTACACTCGACACCATACTAGTAATTGACGTGACGAGCGAGACACAGTGCACGTACCACCTCCCGGAGGAGTTCACGGGGCGGGTCAGTGCAGCGGTGCACGCCTTTCAGATGAGCGGGAAAGCTATGCGTTGCCATACACGTCGCTGCCAGCGATTCATCCATTTCTCGGCCATGCCGCCACTGCAGGCGATAGGCACGCCTGTCAGTTGGGAACCATGCTACACCTTCTACATGGAGGATGACGACGGCGACAAGCAGAGGGCTGGCTGGTTCGACGACAGCCACTACTAGAAAAACAGGCTTCCGTCCAGCCCCATAAGTCGCGAAGCTGTAGGAACCGCGACTAATGGGACCTTTAGTCGCGGTTCTGGAGGTGAACCGCGACCAAAACCTGGGCCCAGGGCGCTCGGTGGCCAGCTGGCGCACGTGAGGGGCTTTAGTCGCGGTTGGCCAGGACAACCGCGACTAAAGGCCTTCGGGCACCTTTTAGTCACGGTTTGCCAGGCCAACCGCAACTAAAGCCCTCCCTATATATACCCATCCAGCAGCCAACACTTAGCCATTTGGAGCCATTCTCTTCACAAGTGGGTGTAGGTTTGCTTTTGGTTCCTCTTATGCACATAAGGTGTTTGATGAAATGCCCCAAGAGCATGAAAGAAACATGACATGAAGTGTTGGAGCCACACTCTTGATCATGTTAGCAACTTGATGAACCTTTGATGTGTCAATATGCATGTGTGTAGTTCATTGTTTAATTTATATTGTTTGTAGCTAGTTAGTTTAACAAATGCATGATGGTTAATTATATATTTTATATTATAATAATGCAGATGAATCGGCAATGGATGTCTGGTAACCGACTCTCCGGCGAGTTCACTCGGGTTTGAAAGATTTCCTCGTAGTGGCTAATGCGAACAAGCGGGGGTTTTGTTATCTGTCCATGTGTTATCTGTAAGAATGAGAAGGGTTACTCTTCCTCAAGAGTTGTTCACATGCATCTGCTTGAAAGGGTTTCATGCCAAGCTATAATTGTTGGACCAAGCATGGAGAAAGAGGGGTTATAATGGAAGAAGATGAAGAAGGGATGATTTCATCGATGAAAGCTATCTTGCTCATTTCGTGATACTTTCATGGAGGATGCTGAAGGTGAAGGGAAGGTGAAGAAGAGGCACGTGATGATCCCGTTGATGATCTTGGTCGGACCATTGCTGATGCACGGAGACGCTGCGAAACTGAAAAGGAGAGGAGAATTTGGATCGCATGTTAGAGGATCACAGAAAGGCGCTGTACCCGGATGCGATGATGGTCTGAAAAAGCTGGGCTGCACAATGGATTTGCTGAAATGGAAGGCAGAGGCAGGTGTAGCTGACTCGGCATTTGAAAACTTGCTGAAAATGTTGAAGAATATGTTTCCAAAGGATAACGAGTTGTCCGCCAAGATCGTCTGAAGCAAAGAAGGTTGTCTGCCCTCTAGGTTTAGAGGTTCGAAGATACATGCATGCATCAACGATCGCATCCTCTACCGATGAATACGAGAATTTGAATGAATGCCGGTATGCACTGCATTGCGTTATAAGATCGAGGCGATGACCACGGTGACGATGTTGAGGGCCGAAACCCAGGAAGAGGGTTCCGCCAAGGTGATGTGGTATGCTCCTATAATACCACGGTTGAAACGTCTGTTCAGGAACAAAGAGCATGCCAAGTTGTTGCGATGGCACAAAGAGGACCGTAAGTCGGACGGGAGTTGAGACACACCGCAGATGGAGCGCAATGGAGAAAGATCGACAGATGGTTCAAAGATTTTGCAGCTGACGCAAGGAACATAAGATTTGCTCTAAGTACGGATGGCATGAATCCTTTTGGCGAGCAGAGCTCCAGCCATAGCACCTGGCCCGTGACTCTATGCATCTACAACCTTCCTCCTTGGTTGTGCATGAAGCGGAAGTTCATTATGATGCCAGTGCTCATCCAAGGTCCGGCAACCCGGCAACGACATCGATGTGTACCTAAGGCCATTAGTTGATGAACTTTTACAGCTGTGGGTGGTGTCCGTGTGTGGGATGAGCACAAACAAGAGGAATTTGACCTATGAGCGTTGCTTTTCGTAACCATCAACGATTGGCCTGCTCTTAGTAACCTTTCGGGACTGTCAAATAAGGGATACAATGCATGCACGCACTGCTTACATGAGACTGAAAGTGTACATTTGCCAAATTGTAAGAAGAACGTGTACCTTGGGCATCGTCGATTTCTTCCAAAATTCATCCAAGATGAAAGAAAGGCAAGCATTACAACGGCAAGGCAGATCACCGGCCGAAGCCTGCGGAACGCACTGGTGCTGAGGTATTTGATATGGTCAAGGATTTGAAAGTCATCTTTGGAAAGGGTCCTGGCGGACAATCAGTTCCGAAGGGAGCTGACGGGCACGCAGCCATGTGGAAGAAGAAATCTATATTCTGGGAGCTAGAATATTGGAAAGTCCTAGATGTCCGCTCTGCAATCGACGTGATGCACGTTACGAAGAATATTTGCGTGAACCTCCTAAGCTTCTTGGGCGTGTATGGGAAGACAAATGATACAAAGGAAGCACGGCAGGACCAGCAACGTTTGAAAGACCCTGATGACCGGCATTCAGGAATGGTTTCAAGGTCGTGCCAGCTACGCTCTGACCAAAGAAGAGAAGGTCATCTTTTTTGAATGCCTGAGCAGTATGAAGGTCCCGTCTGGATTCTCGTCCAATATAAAGGGAATAATAAACATGGCGGAGAAAAGTTCCAAAACCTGAAGTCTCACGACTGCCACGTGATTATGACGCAATTGCTTCCGATTGCTTTGAGGGGCTCCTGCGGAAAATGTTCGAGTAGCCATTGTGAAGCTATGTGCATTCCTCAATGCAATCTCTCGTAAGGTAATCAATCCAGAAGTTCTACCACGGTTCTGAGCGATGTGATCCAATGTCTTGTCAGTTTCGAGTTGGTGTTCCGCCATCCTTCTTCAATATTATGACGCACCTCCTGGTTCACCTAGTCGAAGAGATTTTCGTTCTCGGTCCTGTATTTCTACACAATATGTTCCCCTTGAGAGGTTCATGGGAGTATTAAAGAAATATGTTCAGAACCGTGCTAGGCCAGAAGGAAGCATCGCCAAGGGCTATGGAAATGAGGAGGTAATTGAGTTTTGTGTTGACTTTGTTCCTGACCTTAAGCCGATTGGTCTTCCTCGATCGCGCACGAGGGGAGACTAAGTGGAAAAGGCACGATCGGAAGGAAATCAACGATATGTATGGATCGCCATTCTCTCGATCAAGCACACCACACTTTATCTTGACCAATTCCAGCTTGGTGGCTCCGTACTTTGAGAAACACAAGAATATTTTACGTTCGACAACCCGGGAAGCCTGAATCCTGGATTAGGAAGGCCCACATGGAGACTTTCGTAGTTGGTTGAAAAACATTTAATGAATGACAATGATGTTGTAGATCAGCTGTACATGTTGGCCAAGACACCATCTTCGACTATAACGACTTTCCAAGGGTGCGAGATAAATGGGAATACATTTTACACGATCGCCCAAGATAAAAAGAGCACCAACCAAAACAGTGGTGTCCGCTTTGATGCAGCAACCGAGAATGGGCATCAGGTCACATATTATGGTTACATAGAGGAGATATGGGAACTTGACTATGGACCCTCCTTTAAGGTCCCTTTGTTCCGGTGCAAATGGTTCAAGCTAACAGGAGGTGGGGTAAAGGTGGACCAGCAATACGGAATGGCAATGGTGGATTTCAACAATCTTGGTTACCTTGACGAACCATTCGTCCTAGCGAAAGATGTCGCTCAGGTTTTCTATGTGAAGGACATGAGTAGCAAACCGAGGAAACGGAAAGATAAGAAAACGATCAGTACATCATGCGATGATCCAAAGCGCCACATTGTTCTTTCAGGGAAAAGAAACATCGTGGGAGTGGAGGACAAGGCAGACATGTCAGAAGATTATAATATGTTTGCTGAAATTCCGCCCTTCAAAGTGAACACCGACCCAAGCATTAAGTTAAATGATGAGGATGCTCCATGGATACGGCACAATCGTAAGCAAGCAGGGACACAAGGGAAGAAATGATGTGTAATAATTTATTGTACCAAACTTTGTTGAATGGATCATGTGAATTATATTACCCGTGATGTGTTTGGTGTCCATTTTCAATGATTCAAGATACCACTGATGATACATGAAATTTGGAGTGATTTAGTCATACTCCTGCCTAGGCGTATAATATGCATACTAAGTAGTCTTCATAGCCGCCGTCGTCGTTGTCTTGGTAGTCGCCGCCTTCTAAGTTGCCGCCGTAAATCGCCGCTGCTGTCGTCGCTGCTGTCTGTCGCGCTGTCGTCGGGCGGCGCTGTGGCTCGAATCGAGGGTAGCGCAGGCGGGGATATCGCCGGCCGTGATGTAGTCCATGGCGCTCTGCGAGTCCGCCATACCACCATAGCCGACGGCCGCCTCGTGGAAGTTCCTGTGAGGCAGACCGTCCTCCTCATACTGGCGGCGCCCTCTCACGCCGATTGATGAAGAAGGCGTCCCAAGTATGCTGGTTATCGGGATGCCGCGGGATTCATCCGCTGCTCGGCGTGAGGTCGAGGTAGTAGTGGTTCGTGATGGCCGCCTGCGCCTTGCAGTACCGAGGGACGGAGGGACCGCACGCCCCGGCGCTTAGGCTCCAGCCGGTGGGGACGCTGTAGCCCGGTGGACAAGGGTAGTTCGAGCGCAAAGCTCCTCCACCTGCTGGTAGGTTAGAGTGGGTGCGGTGGAAGCCATGAGAGAGTGATGAGAGATTGTAGAGATGTGATAATGCTGGCCAAGCCGGGCTACATATATATGTAGTGAGAAATGGCGGGAAAAATGGGAGCGGGAAGACAGGAGGCGGAAGAAGAAAGTGGCGGGAAGAAAGAGGCGGGAAGACAGGGAAGAAATGGCGGAAAACCCTAAACTGCAGGCGGCCTTTAGTCGCGGTTGGGCAAGCGACCAGCGACTAAAATAGCAACAATAAGTATTTTGTTGTAAGTAGAAACAAAATAAAATAAATAAAGCAACAAAGAAAACAAAAAAGTGTTTTCAAATTTGAAAACTAATGGCACTAACAGAAAGTTTATAATTTTTCTAAAACTAAAAGCAAAAAGAATTAAAAATAAAGCAAAAACAACAAAAATAAATAATAATGCAGAAAACAAAACAAAAAACTGGAAAAAAATAGTGCCGCCTAAGTATTTTGTTGTAAGTAGAAACAAAATAAAATAAATAAAGCAACAAAGAAAACAAAAAAGTGTTTTCAAATTTGAAAACTAATGGCACTAACAGAAAGTTTATAATTTTTCTAAAACCAAAAGCAAAAAGAATTAAAAAATAAAGCAAAAACAACAAAAATAAATAATAATGCAGAAAACAAAACAAAAAACTGGAAAAAATAGTGCCGCCTCTTCGGACCCCCACGGCCTGAATCGACTAGAAACCCTACATGGGCGTGATTCAGCCCATGAGGAGGCCAAGTAGGCCCACAGCACATAGCTAGTGACAGATTAGGCCCAAAGCTCAGAGTTGAGAGGAGCTCGAGAGGGTGGGCGCAGCAGCGCTTATAAACCACTCTCGAGCTCTCTCAACTAGCGAGTGGGACTAAACTTTTGGGCGTGAGGCAGCACAAGGCCTTTAGTCGCTGGTCGCCCGGACCAGCCGCGACTAAAGGTGGGAACTTTAGTCATGGTCGCCTGCCCAACCGCGACTAAAGGTGGGGCGGACCGCAAAAAACCGCCAAAACCCTTTAGTCGCGGTTGGGCAGGCGACCAGCGACTAAAGGCACCTTTAATCATGGGTCTCGTCGCCAACCGCGACTAAAGGGGGGCTATAAATACCTGTTCCCGTTTCTCGTCTTCTCCGATTCCCGCCTGTTAAATCGCGCCTCGGCGCCGCCATTGTCGCCCTCGCCCTCGGCGCCGCCTGCCGTCGCCGTCGCCCTCGGCGCCGCCCGCGTCGCCCTCGCCCTGAACCCCCTCGGCGCCGCCCGCCGTCGCGCTCGCCTATGCGCCGCCCGCCTCCGACCTCCTCCTCCCCTCCCTCTCCACCCCGCCGTCGGCCCTCGTCCATGTGACCACCCACCTCCCGATCCACGACGCCCCGACCTCCACGCCCCCCTTGGCCCCGGTCTTCCCACTTGGCGATTAAATGCCGACCTGCCTCCTGCCTGGCCTCCCAAGCTCCTGCCCGCCCCCTCCTCCTTGATTTTTTGATCATGTATTAAAAATGTTAAACTCATATATGAAAATGTATTTAAAAATATTCTTGATACAAAAAAATGTAGAATGAAAACCAAAATAAAGAAAGAGGAAAATGAAAACAATGAAATCCAAAAAGGAAACTAAAGGAAAAATGAAAATGAAAAATAAAAGCAAAGAAACAAACGCAAAAAAAATAGAAAACTATGAATACCGACAAAGAAACAAAGAAAAACAAAAACTCGCTGAAAACTAAGAAGTAGACAAAAACCAAAGGAAAAAGAAGGAAAATTTGAAAAAAGGAAAATGGATAAAAACCATGAAAGAAACAAAGAGAAACCAAAAGAAAACGAAAAAACAAGATATAGCAACAAAAAAAGAATACCAAAAACCAAGAAGAAAGAAAAAACCAAACAAATCACAAAAAGAAACAAAAAACGAAGAAATAAAAACAACTCCGGCTTTCATCCTAAATTAGAAGCGCCTCATTTAGTTCCACGACCCCAACAGTTGCGCAATGGCTAACAACACCCTCAACTACGGAGACGTGGTCGACAAATGTTTAATTGCTTGCAAAGTTTCTTCACAAAATGACATTCGTGAAGGCGTGGTTGTCTGTTGTCCTCGCCTCTCTCTCCGTGTGTGTTGTCCTCGCCTCCCTCTCCGTGGCGCTGCTGCCTGCCGCCCGTCTCGCGCTCTACCGCGACACCCTCTCCCACCCTTCCTCGCCCCTCCTTTTGCCACCGCCCTTTCGCCACCGCCACCGCCACCGCCCCTTCTTCACTTAATTAATTTGTTTTTACTACATGTTTTCAGGAGTGACATAATGGCGGACGATAGAGCTGACCCGATTATGGACAACTATGATCCGGACGGTGAAGCACATATGTTCGGCATCATAAGCGGCGATATTCAATATGTGCCGACCGGAGAAGAAGAAGATGATATCTCTTCTTATCTGAACCTTGACGGTGAAGATGAAGGGCGCCACGAGAAGATGATGTCAAGAAACGTCGATAAACGCACGATCTTCAAATGGAAGTAGCAACCACCTCCGGCGCGAGGTATATATATACATTGAGCCTCTGGTGATACAAACTAACTGATTTGAATAAATATGTGTAGTAACGCCGCGCGACTCTCTTTCTTATTTTAGCCCTCGGCGGATCGTCAAACAATCGAGTACGTCGTCAAAGCGTGGCGCAACCAAGGCGATGAAACAAGGAGAAACATGCACCATCGAGGTTGTCGACGATTACAACCGGCAGGCCGCTGGAGCCCCGCAAGAACGCCACCAAGTTTGTCAGCCAATGCGGAGCCATTGTTAGAGACAACGTCTCGATCACCGTCGAGAGTGGAATGAGCCAAAGAAGGCACGAATTGATGGTTTCACTTTTGTCGATAAGAGAACAAAAAAGATTGCTTCAAGAAGCTTATGGAACATTTCGTTCTACCTCCGAATACAACAAATTCGATGAGGAGGGTAACAAGATTGAGGAAAACAAGGAGAGGAGGAGGCTAGTCAAACAGTTCGCTCTTCATAAGATGGCGGCGCATTCCGGAAATTCAAGCAAAATCTAGCCCGTGACTTTGTCAAGCAGAACAAGACTCCAGTTTCAAAGGACAATATGAGAAACTGAAACATGATTGGCCAGAATTTGTGAAGCAAAAGAAATCGGAGCAGTTCATTGAAATATCGAAAAAAATAAGGAAAATCGGCTAAGAAGGAGTACAATCATGTTATGGGGCCAGGAGGGTATCGAATTTTGGTGCCTAGGTTGGAGAAGATGGAGAACGAGATGAGGCGCGAGGAATCCGTCCCAGTGCGGAGGATGGGACCCAAGGGCCAAAAGCTGGTGAATGCGGGCATGGGGAACGCTGAACCCGGAGACAGGGAAGTGTGTTTACGGGGCAAATTAATTAAACCCACCCAAGCCCTTATTGGCGCAATGAAGGATGCTCAACAGGGAAGATCAAGTTCAACAGAGAGAACGACGCAGCTGACAAAAGCCCTCGGGAATCCTGAACACGGAGGGCGTGTACGAGGCATGGGGCACATTCCGTGGAAAATAGGGTTCCCCGAGCGATGACCCGTCTGATTCTGAAGCCGTAAGAGAAAGATGGATCGGGAAGCAGATGTTGTGGCGCGGTTGGCATCGGAAATGGATGTGATGAAGAAAACCATGAGTGTACTAGTAGCGAAAGAGATGCAGCTCGGTGCAGCATGAAGATCATCCAGCGGATCTCGGAAGCCAGCAGCGGAGAAGCAGCGTGGCTTCCACGGAGGCCCCACCGGCTGGTGCAGATGCACCGACGATCGAAATTACTGCACCGGAGCCTCGGTGGTGAAATTACTGCACGGAGCCTCGGTGGTGAAATTACTGCACGAGCCTCCTCGCTACCCGTGGGCGATATAAAGGAGATGAAAGAATGTCATCTGTATTATCCTATCGGGAACATGTCCATGAAGGTAGCCATCGGCAGTGCTTTACCATGTTTACTCGAGCACTCCACCACAACAACCCCATTCAAGATGGCTATGCTCGTGTCACGGTGGAGGACATAGTCCAAGGGTTTGAGGACCTGGAGATTGACATTGCTACACGAAGGGAGAAAAGACTTGGAGATGTCAAGCGCCATTTCATTCTATGGCAAAAGAAGTTTATCAAGTTTCCAGGCGAGGCGCCAAGGACAACAAGTCCACCCCCCTACGGTGGTGGTGGTGGTGGTGGTGGTGGCGGTTCACCTACACCTCCGTCACGTAAGCCGACGCCGCCCCCCAGTCCACAACGTCCGGCGGGTGATCAGACGCCGCCCCCCAATCCACCTACGGCAAAGAGGCAGAAGCAGTCCTGGATTATTAACCCGGACCCTTATGTACCTAAGACCACAAAGGTACCGGAGCCATCATCAAGCCTCTCCCACAAGGCCTTGGGAGCGTTGTGCCGAGGAAGTCGGCGCCGCTGCTGCTGATTTGGAGAAATGGAAGGCGGACTGCAAGAAGAAAAGAGAGCCCGAGCCCAAGCCAGTATTTTCGATAAGCAAAAGAAGTGGGCTAAGTCATTTTGAGCACACCGTCCCAAGCACAAGAATCTGCTCGCGACTATGCACGTGAACTTGCGAGGCAGGCACTCATGTTCAAGGAGAACAAAGAGCGGGAGAAGGCCGAAAGTAAAAAAAGCGGGAAACAAGTTGCCCAGCTCGGGGAACAAAGTAAACAATCGATTGCCCCGCTTATAGTGCAAGCCTTCTGTCCGGATGACCCCGAGATCATACAAGCTGCGGCAACACAGGGATTGACTGTAACGAGTGCCAGAGAACAAGCGGCCAACTTAGGTATTACTCTTCGTGAACTGTTAGGCCTTGATGAGGCGCCAGTGAAGGAGGTAGTAATTACATATGTCAAGAATGGGCCTCTCGTCGAGCCTGCGCAGGAAAATGATCTACCTGACCAAATGAAAGGTCTGCTGAATTGGTACAAGGGTTACATAAAAAATAAAAACGCCAAAGAATATATTTATGCGGAAGTTAGACATGAGCATCACTTCAAACATTACTATGTACAAATTGCACTGAGTGAATTGTTCCAGCTTTTCAATCTCGCGAGCTCGACAAATCTATCATTAGTTGCTACGTTACGTAAGTGATTTATTAATTTCTACCCCATCTCGTTCATATTGCCTGCACTATATATATGTCCTAACTATATTGTTGTGTCCGCTATTATACATGCAGAATGAAGATTAAGGAATGCAGAGTAAGGAACATCCATGATGTTGGGTTCATTGACCCACACATCGTTAATGGACATGTGTTGGGCGTCACCCCCGCCGACGTGGAGGCAGACCTGTGGCAGTTTCTTACAAAGCAGGAACTCAAAAGTGATATTCTATTTCCTTACCATTTTGGGTGAGTGTTTCTGTCTTGAGCACATTCTCTTTTGTTTACTCCATGCATGGTATGTGGCGGCTAATCGATGAGTTATGCATGACGTCTGTGCATGTATCGTGTCCGCAGGTTCCACTGGATTCTGCTAGTAATTAAAGTTAACACCTCAGAATGTCTCGTCCCACGACTCTCTGAATATGGATCCAAAGCTTTGGGCCGACATGAGAAGAATGCTGCAGAAGTAATTATTTTCATTCATTTGCGCCTATATCGATCGGCCTATTTCGTTCATTTCCTAATATCAAGTAACTAATAACTCTCTTGTTCATTTAATTTTCTTTGCCTCGTAGGGTTTGGAGACGGTTCAGTAGATACAAAGGTCGGTGAATTCAAAAAGAGCTAGAATTCAAAATGTTAAAGCCTAAGAATGCTGGGGATATTCAGCCACCGTTGACCAATCTATGTGGATACTATGTCTGTGAGAGGATCCGGAGATACACCTCTGAGCGGGTTCCGAGTGATACCAATGCTCAGAGGAATAACCTCCGGATGATGCTTAGTCTAGAAGCTCGCTTCCGACCACTTCAAGAGGAACTAGCTGGATGGTTCAGCAGGGAAGTCCTCCATCCTAAAGGAGAACACTATTACGAGGACGTAGAACTTTATATGGATTAAATCATGTATGGAAACTTGTTCAAAATTGTATATGGTCATCCGATGATATTGAATATATATTGTATATTCCTCTTGAATTCTTTTTGGTTCTAATTTCAAATTTATTTGAAATTGTACATTCATATGCATGTATGTAGTACCGTAGAATATATGAAACTCCTTCAAAATTAAAATAAAGCACAAAAGAAATAAAACAATACAAATTAAACAGAAAACAGGTTTAGGGGGGCTAAAACCCTAAACCCTTTAGTCGCGGTTGGCCAGAAGAACCGCGACTAAAGGTCCTCCGCCCCGACGGCCGCCTGGCGCCCACGTGGACGAGCCGTTAGTCGCGGTTCTTAAGCAGCCGCGACTAAAGGTGGGAGGCTTTAGTCGCGCTTATTTGGTCGCGGTTGCGCAACCGCGACTAATGGCAGTTGCGAACCGCGACCAAAGGCCTTTTTTCCACCAGTGAGCAATGAGACTTTGTGCTACAGGCTGGGGGATCTTCTCTACATGTACGACACCACCAAGGACGAGCAACAGGCCCAAGGTTATTTCTTCAGAAACTGGGAATTTCGGATCCCGCTGCCAGTGGTTCCATGGTCGGAGAGCCAACAATTGAATGTCTATGGTGGTTACCGTGCCAGCCTAGTTTCGCCTCGTCTCATATTTGCATGCGTGCCATAGTCGTTAACGCATCACCAGGATGAACAAGGACACTTTGTCCAATCCTTGTTACATGCACTGCGATGGCAAAAATCATTGAAGAAATCATCTTCTATGTGCCCGCCTAATCGCATACACGACCAGCGAGCTGCCAAGAGGTTTCACTGGTTGAATTGATACAGTATGGGAATCTTATAGTGTATGGTTACGTGATGATCCAATGTTTGTGAAGAAGAAATCTTCTAATATTTTCATAATTATTGATCTGATCATTGTAGATAAATGAAATGTTATACCCTCAACCATATTCATTTCTTTGGTGTTCTTAGGGGCTCCTAGTTAAGATCTTTTTTTTAGAACACAGTACATATGCAGGCGCTCATATACATGTGTGTGCTCCTAGTTAAGATCTAATTTTCATTTTGGATACACATTAAGCCTGTTTACTTTTGCAACCACTGAAACATGTGTTGCTACAGATTTATCTTTATTTTGATGTTGAGAGTGGTGCTCAAGATGTTCAGTAACTAGCTTGGTGAATGGGGTGGTGAAACATGCCGCTCAATTTATTTGTATGGGCGCAAGCCTGTATCATGTACACATACTGCTCAATTTATTTGTCCCTTCAGAAAATCAATCAATTTGCTCAATCCTTTCTGCTGTTGATTTCAATTCATTGGAGTAACTTTATTCATATTTCTTCGCATTGCATCAATTAACATGAATGCAAAATAGATTTGTTGTCTTATGCTATCCCGTAGAATTGGACATAGAAATTTAAGTATCAGGGATGACGCCACTAAGTTGTTGTTTTTTTGAAAGAAACGGTAGACCATTGTCTACCTTATGCGGCCTGAATGACAACAGTGAAATTTAAGTATCAGGGATGACGCCACTAAGTTGTTGTTTTTTTGAAAGAAAAGGTAGACCATTGTCTACCTTATGCCAGCTCTTCTCCTTTGTTTCTTTCCAATTCCGGGCAATCAACAGGAACCAGAATACTATTGCCAGCTAACGGAAGCCTAAGGCGACACGGGCGACGCGGGCGATGCCCGCGGCGATCGCCGCGATCCGGACGCCAGCCTCCGTCGCTCATGGCGCTAGGCTGGTCCGGGGGAGATTCTGGGCTCTCGCTGACTCTGACAAAGAGGACGACAACGACGGGGACTGCTCCGGCGTCCCGTCCGACGGGTATTCGCCGACGACATCGGATGTGATCTGTGAAGCTTTCAACCCTGGGTATTCGGAGGAGGAAGTGGCTACGATTGTGAAGGGAGTCGTGTCGATTGACGATCCGGCGCGGCAAGGTCTGCATCCGGAGGACAACGTGGAGGTAGTTCGCCGGATTGTTCATCGGAGGACAGCGGCTTCCGCGATCCGGCCTTGGAAAGGTCCCATACCTAAGGTAAGTCTACCGAACTTGACTATTTTCGATCTGATTCGGCCGGATTCTTGGACTACGGTTACTAGAAGAAAATTTCCTCGCGGGCATGGGCTCGATCTGTGCCGGAGGTGACCGCGGCAGCGCCGCCGACGGTCACGGTGTCCCAGATCGGAGCGATGCGCCAGGAGCGTTTGAATTCGCTCCAAGGCCGCGACGGGAGGCGTTCTGTCGTTGGGCCGCTGGGTGTCTCTGGGCTGGGGTCTGCTGGTTATGTGGCCCAGTCAGAACTGGTTATGGAGCACGTCGAGGGGATCAA
Source organism: Aegilops longissima (assembly GCA_021605205.1). Lineage (NCBI taxonomy): Eukaryota > Viridiplantae > Streptophyta > Magnoliopsida > Poales > Poaceae > Aegilops > Aegilops longissima. The sequence goes on from CM038679.1 coordinate 737,889,199, forward strand.
GGCATGCAGTGTGTCCCGTACGTCGCTACAGCCCCCATCGCAGCGCCCTAGGGTTCCTCTTACGACTCCGACGCGGCGGTTTCGTTCTGCGGGGGACGGCCGAGCTCGGCGCATTCCGCCTCTCGGGGCCATGGCAGGGCGCGGCGGGCCGCCGGTGCCCCCTAAGGCCTCTTCCGGCGGGGGGGTGGCCGTGGAGGTGGTGCGCCGCCGCCAGAGTTAGCGATGGCGGGCGCTCCGCCCGGCCTGTGCATGGCGCCCGATCGTGAAGTGCCGCCCTTGCCTTCGGGTCGGGGCACCGGGGCCCCTGCTGGAGCGACCACGGCGACAGCGGGTCGCGGCCTTGGCGCACAGCCCGGCGTGCGGCCGCCGGTGATTAGCCCGGCAGCTATGGCCGCTGCGGGACGTGGTGCGCCTCCGCCGAGGCCTCCGAATCCTTCGGCGGTGGGGCGTGGAGCTGCTCCGCCGAGGCTGCTGTTGCATAATGGCCCTCGATCGGTTGGCCACGTCGATGGGCCTCGGCCGGTTGCCCAGGCAACCCATGCCGGCGTGCAGTCTCGTGTCGCGCCGCCGCCTCACTATGTGGCGAGGCCGTGGTTACGCTTGGCAGAGTGATGGTTCTTCTGAGAGACTGTTCCTTGGCCCTCCGGGCGGTTTTGTCGAGGGCGCTTCTGGACCGGATTCACGGCAAAGAGGTGGCTACCGTGGTCAACGTCGTGGTCGTGGGGGTGGTCATGGTTTCCGCAGGCAGCATCTGCCACCGGCCGTTGTGGACCATCAGGCGTCTGAGGTGGAGGCTGATCCCACTCAGGCGACCGCTCTGACTAGCGAGGCTATGGAGGTAGTGACGGCTCGGGCCAACGCGGATGTTGCTATGACTGGTGCTTCAACTGACGCAGGCATCAGGTCTGAGTCTGAGAGGGCGTCCAAGTGGGCGCGTAGGAAGGAGAAAATGCTTTGTTATCGATGCGGTGAGAAGGGACACTTCATTGCTGAGTGTGTGGCTGAGTTGTGTGATACGTGTGGTAAGCCAGCACATGCCTCGGGGGATTGCCCGATTCTGCGTGATCAGGCTCCGGCTCTTACAATGTATGGAGTATATTGTGCTGAGCTGATGTTCTTTGAGTCCCCAGCTGCGAGAGAGATTCCAGTTGAGACACAGAGCCTGACTACTGGAATTGTGAAGGCTACCCAGGGAGTAGTCTCTGAAGCTCAGATTGTGCAGAGGCTTCAGGAACTGGCTCCTGGAGATTTTCAGTGGGAGCTTGTCCACATCGAGGAGCGCGTGTTCAGGGTTGACTTCCCGTCGGTAGAGGACTTGCGGCGGTTGCTGAGCTTTGGGTTGTGTAAGGTGCCCGACACTAATTGCATTCTAGAGTTTCAAGAGTGGAAGAAAGTGGAGCCTAAGGGGAAGCCCCTCACTCAGGTGTGGCTACGGTTTTCTGGGGCACCCTCTGAGTCTCTGGCGGATGTTCGTGTTGTGGCTAGTCTGGGTATCATGGTTGGCAAAACTGAGAAAGTGGATATGGCTTTCACTCGCGCCCATGGGGTGGCCAGATTGCTAGTGAGTGTTCTGGACATCGAGTTCGTCCCGGATGTGGTTAACTGGACTTATAGGGGAGAGGTATTTCCTCTTGAGATTGAGTTTGAGGATTCTGAGTTGTTTGCTGAGGCAGTTAATGGTGATGATGTGGATATGCACGAGGGTGACGACAATGCTAGTGCTAGGGAGGATCCGACTGATGAGGCTGGACGAGAGAGGTCCAACGGATCGGGACCAGTTGCTCAGTTTCCCGAGGCTGGGTCCGGGGTAGAGTCAGCCCCATCTCCGTCGGTACCTAAGAGTATGTTGCGGTTTGGATCTTTTGAGCCTGCGTCTGCCCCTTCTAGGCTTTGGAGCGACCGTGTGGATTCTGATGATGCTTTCGAGTGCTCGCTCCCGGTGCTGGATTTTGTGTCAGTTGTTCGTCCCGTGGTGGGTGACTGTGTGACGGGCCACTCGCAGACAACCTTGGGGGGGGGGGGAGGGACGTGGAGCCTCAGGTGGTTCCGCTCCTCCCAGGGCCCCCTACGGTCTCGTGAAGACAGATGGCGGCTGCTTCTGTGGTTCTGCCTAGGGGGGAGTTAAGGGCAGGTGGCCACGATTTCCTCTCCCTCTACCCTGACGCCGGTGACGCCAGCTGCGCCGTCGTTGGCCGGGCGTGGGGGAGACCGTCTGGGGCAGGTGGCCTCGGACCATTCCCCTTCGGCGCCGGCTAGTGAGGCCTTATCTCCGGTGGTGCTGGGTGTGAGTCTGGGGCAGGTGGCCCCGGTCCTTCCTTCTCCTTCGTCTGTCGAGACGGCGACGCCCTCGGGCCTGAGGGTTGGGACAGGGGGCGTGTTCGGGCAGGCGGCGCCGACACCTCCATCCCCCGGCTTTCCGTCCGTTCGCCGTGGGAGCCCTCCGCCACCGCCTCCTCCGAGTGGCGCTACTCGGGAGGAGGTTATTGCCTTTGGTGGGATCCCCGACCCGGTCTCTGCGGGGAGACGGATGAGTTCTCATCTCCAGGACCACCCGGAGGTTGATGACATGCAGCAGAGGTGCGCTATGAGGGCGGCCAAGCTTCATGACATTGAGGTCACCACCGGTATGTCAGTCAACTTGTCCAATTCTATTTTGCATTTTTCTAAGGATGAGATTATAAATAATGCAAATCAAGTAGGAGTTTCGCTAGGGAGTACTAGTAGTGAAATTTCCAACTCGGTTAATGATCTCCTTGATCTGGAAGCGGAACGCGCTTTAGAAACTATTTGAAACCTAGCAGAACTTAGACCTATGAATGATGCTGAGATTGATGCGTTGGGGGTGAGAGTGCTCGACAATTTTTGTGCGGACCTTGCACCATCCACTACTGACTCCAAGGAGGAGGAGGAGGTTAGTCTATAGGATGTAGTGAATAAACCACCAGAGCCCGGTTATGAGGACCGGATGGTGGACAATAGTAAACCAAAACATAAGTGGAAGCGGAAGGTGTATCCCGCGTCCGCGGTCCGTAGGAGTGCTAGGATTCGTACGGCAAAATTTTTTCATGATGACATATGAAAGGAATCTTTTGGAATAGCAGAGGTCTGAAGGACTTGGCTAAACGAAGGTTTCTCGCCGAGGCGACTCTGGAGCATCGATTATATTTCATTGCTCTCTCCGAAACTGGTAGGGATAATTTTGCACCACAGTTTCTTAACACGCTTTCGGGGGGTGTCGATTTTGATTGGCATTGTCTTCCCCCGAGAGGTAGATCTGGTGGGATCCTGCTTGGAGTGAGATGCGATTCACTGGAAGTCCATAGTGTAGTGATGGGTGACTTCGCGGTTAAATTTTGGGTTAGGTCTAAAGCTGATGGGTTTAACTGGGCTCTGGTGGCGGTTTATGGTGCCGCACAACCCAAGGTTAAACCGGAGTTTTTGGCAGACTTGGTTCGGATTTGCGGTTCCGAGCAGCTCCCAATTCTGGTTGGGGGTGATTTCAACATCATTAGGCGGAGAGAGGAAAAGAATAACGATAATTTTGACGGCAGATGGTCTTTTATGTTTAACACCATCATTGAAAGCTTGGATCTGGGAGAGATAGAGCTTTTTGGTCGAAAATTTACCTGGGCCAACTCTTTGCCAAATCCGACATATGAGATGTTGGATCGGGTACTAGTGAGCGTCGAGTGGGAACAGAAGTTCCCTCTTGTGACGGTTCAGGCTCTCTCGCGCGGTATTTCGGATCACACACCTTTACTCGTGGACTCAGGTGAGCCAAATCACGTGGGAAACAAAAATACCTTTTCCTTCGAACTGGCTTGGTTTGAACGAGAAGGTTTCTTCGATCTGATAGCCAGGGAATGGCCTAAAGATAGAGGAGGCAAGACGTCTGTCGAGCGATGGCAGAATAAGACTAGGCATTTGAGAAGCTTCCTACGGGGCTGGGCTAAACACCTTAGTGGGGCTTATAAGATTGAAAAGGACATGCTCCTTTCTCTCATTCAGTCCCTCGATATTAAAGCCAGATCCACGATCTTGCAACCCGCTGAGCTCCAGTTTAAGCTGGATGCGGAGATGAGGTTGAAGGAACTTCTCCGTGAAGAAGAGCTGAAGTGGGCGTTGCGAGCTAAAGTTCGTAGAGTGATCCAGGGGGACGCGAACACTCAATTCTTTCATCTGATTGCTAATGGCAAACACAGAAAGAAGAGAATTTTCCAGCTTGAGCAAGATGAAGGAACAATTGTACGACAGGACAATCTGAAACTTTACATCACCGAGTATTATAAGCAGTTATTTGGACCTCCGGAGGATAGTTGTGTGTCCCTCGATGAGTCCAGGACTGAGGATGTGCCTCAACTAACTGCTAATGATAATGATATTCTGGTTGCCCCTTTCTCGGAGAAGGAGGTTTTTGATGGCATAATGCAGATGAAAAACAATAAGGCTCCCGGGCCGGATGGATTTTCGGCGGAGTTTTACAAAAGATGCGGCATATTATTAAGGGGGATTTACTTCCTATGTTCCACGATCTTTTCTCTGCACGATTCAGTTATTTCACTTAAATTTTGGAACAATAACACAGCTTCCTAAGAAGACAGATGCTCTGAGGATCGAGCAGTTCAGGCCGATATGCCTTCTAAATGTTAGTTTCAAAATTTTTACCAAGGTTGCGATGAATCGGCTCACACAGATTGCGCATTCTGTGGTGCATCATTCCCAAACTGCTTTCATGCCGGATAGAAACATCCTGGAAGGGGTGGTGGTCCTGCATGAAACGCTCCATGAAATCCACTCGAAAAAATTGGATGGAGTTATCTTTAAGGTGGATTTCGAGAAAGCGTACGATAAAGTAAAGTGGCCATTCCTACAACAGGCATTGCGTATGAAAGGTTTCGATGAGGTCCAGCGACGCCAGGTTGAATCTGTTGGGGAACGTAGCAGACATTCAAAATTTTCTTACGTGTCACCAAGATCTATCTATGGAGAAACCAGCAACGAGGGGAAGGAGAGTGCATCTACATACCTTTGTAGATCGCTATGCGGAAGCGTTCATAAGAACGGGGTTGAAGGAGTCATACTCGTCATGATCCAAATCACCGGAGATCCTAGTGCCGAACGGACGGCACCTCCGCGTTCAACACACGTACAGCCCGGTGACGTCTCCCACGCCTTGATCCAGCAAGGAGAGAGGAGAGGTTGAGGAAGACTCCGTCCAGCAGCAGCACAACGGCGTGGTGGTGGAGGAGCGTGGAAATCCTGAGGCTTCGCCAAGCACCGGGAGAGGAGGAGGTGTCACAGGGGGAGGAGGCGCCAGGCCTTCAGTGCGGCTGCCCTTCCCTCCCCTCCCTTTATATAGGGGCAAGGGAGAGGGGGGAGGCGCAGCCTTGCCCCTTCCTCCAAGGAAGGGGTGCGGCCAAGGGGGGGAGGAGTCCATCCTCCCCAAGGCACCTCGGAGGTGCCTTCCCCCTTGAGGACTCTCCCCTTTTTCTTATATCTTGGCGCATGGGCCTCTTGGGGCTGGTGCCCTTGGCCCATATAGGCCAAGGCACACCCCCTACAGCCCATGTGGCCCCCCGGGGCAGGTGGACCCCCCCGGTGGACCCCCGGACCCCTTTTGGTACTCCCGGTACAATACCGATAAAGTGCGAAACTTTTCCGGCGACCAAAATAAGACTTCCCATATATAAATCTTTACCTCCGGACCATTCCGGAACTCCTCGTGACGTCCGGGATCTCATTCGGGACTCCGAACAACATTCGGTAACCACATACACTACTACAAAAAGGGCTATAGATGGAATGGCTACTAATGGCGCACCATGTCTCGGTGCGCCATTAGTAATATATTACTAATGGCGCACCTCGTGTGTGGTGCGCCATTAGTAGTTTGGGAAAAAAACATAAGAAATTTTTTTGTTACTAATGGCGCACCTTGGAGTGGTGCGCCATTACTAGTTTTAACTAGTAATGGCGCACTTTCCACTGGTGCGCCATTACTAAGTTTTTTTTAAAAAAAAAATCAAAAAAAATATCATTTTTATTATAATTTTTTTCAAAACTACTAATGGCGCATCATGAGTGGTGCGCCATTAGTTGTTGAATAACTACTAATGGCGCACCACTTCACGGTGCGCCATTAGTAACTTGGCCACCTTCCACCTTCCACGATGCGTCATCGTGGAAGGTGGCCAGTTACTAATGGCGCACCGTGAGTGGTGCGCCATTAGTAGTTCACCTTCCACCGAATGCACCCCGTGGATCGCCTTTTCAGTTTTAAAAAAATAAAAGAAAATGATGAAAATGTCAAAAAATAAAAGAAAATAAGTTTCCCATGTGACATGTGGTCTAGTTGTTGGGAAAATTTGCAAATATGAATTTCGACTTCATTTGCAAAATCTCTAGAAATTTGTAAAATGGGCATAACTTTTGCATACTAACTCGGATGAAAAAGTTTTTATATGAAAAATCATATACTAGAAAAGTTACATCCAAATTTAACTGGGGAACCCGTTAAACATTTTCAAAATCCCCAAAAACCTAACAGAAAAAAGTTACGGGCTTTCAAGATCTAGCGCAAAAAATTCAAAAATTTCAAACTTACTAGTGGCGCACCGTGGATGTGGTGCGCCACTAGTAACAGAAAAAAATTACTAATTTCAAAAGAAAATTAATTTTTTTCAAAAATAATACGTAATATGATCGAGAAGTTTGAAATATTTTTCAAAATTTCATCATAGTCATTAACATGAACAAAGTCCTAGACATCAATAAGGTATAACAGTTGATATGCTAGATATATCAACAAGTGCCCGTGAAGTGAGCTGTTGTTTGGGTTGGATAGAACTCGAAGTTAAGCGTGCTTGGGCTCGAGTAGTGTGAGGATGGGTGACCTTTCGGAAGTTTGACCACGGAGTGCGATTTGACCTGAGATTAAGCATATTGACCCGAGATTAAGCCATAGTGAACTGAGATTAAGAAAATATTGAAAAAAAATTAAAAAAAAAATTTGAATTTTTTTTAAAAAAAAATGTTACTAATGGCGCACTTCTATGTGGTGCGCCATTAGTATACCAGATACTAATGGCGCACCGTGGGCTATACATGGTGCGCCATTAGTATCTGATATTAATGGCGCACTGGTGGTGCGCCATTAGTAAAAATTACTAATGGCGTGCTATTAATGGCGCACCACAGATGCGCCATTAATAGCCATAATAGGTGCGCCATTAGTAGGGGTTTTTCTAGTAGTGATACAAACTTCCTTTATAACCCTAGCGTCATCGAACCTTAAGTGTGTAGACCCTACGGGTTTGGGAGACATGTAGACATGACCGAGACGTTATCCGGTCAATAACCAACAGCGGATCTGGATACCCATGTTGGCTCCCACATGTTCCACGATGATCTCATCGGATGAACCACGATGTCAAGGACTCAATCAATCCCGTATACAATTCCCTTTGTCTAGCGGTATTGTACTTGCCCGAGATTCGATCATCGGTATCCCGATACCTTGTTCAATCTCGTTACCGGCAAGTCTCTTTACTTGTTCCGTAACACATCATCCCGTGATCAACTCCTTGATCACATTGTGCACATTATGATGATGTCCTACCAAGTGGGCCCAGAGATACCTCTCCGTTTACACGGAGTGACAAAATCCCAGTCTCAATTCATGCCAACCCAACAGACACTTTCGGAGATACCTGTAGTGCACCTTTATAGTCACCCAGTTATGTTGTGACGTTTGGTACACCCAAAGCATTCCTACGGTATCCGGGAGTTGCACAATCTCATGGTCTAAGGAAAAGATACTTGACATTATAAAAGCTTTAGCATACGAACTACACGATCTTTGTGCTAGGCTTACGATTGGGTCTTGTCCATCACATCATTCTTCTAATGATGTGATCCCGTTATCAACGACATCCAATGTCCCTGGTTAGGAAACCGTAACCATCTATTGAACAACGAGCTAGTCAACTAGAGGCTTACTAGGGACATGGTGTTGTCTATGTACCCACACATGTATCTGAGTTTCCTATCAATACAATTATAGCATGGATAATAAACGATTATCATGAACAAGGAATAATAATAACTTATTTATTATTGCCTCTAGGGCATATTTCTAACAGTCTCCCACTTGCACTAGAGTCAATAATCTAGTTCACATCGCCATGTGATTAACACTCACAGGTCACATCACCATGTGACCAACATCCAAAGAGTTTACTAGTGTCATTAAACTAGTTCACATCATCATGTGATTAAGACTCAATGAGTTCTGGGGTTTGATCATGTTTTGCTTGAGAGAGAAGTTTTAGTCAACGGGTCTGCAACATTTAGATCCGTATGTACTTCGCAAATCTCTATGTCATATTGTAAATGCTGCTTCCACGCTCCACTTGGAGCTATTCCAAATGGTTGTTCCACTATACGTATCCGGTTTGCTACTCAGAGTCACTCGGATAGGTGTTAAAGCTTGCATCGACGTAACCCTTTATGTCGAACTTTTTATCACCTCCATAATCGAGAAACATATCCTTATTCCTCTAAGGATAACTTTTACCGCTATCTAGTGATCCACTCCTTGATCACCTTTGTATCCTCTTGCCAGACAAGCGGCAAGGCACACATCAGGTGCGGTACTTAGCATGGCATACTGCAGAGCCAACGTCTAAAGCATAGGGGACGACCTTCGTCCTCTCTCTCTCTTTTCTGCCGTGGTCGAGCTTTAAGTCTTAACTTCATACCTTACAACTCAGGCAAGAACTCCTTCTTTGACTGATCCATCTTGAACACCTTCAAGATCATGTCAAGGTATGTGCTCATTTGAAAGTATTATTAATCATTTTGATCCATCTTATAGATCTTGATGCTTATTGTTCAAGTAGCCTAATCTAGGTTTTCACTTGAAAAACGCTTTTCAAATAACCCTATACGCTTTCCAGAAATTCTACATCATTTCTGATCAACAATATGTCTACAACATATACTCATCAAAAATTCTATAGTGCTCCCACTCACTTCTTTGGAAATACAAGTTTCGCATGAACTTTGTATAAACCCAAAATCTTTGATCATCTTATCAAAGCGCACATTCCAACTCCGAGATGCTTACTCCGGTCCTTAGAAGGATCGCTGGAGCCAGCATACCTTTTAGCATCCTTAGGATCGATAAAACTTTTCTGATTGTATCACCTGCCAGATTTCATAAATGCAGCTAATGCTAACATGATTCCGACGGACTTAAGCATCGCTACGGATGAGAAAATCTCATCGTAGTCAACTCATTGAACTTGTGAAAAAATCTTCGCCACAAGTCGAGCTTTATAGATGGTGACATTACCGTCCATGTCCGTCTTCTTCTTAAAGATCCATTTGTCGGAATTTGGGCCCACCATCGCTTCTCCATAGCTCGTAGGTTCATTGTTGTCTAGCAACATGACCTTCAAGACAGGATCACCGTACCACTCCGAAGTAGTACGCATCCTTGTCGTCCTACGAGGTTCGGTAGTTACTTGATCCGAAGCTTCATGATCAATATCATAAGCTTCCACTTCAATTGGTGTAGGTGCCACGGGAACAACTTCCTGTGCCCTGCTACACACTGGTTGAAGTGATGGTTCAATAACCTCATCAAGTCTCCACTATCCTCCCACTCAATTCTCGAGACAAACCTTTCCTCGAGAAAGGACCCGATTCAAGAAACAATCCTTATTGCTTTCGGATCTGAATTAGGAGGTATACCCAACTGTTTTGGGTGTCCTATGAAGATGCATTTTATCCGCTTTGGGTTCGAGCTTATCAACCTGAAACTTTTCCACATAAGCGTCGCAGCCCCAAACCTTTAAGAAATGACAGCTTAGGTTTCTCTAAATCATAGTTCATACGGTGTCATCTCAACGGAATTACGTGGTGCCCTATTAAAGTGAGTGCGGTTGTCTCTAATGCCTAACCCATGAACGATAGTGGTAATTCGATAAGAGACATCATGGTACGCACCATATCCAATAGGGTGCAACCATGATGTTCGGACACACCATCACACTATGGTGTTTCAGGCGGTATTAATTGTGAAACAATTTCCACAATGTCTTAATTGCGTGCCAAAGCTTGTAACTCAGATACTCATCTCTATGATCATATCATAGACATTTTATCCTCTTGTCACAATGACCTTCAACTTCACTCTGAAATAACTTGAACCATTCAATAATTCAGACTTGTGTTTTATCAAGTAAATATACTCAGTATCTACTCAAATCATCCGTGAAGTAAGAACATAACGATACTCATTGCAGGCCTCAGCACTCATTGGACTGCACACATCAAAATGTGTTGCTTCCAACAAGTTGCTATCTTGTTCCATTTTACTGAAAAACGAGGCTTTTAGTCATCTTGCCCATGTGGTATGATTTGCATATCTCAAGTGATCCAAAATCAAGCGAGTCCAAACGATCCATCTGCATGGAGTTTCTTCATGCGTATACACCAATAGACATGGTTCACATGTTTCAAACTTTTCAAAAATGAGTGAGTCCAAAGATCCATCAACATGGAGCTTCTTCATGTGTTTTATACCAATATGACTTACATGGCAGTGCCACAAGTAAGTGGTACTATCATTACTATCTTATATCTTTTGGCATGAAAATGTGTATCACTACGATCGAGATTCAATAAACCATTCCTTTAGGTGCAAGACCATTGAAGGTGTTATTCAAATAAATAGAGTAACCATTATTCTCCTTAAATGAATAATCGTATTGCGATAGACATAATCCAATCATGCCTATGCTCAACGCAAACACCAAATGACAATTATTCAGGTTTAATACTAATCTTGATGGTAGAGGGAGCGTGCGATGTTTGATCACATCAAACTTGGAAACACTTCCAACACATATCGTCAGCTCACCTTTAGCTAGTCTCCGTTTATTTCGTAGCTCTTTTATTTCGAGTTACTAACACTTAGAAACCGAACCGGTATCTAATACCCTGGTGCTACTAGGAGTACTAGTAAAGTACACATTAACATAATGTATATCCAATATACTTCTATCGACCTTGCCAGCCTTCTCATCTACCAAGTATCTAGGGTAATGCTGCTCCAGTGGTTGTTCCCCTTATTACAGAAGCACTTAGTCTCGGGTTTGGGTTCAACCTTGGGTTTCTTCACTAGAGCAGCAGCTGATTTGCCGTTTCATGAAGTATCCCTTCTTGCCCTTGCCCTTCTTTGAAACTAGTGGTTTCACCAACCATCAACAATTGATGCTCCTTCTTGATTTCTACTTTCGCGGTGTCAAACATCGCGAATACCTCAAGGATCATCATCTCTATCCCTGATATGTTATAGTTCATCACGAAGCTCTAGCAGCTTGGTGGCAATGACTTTGGAGAAACATCACTATCTCATCTGGAAGATCAACTCCCACTCGATTCAAGTGATTGTTGCACTCAGACAATCTGAGCACAAGCTCAACGATTGAGCTTTTCTCCCTTAGTTTGCAGGCTAAGAAAATCGTCGGAGGTCTCATACCTGTTGACGTGGGCACGAGCCTGAAATCCCAATTTCAGCCCTCGAAACATCTCATATGTTCCGCGATGTTTCGAAAACGTCTTTGGTGCCTCAACTCTAAACCGTTTAACTGAACTATTACGTAGTTATCAAAACGTGTATGTTCGATGTTCGCAACATCCACAAACAACGTTTGGGGTTGAGCACACTGAGCGGTGCATTAAGGACATAAGCTTTCTACTATCCGCATAATCACTACTGTCAACTTTCAACTATATTTTCTCTAGGAACATATCTAAACAGTGGAACTAAAGCGCGAGCTTACGACATAATTTGCAAAGATCTTTTGACTATGTTCAGGATAATTAAGTTCATCTTATGAACTCCCACTCAGATAGACATCCCTCTAGTCATCTAAGTGATTACATGATCCGAGTCAACTAGGCCGTGTCCGATCATCACGTGAGACGGACTAGTCATCATCGGTGAACATCTTCATGTTGATCGATCCACTATACGACTCATGCTCGACCTTTCGGTCTCGTGTTCCGAGGCCATGTCTGTACATGCTAGGCTCGTCAAGTTAACCCTAAGTGTTTCGCGTGTGTAAATCTGTCTTACACCCGTTGTATGTGAACGTAAGAATCCATCACACCCGATCATCACGTGGTGCTTAGAAGCGACGAACTTTAGCAACGGTGCACAGTTAGGGGAGAACACTTCTTGAAATTGTTGTAAGGGATCATCTTATTTACTACCGTCGTTCTAAGTAAACAAGATGCATAAACATGATAAACATCACATGCAATTAAATAGTGACATGATATGGCCAATATCATTTTGCTCCTTTTGATCTCCATCTTCGGGGTTCCATGATCATCATCGTCACCGGCATGACATCATGATCTCCATCATCGTGTCTCCATGAAGTTGTCTCGCCAACTATTACTTCTACTACTATGGCTACCGATTAGCAATGAAGTAAAGTAACTACATGGCGTTGTTCAATGACACGCAGGTCATACAATAAATAAAGACAACTCCTATGGCTCCTGCCGGTTGTCATACTCATCGACATGCAAGTCGTGATTCCTATTACAATAACATGATCAATCTCATACATCACATATATCATTCATCACATTCTTTTGGCCATATCACATCACATAGCATACCCTGCAAAAACAAGTTAGACGTCCTCTAATTGTTGTTTGCATGTTTTACGTGGCTGCTATGGTTTTCTAGCAAGAACGTTTCTTACCTAAGCAAAACCACAACGGGATATGCCAATTGCTATTTACACTTCATAAGGACCCTTTTCATTGAATCCGTTTCGACTAAAGTGGGAGAGACTGGCACCCGCTAGCCACCTTATGCACCAAGTGCATGTCAGTCGGTGGAACCTATCTCACGTAAGTGTACGTGTAAGGTCGGTCCGGGCCGCTTCATCCCACAATACCGTCGAAACAAGATTGGACTAGTAACGGTAAGCATATTGAACAAAATCAACGCCCACAACTACTTTGTGTTCTACTCGTGCAAAGAATCTACGCAATAGACCTAGCTCATGATGCCACTGTTGGGGAACGTAGCAGAAATTCAAAATTTTCTTACGTGTCACCAAGATCTATCTATGGAGAAACCAGCAACGAGGGGAAGGAGAGTGCGTCTACATACCTTTGTAGATCGCTATGCGGAAGCGTTCATAAGAACGGGGTTGAAGGAGTTGTACTCGTCGTGATCCAAATCACCGGAGATCCTAGTGCCGAACGGACGGCACCTCCGCGTTCAACACACGTACAGCCCGGTGACGTCTCCCACGCCTTGATCCAGCAAGGAGAGAGGGAGAGGTTGAGGAAGACTCCGTCCAGCAGCAGCACAACGGCGTGGTGGTGGTGGAGGAGCGTGGCAATCCTGCAGGCTTCGCCAAGCACCAAGGGAGAGGAGGAGGTGTCACAGAGGGAGGGAGGCGCCAGGCCTTGGTGCGGCTGCCCTTCCCTCCCTCCCTTTATATAGGGGCAAGGGAGAGGGGAGGCGCAGCCTGCCCCTTCCTCCAAGGAAGGGGTGCGGCCAAGGGGAGGAGTCCATCCTCCCAAGGCACCCTGAGGTGCCTTCCCCTTGAGGACTCTCCCTTTTCTTATATCTTGGCGCATGGGCCTCTTGGGGCTGGTGCCCTTGGCCCATATAGGCCAAGGCGCACCCCTACAGCCCATGTGGCCCCCGGGCAGGTGGACCCCGGTGGACCCCGGACCCCTTCGGTACTCCCTGTACAATACCGATAAAGTGCTAAACTTTTCCGCGACCAAAATAAGACTTCCCATATATAAATCTTTACCTCCGGACCATTCCGAACTCCTCGTGACGTCCGGGATCTCATCCGGGACTCCAAACAACATTCGGTAACCACATACAAACTTCCTTTATAACCCTAGCGCCATTGAACCTTATGTGTAGACCCTACGGGTTCGGAGACATGTAGACATGACCAGACGTTCTCCGGTCAATAACCAACAGCGGATCTGGATACCCATGTTGGCTCCCACATGTTCCACGATGGTCTCATCGGATGAACCACGATATCAAGGACTCAATCAATCCCGTATACAATTCCCTTTGTCTAGCGGTATTGTACTTTCCGAGATTCGATCATCGGTATCCCGATACCTTGTTCAATCTCGCTACCGCAAGTCTCTTTACTCGCTCCATAACACATCATCCCGTGATCAACTCCTTGATCACGCGCAGTACATTATGATGATGTCCTACCAAGTGGGCCCAGAGATACCTCTCCGCTTACACGGAGTGACAAAATCCCGCCTCGATTCTCGCCAACCCAATGACACTTTCGGAGATACCTGTAGTGCACCTTTATAGTCACCCATTCGTTGTGGACGTTTGGTACACCCAAAGCATTCAGACGGTATCCGGAGTTGCACAATCTCATGGTCTAAGGAAAAGATACTTGACATTATAAAAGCTTTAGCATACGAACTACACGATCTTTGTTCTAGGCTTAGGATTGGGTCTTGTCCATCACATCATTCTTCTAATGATGTGATCCCGTTATCAACGACATCCAATGTCCATGGTTAGGAAACCGTAACCATCTATTGAACAACGAGCTAGTCAACTAGAGGCTTACTAGGGACATGGTGTTGTCTATGTACCCACACATGTATCTGAGTTTCCTATCAATACAATTATAGCATGGATAATAAACGATTATCATGAACAAGGAATAATAATAACTTATTTATTATTGCCTCTAGGGCATATTTCTAACAGAATCCTATACGCAAAAAGGGGGTGTTGGAATTAAAGTTAATGATGACATCGGTCATTATTTCCAGACACACAAGGGCCTAAGACAAGGGGATCCGATGTCCCCTATTTTGTTCAACATTGTAGTGGATATGTTGGCAATTTTGATAGGAATGGCTAAGGAGGCTGGTCAAGTGGGAGGCCTGGTTCCTCATCTCGTTGATGGAGGGGTGTCCATCCTCCAGTACGCCGATGATACTATCATCTTTATGGAGCATCACTTGGTAAAAAGCGAGAAATATGAAGCTGGTGTTATGCTTATTTGAATAATTGACTGGGCTAAAGATTAACTTTCATAAAAGCGAATTGTTCTGCTTTGGTAGAGCCAATGATGAACAAGAGGCCTACAAGCAATTGTTTGGGTGTGATTTGGGGGCTTTGCCTTTCACATACTTAGGAATTCCAATCCACCATCGTAAGATGACGATCAGAGAATGGAAGTGTATCGAGGATCGATTCGAAAAGAAACTGAGTTGCTGGAAGGGCAAGCTCATGTCATACGGAGGCCGCTTAATTCTTATTAATTCGGTTCTCACGAGTATGCCTATGTTTCTTTTGTCGTTTTTCGAAGTCCCAGTTGGTGTTAGGAAAAGACTGGACTTTTATCGATCCCGTTTCTTTTGGCAGGGTGATGAGCTAAAAAGGAAATACCATTTAGCCAAATGGGATATCATCTGTAGACCGAAAGACCAAGGGGGTCTTGGGATTGAAAATCTTGAAGTCAAGAACAGATGTCTTCTCAGCAAGTGGTTGTGGAAGTTATCTAGCGAAACTGACGCCACTTGGGCACAAATCCTTTGTAATAAGTATCTTCAAACCAAAACTTTGTCTCAGGTCACAGTAAGACCGACTGATTCACCCTTTTGGAAAGGGCTTATGAAAGTAAAGCTTTCCTTGTTTCAGAGGACAAAGTTTATTGTTGGTGACGGAGCCAGTACGAGATTCTGGGAGGATACTTGGCTCGGAGGGGCACCCCTAGCCATCCAATACCCGTCGTTGTATCGTATTGTTCAACGACATGAGGCTTTTGTTGCAACGGTGTTTCAATCAATCCCCCTTAATATTCAGTTCAGATGGCTGTTAGTGGGCAATCGTTGGGAATATTGGCTACATCTAGTAAGGAGACTGATGGATGTTCAACTTTCCCAACAACCCGATATAATACGCTGGAAACTCGCTAGGTCGGGTGAATTTACAGTTAAATCTGTATATTGATGTGATCAATTCAAGCTCGGTTCCTAGTTCCAAACATGTGTGGGCTGTCAAAGTTCCTTTGAAAATTAAAGTGTTTATGTGGTTTCTACACAAACAAGTTATTTTAACCAAGGACAACTTGACAAAGCGTAATTGGACAGGACCTACTAGGTGTAGTTTCTGTGATCGGGATGAAACAATTAAACATCTTTTTCTTGATTGCCCACTAGCTAGAGTTTTATGGAGGACAGTCCATATTTCTTTTAATATTTCTCCACCGAGTTCAGTCAACACATTATTTGGAACGTGACTTAACGGGGTAGAGCCCGGGTTAGCGCGACATATTCGTGTAGGAGTCTGCGCCTTGATGTGGGCGCTCTGGAATTGCAGGAATGACTTGGTTTTTAACAGGACAACAAACAATCATTTTTTGCAGGTTATCTTCAGAGCTACGGCGCTGATCCGTTCCTGGTCGCTACACACTCCGACGGAGGCCAGGGAGCGTTTGGTTACTGGGTCTATCCGCAGGGAGACGGTAGCTCGGGATATCTTTAACCGGTTTGGATGGCGGTCATGTAATAGGATAGGCTATTAATTTTCCTATCTCTTTTTAGCCAGCCGGTTGTGGCATCCTTCTTTTGGCTAGTTAGTGTTTCTAGCCTTCTTGGTTCTATGTGAGCCTTATTGTCTTTTTTTCACTTTTGGAGACCTTGATACCTTGTTGGACCTTTTTGTTTGGTTAATAAGATGGCCGTATGCATCATGCTGATGCAGAGGCCGGGGAGACCCCCTTTTCGAAAGAAAAAAAATGCCCTTGGTGTGTTCCAGATCTAAAGAGAACATATTCAAGATTGCAGATGCCCCCGCGGAGCTACGTGGAGCAGTTAAAATTGCATCTCAAAAAATGCATCCGAAGGAAAAAGCTTTTAAAATTGTAATGTATTTCACTCCTTTTGTCATGGAGTAGATAAGGCCTCTCTGGTCCGGGTGCGATCGCGTTGTTGTTGCGTCGCATTGGGGCGATTTGCTTTCTTAGATGTGTTCCTAATAAACTGATAGAAACATCACTTTTTAAAAACAAAATATGTCCTCCTTAAACAAACTATTACCAAAAAATACACATATTTTTCAAGACAACATGGTTTTCAATAAGACTCTACGGCTCTACACTACGAAATTAAAATGCGTGTTCACATGTTATTGTAGACAAACCTATATTTTTTTATCGAATACGCTAAGCTAGCGTATCATTGCCTTGATAGGACGGTGAGAACAAGTAAAGGGGGGGGGGGGGTCATTCCCATACACACGAATGGCGGGGCTATGAACCGAGCGGGAGCAGAGGACATGGGGTTGCTCAGCCCCAAGAAGTTACATGTTGAGGTTACAAGGTTACGCGCAGCTATCCCTTGAGCTCCTGCCGCGGCCCAGGAGCGAGCTTCGTCTTTGATTGCTGCGATGAGAGTAGAGGAGGATGGGGCAATTTTCTCAAAGATGATTGCGTTTCGGTGCCGCCAAAGCGACCAAGCCATGAGGGAGGCAATAGTGGCTAGGCCTCAACGCCTTGAAGCCGGGGTGAGCAGCATGGCTGCAGAGAGCCAGGCAAAGTAGTTCGTAGAGACATCCGGGGCGGCAGTTGCTGGGGAGCACCACAATAAAATCTTGTGCCAAGTGATGCGCGCGAAAACACAGCCCACGATGATGTGGTGCAGTGTCTCGTGCCCCTGAGAGCAGAAGACGCATGCCGGTTTGTGTGGCAGGCCACGCCGGGCAAGGTGGTCGGCTGACCATCACTCATTGACGGAAGCAAGACACATGAAGAATTGCACCGAGGTGGGGGCGCCGGTTTGCCAGGCAAGCCACCAGAACTGTGAGGTAATGGAGCCGAAGAATAGCGCGTTGTAGCAGGAAGAGGCGCAGTACTCTCCGTTGTCCGTCGAACGCCTGCGTAGCAGGTCAGGGCGCGGGGAGAGCACAACGTGCCGAAGGCGATGCCAGAATCCCACGTACTCTACCGATGCGGCGGGGCCTAAGGCGCCCTGGATGTCCGAAATCCAGCAGTGGTCGGTAAGCACCTGGGCAACCATGCGGGAGCGTCAAAGACGTCGGGGAACTAGGCAGCTAGGGCAGGAGTGCTGTCGAGGAGGGATTTCCTATCCAGCCACGGGTCTTCCCAGAAGCGGCAGGTGGTTCCATCCCCAAGACTCCAGGAGGTGGAGGCACGGAAGAATTGGAGCACCTCGGGGTCATGGGGGAGCTGCAGATGTGACCAGGGCCTCGAGGGATCAGTTGCCTTAAGCCACAACCAGCAGACCCAGAGGGAGATACCCGCGCGGTGGAGGTCGCGGATGCCTAAGCCGCCCAGCTCGATGGGGCAACAGACCCGTGCCCAGCTGACCAGATAGGAGCCTGCGCGCGCGTCTTTCCGTCCATGCTAGAGGAAGTCATAGAGGATTCTGTTCGCCTGCTTGAGGATGATGGGGAAGAGGGCCATGGTGAGGAGCAAGTGAACGGGCATGGCGCTTAGGACTTGCCAGACCAAAGCCAGTCGTTCGCTGCGGTTGAGTAGGGTAACTTTCCAAGTGGCGAGCTTGCGTGGGATCTTCTCAATCAGAGGTAGCAGGTGGGAGGTGGGCACTTTCCGGAGGGAGAGGGGAAGGCCGAGGTACTGAATGGTGAAGGGAACCACCGGGTATGCAATAGTGGTGCCGACGGAGCTCGTTGCGTCCTCGGAACACTGTATCGGTGCGGCAAGGCACTTTGCGAAGTTGGTGCGCAAGCCTGAGGCGGCCCCAAACAGATCCAAGAGGGTGTTGATGGTGGAGAGCTCGGTCGCGTCGGGGTGGCAGAAGATGATCATGTCATCGGCGAAGAGAGAAATGCGCGAGGGAGCATGCCTGTGCGTCAGCAGCTTGGTAATCCCGCACTGGACATCAAACTGGAAGAGGGTGTTGAGCGTGTCTATGATCAACACAAAGAGCATGGGGAAAACGGGATTGCCTTGTCTGAGGCCCTGGCCGTGGGAATGGGGGGCCGACGTTCCATTGATCAAGACGCGCGTCGAGGCCGTCGAGATCAAGATGGAAATCCACTCGTGCCATCGCAGGCTGAATCCATGTGCTGGAGCACCTGAAGCAAGAATGGCCAAGATACCGAGTCAAACGCCCGCGCAATATCCAGCTTGAGAAGAACTCTAGGGTGCTTCTATTGGTGTAGTTGTCGTGCGGTTTGCTGGACAAGGAGGAAATTGTCATGGATGCTCCTTCCGGATATGAAGGCACTCTGGTTGGAGAAAACTAGCTCGCCGAGGCGCGGTGCCAGCCGGAGCAAGAGAACCTTCGCGAAGAGCTTTGCAACGAGGTGGATGTGGCTGATCGGACAGTAGTCAAAGAGAGATGAGGTGTCGGGCCATTTAGGTAGTAGAGTGATGAGAGTCTTGTTTAGCTATTGGAAGGCACAACCATTTAGAGTGTAGATCTTGTCGAACGCCTCGCACAGGTCACCCATGATGATGGGCATGTAAGAGTGTTGGAACTCGGTCATGAAACTGTCCAAGCCGGGCACCTTGCTAGAAGGGAGCCGCTTGATTGCCTCCAAGATTTCCTCGGGGGAGAATGGTTGTTCCAGAGCAGAGAGGTCGAAGCAATGCTGGCCTATGGCAGCCAGGTCGAGGATGATGCCACGCTCCGTGGGCGAGCCTAGTACAGAAGAGAAGTGTGCCAAGGCAGCTTGCGCCATTCCAGCATTGCCCGACACATGTGCCCCGTCAGAAAGAAGCCCTAGGATACGTTTTGTGTTGCTCCGATGAGAGGCTCGGATCTTGGGGGTTGGCGGACGCCGCCTCGCCGGCCCGTAGCCAACGCAAGCGGGCGCGTTGACAGTTGCCGTCGAAGTCAAACCTCGGCGTGGGACAGTTGGCGGGTGTCCTGGGCCACGCCAAGCCGAGCAATGAGCTCGCGGGGACACCCCCAGCTGGGCGGCGAGGTTGGAGACAAAACGGGAGTTCCACCATTGGAGGCTGCGTGCGGTGGCCCTAAGCCTGGCAAACATGCGCCTGAAGGGGCCGGGTTCCATAGCGGTCGAGTGCCAGGCAGTCTGGACAGTCTAGAGGAACCCATCGAGGGTGGGCCGGTATCTCTAAAAGTGGAAGCGCCTGTCGCTGACTGCCCTAGTGGCGCAGTCGAGGAGAAGAGGGAAGTGATCCGAAGCCGTGGAGGCGAGGTAACACAGAAGGCATGAGTGAGATCGAGCTCCCAGGAGGGGGTGGAAAGCACACGATCATTGCGAACTAGAGTTGGGTTGTCCTGCTCGTTCAACCAAGTGTAGCGCCAGCCATGTAGGTAAACATCACGTACTATGTTTTAATTTGTAATATGTCTGGACTATGTTTTAATTTGTAATATGCCTGGATTATGTTTTAATTTGTAATATGTTTGGACTATGTTTAACTTTGTAATATGTCTGAACTATGTTTAACTTTGTAATATGTTTTATTTGCACCTGAGATTTGTTGTTTGAATTGCAGATATCTCTTCGTATCCGTTGCTTAATGGTAATATCGATAGAAAGCACCGGGGCGCCCTTATGGAAGCGGGCAAGAACTTAGACTTGTTGGTCACTCGCACCCCAATGTCTAACTGGATAATACACCCTTCATGGGGTAATAGGTATGTGTGCATATAATGGAATCCATATAATGACTTACTATGTTCGACATACTTTTGGTAGCCGCTAACAGTATGCTACATTCTCTTTATTTTGTAGGTTAAGTTGGGCTGGACTTCTACCCTTGGCACAGCTGGTTGAGGGTACATTGGATGAGTGTGTTGATGGTCTGGACTTAGATGAGGCAGGTGAACCATTGCAATTACGCAAGAGGCAAGTGAAACGTTTCTATTATGACAAGTCACTCCGTACCTGCTTAGTAAATAGATGGAGACCATAGACACATACGTTTCACTTTCCCTGGGGAGAGATGGCGCCTACTTTAGGATGTGTCTTACTTGTTGGGATTACCTCTGGCTGGTGCTGCCATAGGTCTCTTAGAGGCAGAATCTGGTTGGCTACAATCGATGCAGACCCATTTTTTGGCTGCGATGCCAACTACTACGGGCATAGACAATGATCCTCATGGGCCTCTTTTTAGATGGCTGAGCCAGTTTCAGGTAACCTTCATGGCTACTTGTTGTTTTTATAGTTGCCCGATGTTCATACAATCATTATGTTTCTATGTAGATTGTCTTGTTAGGATATCCCAATGTTCAGTTGTCAGAGGCACAGGTTGACCGGTCCCTAGAGGCATATATTCTTTGGCTGTTCGGCAAGACAATGTTCACGAAGAACCACGTGACCATTGTTGATGCACGACTCATCGGTATTGCACAAGAGATAGCTGACGCACGTTGCCCTGGGGACATTATGCAGAGGAGTTTTGGTGCAGCTGTGTTAGCAGCTACGTACAGAGGCTTTGTGCAAAGCTTGCTTGTTGAAGTCTAGAAAATCAAGTCTTGTTGGATGTCCATTATTGTTGCAGCTCTGGTCATATGAGAGATTCACTATTGGACGACCTATGTCTACGTTGATAAACTTTTTGGTTTGGAGGACTTAGCTGGGGCTTATGTGCCTGCTATCGGCGAATTGCCTACTATGGGATCTGTTTGGGCACGGCCAGGGGTACTTTCATATTAAGTAACAATTAATTCGATTATTTCTTGCCATTCAATAGTATTACTAATGCTTATTTGTTTTCATGCACAAGGACAGTTTGCACACAGCTAGGTGAGGGGCTCTACCAGTCCTTCACGGTGCAATTTGATAGTTTGCACGAGGATCAAGTTATCTGGGAGCCATACTCGCATCAGGCTGTATTATCGAGGTGCCCAGTTGGGATTTATAGATTGTGTACCAAGGCCAACTTAGTGTTCGACGTGACGGTTGAGGAGATGGCTCTTCATAGGGTGATGACACAGTTCGGTCTATGTCAAGAGCCTGACATTCCATATATTCCACACTTACTAGAACACGTGAACAAGTAAGTAGTAATACTATTTTAGTTCTCAGCTCTACATTCAGAATATACCTAATCATGTAACGCGCATGTCAATCTCAGGTACAGTCGCCTAGGAGGAAACAAGTCCATGGCTTATTTTGGCTTCAGAGCATTACCGCTTACGTTGACGAATGGACTACCACGCCGACAAATATCTGGGATGAGGTTCGTGTTGGGGAACGTAGTAATTTCAAAAAATTTCCTACGCACACGCAAGATCATGGTGATGGCATAGCAACGAGAGGGAAGAGTATTGTCCATGTACCCTCGTAGACCGTAAGAGGAAGCGTTATGACAACGCGGTTGATGTAGTCGTACGTCTTCACGATCCGACCGATCCAAGTACCGAACGTACGGCACCTCCGAGTTCAGCACACGTTCAGCTCGATGACGATCCCCGGACTCCGATCCAGCAAAGTGTCGGGGATGAGTTCCATCAGCACAACGGCGTGGTGACGATGATGATGCTCTACCGGCGCAGGGCTTCGCCTAAACTCCGCGGCGATATGACCGAGGTGGAATATGGTGGAGGGGGGCACCGCACACGGCTAAGGAACGATCCGTAGATCAACTTGTGTCTCCTGGGGTGCCCCCCTGCCCCCGTATATAAAGGAGCAAGGGGAAGGGGGCGGCCAGCCAAGGGAGGGCGCGCCAGGGAGGAGTCCTACTCCCACCGGGTGTAGGATTCCCTCCTTTCCTAGTCCAACTAGGAGACCTTCCATGTAGTAGGAGTAGGAGAGAAGGAAAGGGAAGAGAGAAGGGAAGGAAGGAGGGGGTGCGGCCCCTCCCCCTAGTCCAATTCGGACTAGGCCTTGGGGGGGCGCGCGGCCTGCCCTAGGCAGCCCTCTCTTTTCCGTATGGCCCAATAAGGCCCAATACTTCTTCCGCGAATTCCGTAACTCTCCCAGACTCAAAAATACCCAATCACTCGAACCTTTCCAAGTCCGAATATAGTCGTCCAATATATCGGTCTTTATGTCTCGATCATTTCGAGACTCCTCCTCATGTCCACGTTCTCATCCGGGACTCCGAACTCCTTCGGTACATCAAAACTTATAAACTCATAATAAAACTGTCATCGTAACGTTAAGCGTGCGGACCCTACGGGTTCGAGAACTATGTAGACATGACCTAGAACTATTCTCAGTCAATAACCAATAGCGGAACCTGGATGCCCATATTGGCTCCTACATATTCTACGAAGATCTTTATCGGTCAAACCGCATAACAACATACGTTGTTCCCTTTGTCATCGGTATATTACTTGCCCGAGATTTGATTGTCGGTATCCAATACCTAGTTCAATCTCGCATCGGCAAGTCTCTTTACTCGTTACGTAATGCATCATTCCGTAACTAAGTCATTAGCTACATTGCTTGCAAGGCTTATAGTGATGTGCATTACCGAGAGGGCCCAGAGATACCTCTCCGACAATCGGAGTGACAAAACCTAATCTCGAAATACGCCAACCCAACATGTACCTTTGGAGACACCTGTAGTACTCCTTTATAATCACCCGATTACGTTGTGACATTTGGTAGCACCAAAGTGTTCCTCCGTAAACGGAGTTGCATAATCTCATAGTTACAGGAACATGTATAAGTCATGAAGAAAGCAATAGCAATATACTAAACGATCAAGTGCTAGGCTAACGGAATGGGTCATGTCAATCACATCATTCTCCTAATGATGTGATCCCATTAATCAAATAACAACACATGTCTATGGTTAGGAAACATAACCATCTTTGATTAATGAGCTAGTCAAGTAGAGGCATACTAGTGACTATATGTTTGTCTATGTATTCACACATGTATCATGTTTCCGGTTAATACAATTCTAGCATGAATAATAAACATTTATCATGAAATAAGGAAATAAATAATAACTTTATTATTGCCTCTAGGGCATATTTCCTTCAGTCTCCCACTTGCACTAGAGTCAATAATCTAGTTCACATCATCATGTGATTCAACACAAATATTCACATCTGTATGTGATTAACACCCATAGTTCACATCGTCATGTGACCAATACCCAAAGGGTTTACTAGAGTCAATAATCTAGTTCACATCGCTATGTGATTAACACCCAAAGAGTACTAAGGGATGATCATGTTTTGCTCGTGAGAGAAGCTTATTCAACGGGTCTGTCACATTCAGAGCCGTATGTATTTTGCAAATATTCTATGTCTACAATGCTCTGCACGGGGCTACTCTAGCTAATTGCTCCCACTTTCAATATGTATCCAGATTGAGACTTAGAGTCATCTGGATCAGTGTAAAAAGCTTGCATCGATGTAACTCTTTACGACGGGCTCTCTTATCACCTCCATAATCGAGAAATATTTCCTTGGTCCTCACTAAGGATGTTCTTGACCAATGTCCAGTGATCTACTCCTAGATCACTATTGTACTCCCTTGCCAAATTCAGAGCAAGGTATACAATAGGTCTCGTACATAGCATAGCATACTTTATAGAACCTATGACTGAGGCATAGGGAATGACTTTCATTCTTTTTTCTATTTTCTGCCGTGGTCGGGATTTGAGTCTTACTCAATTTCACACCTTTGCAGCACAGGCAAGAACTTTTTCTTTGACTGTTCCATTTTGAACTACTTCAAAATCTTGATAAGGTATGCACTTATTGAAAAAACTTATCAAGCGTCTTAATCTATCTCAATAGATCTTGATGCTCAATATATTAGTAGCTTTACTGAGGTCTTTCTTTTAAAGAACTCCTTTCAATTACTCCTTTATGCTTTCCAGAAAAATTCTACATAATTTCTGATCAACAATATGTCACTCACATATATTTATCAGAAAGGCGGAAGTGCTCCCACTCACTTTATTGTAAATACAGGCTTCACCGTAAGTCTGTATAAAACTATATGCTTTGATCAACTTATCAAAGTGTATATTCCAACTCCGAGATGCTTGCACCAGTCCATAGATGGATCGCTGAAGCTTGCACATTTTGTTAGCTCCTTTAGGATTGACAAAACCTTCTGGTTGCATCATATACAACTCTTCTTTAATAAATCCATTAAAGAATGTAGTTTTGACATCCATTTGCCAGATTTCATAAAATGTGGTAATTGCTAACATGATTCGGACAGACTTAAGCATCGCTACAGTTGAGAAAATCTCATTGTAGTCAACACCTTGAACTTGTCGAAAACCTTTTTGTGACAAGTCGAGCTTTGCAGATAGTAATGCTACTATCAGTGTCCGTCTTCCTCTTGAAGATCCATTTATTTACCATGGCTTGCTGATCATCGAGCAAGTCAATCAAAGTCCATACTTTGTTCTCATACATGGATCCTATCTCAGATTTCATGGCCTCAAGCCATTTCACGGAATCTGGGCTCATCATCGCTTCCTCATAGTTCGTAGGTTCATCATGGTCTAGTAACATGACTTCCAGAACATGATTACCATACCACTCTGGTGTGGATCTTACTCTGGAAGACCTACCAGGTTTGGTAGCAACTTGATCTGAAGTTTCATGATCATCATCATTAACTTCCTCACTAATTGGTGTAGGAATCACTGGAACTGATTTCTGTGATGAACTACTTTCCAATAAGGGAGAAGGTACAATTACCTCATCAAGTTCTACTTTCCTCCCACTCACTTCTTTCGAGAGAAACTTCTTCTCTAGAAAGGATCCATCTTAACAACGAATAACTTGCCTTCGGATCTGTGATAGAAGGTGTACCCAATAGTTTCCTTTGGGTATTCTATGAAGACGCATTCTCGATTTGGGTTCGAGCTTATCAGGTTGAAAACCTTTTCATATAAGCAACACAACTCCAAACTTTAAGAAACGACAGCTTAGGTTTATCGTTAAACCATAGTTCATATGGTGTCGCCTCAACGGATTTAGATGGTGCCCTATTAAACGTGAATGCAGCTGTCTCTAATGCATAACCCCAAAACGATATTGGTAAATCGGTAAGAGACATCATTGATCGCACCATATCAAAATAAAGTACGGTTACGACGTTCGGACACACCATAACGTTGTGGTGTTCCAGGTGGCGTGAGCTGTGAAACTATTCCACTTTGTTTTAATTGAAGACCAAACTCGTAACTCAAATATTCATCTTCACGATCTGATCCCAGAAACTTTATTTTCTTGTTACGATGATTTTCTACTTCACTCTGAAATTCTTTGAACTTTTCAACTATTTCAGACTTATGTTTCATCAAGAAGATATACGCATACCTTCTCAAATCATCTGTGAAGGTCAGAAAATAATGATACTTGCCACGAGCATCAACACTCATTGGATCGCATACATCGGTATGTATTATTTCCAACAAGTCAGTAGCTCGTTCCATTGTTCCGGAGAACGGAGTTTTAGTCATCTTGCCCAAAAAGCACGGTTCGCAAGCATCAAATGATTCATAATCAAGTGATTCCAAAAGCCCATCAGTATGGAGTTTCTTCATGCGCTTTACACCAATATGACCTAAACTGCAGTGCCAAAAATAAGTTGCACTATCATTATTAACTTTACATCTTTTGGTTTCAATATTATGAATATGTGTATCACACGATCGAGATCCAACAAACCATTTTCATTGGGTGTATGACCATAGAAACAGAACAATAATTATTCATGTAAACAGAACAATAATTATTCTCTAATTACATGAATAACTGTATTGCAATAAACATGATCAAATCATATTCACGCTCAACGCAAACGCCAAATAACATTTATTTAGGTTTAACACTAATCCCGAAAGTATAGGGAGTGTGCGATGATGATCATATCAATCTTGGAACTACTTCCAACACTCATCGTCACTTCCCTTCAACTAGTCTCTGCTTATTCTCAGAACTCCTGTTTCGAGTTACTAATCTTAGCAACCGAACGAGTATCAAATAGGGGCTACTATAAACACTAGTAAGGCACACATCAATAACCTGTATATCAAATATACTCTTGTTCACTTTGCCATCCTTCTTATCCACCAAATATTCAGGGCATTTCCGCTTACAGTGACTATTTCCTTTGCAGTAGAAGCACTTAGTTTCAGGCTTTGGTCCAGCTTTGGGCTTCTTCGCGGGAGTGACAACTTACTTGTCTTTCTACTTGAAGTTCCCTTTCTTTCCCTTTGCCCTTTTCTTGAAACTAGTGGTCTTGTCAATCATCAACACTTGATGCTCTTTCTTGATTTCTACCTTCGTCGATTTCAAAGAGCTCGGGAATCTTTTTCGTCATCCCTTGCATACTATAGTTCATCACGAAGTTCTAGTAACTTACTGATGGTGACTAGAGAATTATGTCAATCACTATCTTATCTCGGAAGATTAACTCCCACTTGATTCAAGCGATTGAAGTACCTGCACAATCTGAGCACATGCTCACTAGTTGAGCGATTCTCCTCCATCTTTTAGCTATAGAACTTGTTGGAGACTTCATATCTCTCAACTCGGTATTTGCTTGAAATATTAACTTCAATTCCTGGAACATCTCATATGGTCCATGACGCTCAAAACGCCTTTGAAGTCCCGATTCTAAGCCCTTAAGCATGGTGCACTAAACTATCAAGTAGTCATCATATTGAGCTAGCCAAACGTTCATAACGTCTGCATCTGCTCCTGCAATAGGTCTGTCACCTAGCGGTGCATCAAGGACATAATTCTTCTATGCAGAAATGAAGATAAACCTCAGATCACGGATCCAATCCGCATCATTGCTACTAACATCTTTCAACACAGTTTTCTCTAGGAACATACTAAAATAAACATATGAAAGCAACAAACATAGGGAAGCAACAACGCGAGCTATTGATCTACAACATAATTTGCAAAATTCTACCAGGACTAAGTTCATGATAAATTAAAGTTCAATTAATCATATTACTTAAGAACTCCCACTTAGATAGATATCCCTCTAATCTTCTAAGTGATTACATGATCCATATCAACTAAACCATGTCCGATCATCACATGAGATGGAGTAGTTTCAATGGTGAACATCACTATGTTGATCATATCTACTATATGATTCACGCTCGACCTTTCGGTCTCCGTGTTCCGAGGCCATATCTGTTATATGCTAGGCTCGTCAAGTTTAACCTGAGTATTCCGCGTGTGCAACTGTTTTGCACCCGTTGTATTCGAACGTAGAGCCTATCACACCCGATCATCACGTGGTGTCTCAAAGACGAAGAACTTTCGCAACGGTGCATACTCAGGGAGAACACTTCTTGATAATTTTAGTGAGAGATCATCTTATAATGCTACCGTCAATCAAAGCAGAATAAGATGTATAACAGATAAACATCACATGCAATCAAAATATGTGACATGATATGGCCATCATCATCTTGTGCCTTTGATCTCCATCTCGAAAGCATCGTCATGATTTCCATCGTCACCGGCATGACACCATTATCTCCATCATCTTGATCTATATCAATGTGTCGTCACATGGTCGTCTCGCCAACTATTGCTCTTGCAACTATTGCTATCGCATAGCGATAAAGTAAAGCAATTATTTGGCGCTTGCATCTTATGCAATAAAGAGACAACCATAAGGCTTCTGCCAGTTGCCGATAACTTTAACAAAACATGATCATCTCATACAACAACTTATATCTCATCACGTCTTGACCATATCACATCACAACATGCCCTGCAAAAACAAGTTAGACCTCCTCTACTTTGTTGTTGCAAGTTTTACGTGGCTGCTACGGGCTGAGCAAGAACCGTTCTTACCTACGCATCAAAACCACAACGATAGTTTGTCAAGTTGGTGATGTTTTAACCTTCGCAAGGACCGGGCGTAGCCACACTCGGTTCAACTAAAGTGAGAGAGACAGACACCCGCCACCACCTTTAAGCAACTTGTGCTCGCAGCGGTGAAACCAGTCTCGCGAAGCGCGTCGCGTAATGTCGGTCCGGGCCGCTTAATCTCACAATACCGTCAACCAAAGTATGACATGCTGGTAAGCAGTATGACTTGTATCGCCCACAACTCACTTGTGTTCTACTCGTGCATATGACATCTACGCATAAAACCAGGCTCGGATGCCATGTTGGGGAACGAGTAATTTCAAAAAATTCCTACGCACACGCAAGATCATGGTGATGGCATAGCAACGAGAGGGGAGAGTATTGTCCACGCACTCGTGAGACCGTGAAGCGAAGCGTTATGACAACGCTGTTGATGTAGTCGACGCCTTCACGATCCGACCGATCCAAGTACCGAACGTCACGGCACCTCCGAGTTCAGCACACGCTCAGCTCGATGACGATCCCGGACTCGATCCAGCAAAGTGTCGGGATGAGTTCCGTCAAGACGACGGCGTGGTGACGATGATGATGCTCTACCGGCGCAGGGCTTCGCCTAAACTCCGCGATGATATGACCGAGGTGGAATATGGTGGAGGGGGGCACCGCACACGGATAAGGAACGATCCGTAGATCAACTTGTGTCTCATGGGGTGCCCCCCTGCCCCCGTATATAAAGGAGCAAGGGGAAGGGGGCGGCCGGCCAAGGAGGGCGCGCCAGGAGGAGTCCTACTCCCACCGGGAGTAGGATTCCTCCTTTCCTAGTCCAACTAGGAGACCTTCCATGTAGTAGGAGTAGGAGAGAAGGAAAGGGAAGAGAGAAGGAAGGAAGGAGGGGTGCGGCCTCCCCCAGTCCAATTCGGACTAGGCCTTGGGGCGCGCGCCTGCCCTAGGCAGCCCTCTCTTTCCCGTATGGCCCAATAAGGCCCAATACTTCTTCCGCGAATTCCCGTAACTCTCTGGTACTCAAAAATACCGAATCACTCGAACCTTTCCAAGTCCGAATATAGTCGTCCAATATATCGATCTTTACGTCTCGATCATTTCGAGACTCCTCGTCATGTCCCCGATCTCATCCGGGACTCCGAACTCCTTCGGTACATCAAAACTTATAAACTCATAATAAAACTGTCATCGTAACGTTAAGCGTGCGGACCCTACGGGTTCGAGAACTATGTAGACATGACCTAGAACTATTCTCAGTCAATAACCAATAGCGGAACCTGGATGCCCATATTGGCTCCTACATATTCTACGAAGATCTTTATCGGTCAAACCGCATAACAACATACGTTGTTCCCTTTGTCATCGGTATGTTACTTGCCCGAGATTTGATCGTCGGTATCGAATACCTAGTTCAATCTCGTTACTGGCAAGTCTCTTTACTCGTTACGTAATGCATCATTCCGTAACTAACTCATTAGCTACATTGCTTGCAAGGCTTATAGTGATGTGCATTACCGAGAGGGCCCAAAGATACCTCTCCGACAATCGGAGTGACAAAACCTAATCTCGACATACGCCAACCCAACATGTACCTTTGGAGACACCTGTAGTACTCCTTTATAATCACCCAGTTACGCCAGACGCTTGGTAGCACCAAAGTGTTCCTCCGTAAACGGAGTTGCATAATCTCATAGTTACAAGAACATGTATAAGTCATGAAGAAAGCAATAGCAATATACTAAACGATCAAGTGCTAGGCTAACGGAATGGGTCATGTCAATCACGTCATTCTCCTAATGATGTGATCCCATTAATCAAATAACAACACATGTCTATGGTTAGGAAACATAACCATCTTTGATTAATGAGCTAGTCAAGTAGAGGCATACTAGTGACTATATGTTTGTCTATGTATTCACACATGTATCATGTTTCCGGTTAATACAACTAGTCATCAACCCGTGCATCGGCACGGGCTAGCCTAATTTTTAGTAACACATTAAATATAAAAGACATACAACTTTATCTTTGGTTGAGCAAATGCTTTGAAAATTAATAGGAACTTCTAATTTTACTTATGGTCATCGTAGGGCGAAAAGATATTAAGTTCTTAATTAAGTTGAAAATTAGGTACTTTAATTATATGGATACGTTGTTTTGAACTATCTCCATTCTAAAACACAATAATATTTTTGACTTAGATTGGATGTTGTCCTGAAGTTGCAACTTGGGCCGTTGTTTTCATATGTATGTATTATTAATGATTTATGAACTGTATGTAATTAAGATTCTATTTTTACCTAAAAATATAAATAACTTTTAAAAAGACAAATCTAAATATGTCATATTCTTATTTTGTGTTGAAACAAATTGGAAGGACTTCAAAATTTGATACATCAATTATATATATAATGAGCCTTCCAATTTCTTCCCACCAAGTAACTCGATGTATTGTATCTTTGATTCTCAGCTGCAAATAGAGGTTTCTCCTTGCAATGAATGAAGTGGTTTGCAATCTTAAAATTGATCTCATAAAAATCCATTACTCAATATTTTCTTAATGTGAAAGACTATAAATTATGGTACTTTTATTGAAGTCTGCCTACTGATGTGGTAGGACATGAAGCATCGATCAATCACAGGTAGTATCAGCATCATGGTTTCAGAACTTTTTGTGCAAAAGGAAGCTGAGACGTGAACTATTAGTTGAACATGGAAATATATAAATAAATGATATCAGGTGAAAGGCACCAAGTCACACTCCTCGTCTCAACCAAACTATGTGTACACAATTGTAGAATTGGGTGGGCGCTGCTAGTGCAACAGTTAGAAGGTGCCGATTGGGCATACTTTTTACTAAGCTAGATATTTATGCAGTACGATAAGCTAGTGCTTACTTGGTCTACTGGGTTTGCTGCAAGAAAATCAGAGAAAAAAGGCATTTAGGATGTTGGTCTTCACCACAAATGTATAGCTAAATACTTTACTCTAAACACGATGAACTTCACACATAAAATACATTGCATCGCTGTTATAAACTTATACTCACAGCCACCACATGATTTCAGCATTCTGTTATGAACTTATAATCAATGACTGACATATGAAAGCTGCACTCTAAGGTATATAGGTACACCACTGTTATCACTACCAGCAGGATGCGTATGGACACTTTACATCTCGCATGATGCCGGGATAGAAATGGGATTGTTTGTACACCAATTCGAGTACCATGGATCACACATACTACATATATGTCACCATATATATAATTAAGTGGCAAGAAAGAACATTACCTCCAATCCTTAACTTCTTGTTCATAGTGGTTTGGCAGCATCCCATTGTCAGACCAAAAGTTACAATAGAATGTCAACAACAATAACCCCTGAGATCGCAACTACATATATTATAATCTTTTCTCTCTTCCACCTTTAACTTTTATCTTTCGTAGCCAAATAAATTGTTCACTCTGGCAGACATTATTCAAGCATCTACTTGACAATAAAGTAATATATATAGTTTGAGAACACACACCATTAGATATCAGATGCTTTTCAGTGAACTTGTAGATGGAATCAAGGAAAAGTTGCAAGACTATCTCACAAACATAATGTTGCCATATGGAAATGTTGATCATCAGTATGTCAATAAGAAAGGAGATATCCGTGAAACAATTAGTTAAGACGTACAGGTTATGCTCATAATCTACCGGTTGCAGCAAAAATTAGTGGACCACTACCAACAGGAACAGATGAGGAGAGACGGATTCATTGCACCAGTGGGAACGAAGGCGCTGGTCGAGAAATGCGTGTATACAGGCAGTACTTAAATATGCTTGAAGCTCGAATATGTGAAAAACCATGGTTGTTTCATCATGATGAGGAAAAAAAATAGCGGCATAGATGAACTTGGTAAATACATTGATATTCTCAGAATTGAGGAAGGGTTGGTGACTCTAGCTGTCTCTCTGCAGGACAATTCATATGTCTGTCGTCCTTTGAGACTATATATTGAATATTGATCACGTTTACCTTCTTGTGTATAAATTATGGGCTAGATCGATGATTCTTCAGATCACCAAACTGCTTCATCGATCTTGAATTCTTGATAAACCATGAGAAAATTGATGGAATCAACATCGCCTTATGCTTGTCTAATTTCTCAACGGGGATAAAAAACGGCTTAGTCCACGTGACAAATACATGGGCGACACCATTGGGAACCTACGATACTTCGGTTTCCTGCACCAATTCCAGATCTTGGACAATGAAGGTATACGTCCTGTCATTAAAGAAGGATTCAGAGATAACGAATTAAAAGCAAAGTAAGATGGACTCTCGTGTCTCCTATATTATTCAGACATGATTATGAATCCCTGATGACTTGGATAGAACATAGTGTAAGATAATTACCTAGATTTCTCAAACGGATCTGTTATTGCCTTAGTGGAGAGATGAAGGGGTCAAGCGATCTTGAAACAAAGTTGCCGCTAGAAAAAACATCTTACTTTTGTGCCCGGCAAGGAGAAAGACGGGAGAGACTCGCCATAAGGGTCTAACTACTTGATTTTCCATAAGCTGCAGAGTGGAGGAGTCTGCTAATTTCCATCCTTTTCTTTTGCAGCATGTAGATTATTTGGTAATGAAGGGGTCTTCGCCTGGGAGGTGGGACAAAACATGAGGAAGGTAGCGGCCATGTCCAGGAGGCAGAAGTCCTTGGAGAATTTAATCAGTAGAATATTATTATTGGAGTCTTTCACGGGCAATCACCCTGGTCATTCCTGTTTGAAGGATGTATTTTTATGGTATGTACGGGATCTTTTATTCTTTTTCAATGGTGGAAGCTTTCCTTTTTATTTTGAGGGAACGGATGGTGGCTTTCTTTGTTTTTTTTCTGCGGGGGCTTTGTTTTCTTTCATAACAACATTGGACGTGTCAGATGAATTTCTATGGGACGTAAAGGTCCATACATGTTACGCAAGTTTTCTTTTTATCCTGAACGTATATTTTGCAATCCAACGGTGTAACTAATTTTAATGATGTGGGTTAATGAGAGGGCTTAAAAGGTGCCTCCAATTAGTAAATATAAGATTCTAGCATGAATAATAAACATTTATCATGAAATAAGGAAATAAATAGTTACTTTATTATTGCCTCTAGGGCATATTTCCTTCAGTTCGGCCCTTTAACTAGGACAAGTTCGAGTTGTATCTGCAGCGTTACCGGCATGCAACGAGGATATACTTGGTTCCATCAGCTGCTCCTGGTCAGATCGAAGCCCCTCTCACCAGCGATATGTACCCAACTGCCTCTATTGTGGGAATCAGACACCACGCGGTATGTGCCATGGTTCTCATATGTTAAGTATTTTCTTAACCTGGACACATTCAATTGGATAGCTATTCGTGTTGTCTGTCATACAACAAGGATCTAATTGGTTAAATCTTCGTGTACATGGTGACTTGACAAGAGAGGTGTGAGAGGAGGTTTCTGCTTTAATGCAGCGCTTTCAGGGGGGAGATATTATCCCACCGCGAGAGCACGTCTCATGGTTGAGGCGTCTTGATGAGAAGCTACGCGGAATTTACGCAGCTGTTACGTGTAGACGATCTTCGGATGTTGCACTTCCTCCTCCAGCACATCGTCCACCACATCCATCTCTACAGCATTCAGAACCACAACGCTCGGTGCACCATTCAGATCTACGACCCTCTGTGAACCGTTCAGAACCTCATCCTTCATAGCCAAGGAGCTCTTCCTAGCATCAGCCACCTCCTTCACAACTAGGGAGTGCTTACTGGCATCAGCAGATGGAACTAGGTAACACTACTCACTACATTCTTTTCAACATTTTATTAACCGTTCATGCATTCTATGCAGTCACCGATGCTTAGTGGTGGTGCTTCGTTCATGCATTTGTATCAATTTTATATGTTTTACTTTACCGCGGGCGACAACTAGTCGCAACCATTCATGCATTCAGTGCAGTCACCGATGCTTAGTGGTGGTCGTTCGTTCTTTGAGGGCGACGGCGAGGATGATGACCAAGCTGCAAACACTTATGACTTCTTGCAGATAGTGTTTCACTCTCCACCACCACAACCGACGCAGGAGACACAGACTGTGACAGACGAGGTTAACTATGGTCGTGGTTATCGCGAGCCTCGTCCACCGCCTCAGCGCTTATCGCCTTCCGGTCCTCGCCCTAGGAAGATCCAGATTCATCGTCGTCCCCCGCAGTGATATGGTTATCTATGTATGAGTCATTATCTATGTTAGTTTCATACTATTCGCATCTGTCAGTCAGTATTTATGTATGAGACATGCTTCATGTATGTGTTACTATAGCACTTGCTTCTGTCTGATCAGGAGACATATATCGTTTTATGTATGCTAGAGAGATATTACTATTAATTCGCATTGTTATTCCAGTTACATTTCCAAACAAACTGTTAGAAATATGCCCTAGAGGCAATAATAAATAAGTTATTATTATTCCTTGTTCATGATAATCGTTTATTATCCATGCTATAATTGTATTGATAGGAAACTCAGATACATGTGTGGGTACATAGACAACACCATGTCCCTAGTAAGCCTCTAGTTGACTAGCTCGTTGTTTAATAGATGGTTACGGTTTCCTAACCATGGACATTGGATGTCGTTGATAACGGGATCACATCATTAGAAGAATGATGTGATGGACAAGACCCAATCCTAAGCCTAGCACAAAGATCGTAGTTCGTATGCTAAAGCTTTTCTTATGTCAAGTATCTTTTCCTTAGACCATGAGATTGTGCAACTCCCGGATACCGTAGGAATGCTTTGGGTGTACCAAACGTCACAACGTAACTGGGTGGCTATAAAGATGCACTACAGGTATCTCCGAAAGTATCTGTTGGGTTGGCACGAATCGAGACTGGGATTTGTCACTCCGCGTAAACGGAGAGGTATCTCTGGGCCCACTCGGTAGGACATCATCATAATGTGCACAATGTGACCAAGGGGTTGATCACGGGATGATGTGTTACGGAACGACTAAAGAGACTTGCCGGTAACGAGATTGAACAAGGTATCGGTATACCGACGATCGAATCTCGGGCAAGTATAATACCGCTAGACAAAGGGAATTGTATACGGGATTGATTGAGTCCTTGACATCGTGGTTCATCCGATGAGATCATTGTGGAACATGTGGGAGCCAACATGGGTATCCAGATCCCGCTGTTGGTTATTGACCGGAGAACGTCTCGGTCATGTCTGCATGGTTCCCGAACCCGTAGGGTCTACACACTTAAGGTTCGATGACGCTAGGGTTATAAAGGAAGTTTGTATGTGGTTACCGAATGTTGTTCGGAGTCCCAGATGAGATCCCGGACATCACGAGGAGTTCCGGAATGGTCCGGAGGTAAAGATTTATATATGGGAAGTCTTATTTTGGTCGCTGGAAAAGTTTCGCACTTTATCGGTATTGTACCGGGAGTACCGAAAGGGGTCCGGGGGTCCACCTGCCCCAGGGGGCCACATGGGCTGTAGGGGGTGCGCCTTGGCCTATATGGGCCAAGGGCACCAGCCCCAAGAGGCCCATGCGCCAAGATATAAGAAAAAGGGGAGAGTCCTCAAGGGGGAAGGCACCTCCGAGGTGCCTTGGGGAGGATGGACTCCTCCCCCCCTTGGCCGCACCCCTTCCTTGGAGGAAGGGGCAAGGCTGCGCCTCCCCCCTCTCCCTTGCCCCTATATAAAGGGAGGGGAGGGAAGGGCAGCCGCACCTGAAGGCCTGGCGCCTCCCTCCCTCCTGTGACACCTCCTCCTCTCCCGCAGTGCTTGGCGGCCCGCAGATTGCCACGCCTCCACCATCACCACGCCACAGCCGCTGCTGGATGGAGTCTTCCTCAACCTCTCCTCTCTCCTTGCTGGATCAAGGCGTGGGAGACGCCACCGGTTGTACGTGTGTTGAACGCGGAGGTGCCGTCCGCTCGGCACTAGGATCTCCGTGATTTGGATCACGACGAGTACGACTCCTTCAACCCCGTTCTCTTGAACGCTTCCTCTTAGCGATCTACGAGGGTATGTAGATGCACTCTCCTTCCCCTCGTTGCTGGTTTCTCCATAGATAGATCTTGGTGACACGTAGGAAAATATTGAATTTCTGCAACGTTCCCCAACAGTGGCATCATGAGCTAGGTCTATTGCGTAGATTCTTTGCACGAGTAGAACACAAAGTAGTTGTGGGCGTTGATTTTGTTCAATATGCTTACCGTTACTAGTCCAATCTTGTTTCGAAGGTATTGTGGGATGAAGCGGCCCGGACCGACCTTACACGTACACTTACGTGAGACAGGTTCCACCGACTGACATGCACTTTGTGCATAAGGTGGCTAGCGGTGCCGCCTCTCCACTTTAGTCGGAACGGATTCGATGAAAAGGGTCCTTATGAAGGGTAAATAGCAATTGGCATATCACGTTGTGGTTTTATGAGGTAAGAAACGTTCTTGCTAGAAACCCATAGCAGCCACGTAAAACATGCAAACAACAATTAGAGGACGTCTAACTTGTTTTTGCAGGGTATGCTTTGTGATGTGATATGGCCAAGAAGAATGTGATGAATGATATGTGATGTATGAGATTGATCATGTTCTTGTAATAGGA
This sequence comes from Aegilops longissima, assembly GCA_021605205.1. Classification (NCBI taxonomy): domain Eukaryota; kingdom Viridiplantae; phylum Streptophyta; class Magnoliopsida; order Poales; family Poaceae; genus Aegilops; species Aegilops longissima. Next base: position 737,926,698 of record CM038679.1, read on the forward strand.
TTCACGACTTGCATGTCGATGAGTATGACAACCGGCAGGAGCCATAGGAGTTGTCTTTATTTATTGTATGACCTGCGTGTCATTGAACAATGCCATGTAATTACTTTACTTTATTGCTAACCGGTAGCCATAGTAGTAGAAGTAATAGTTGGCGAGACAACTTCATCAAGACACGATGATGGAGATCATCATGATGGAGATCATGGTGTCATGTCGGTGACGATGATGATCATGGAACCCCGAAGATGGAGATCAAAAGGAGCAAAATGATATTGGCCATATCATGTCACTATTTGATTGCATGTGATGTTTATCATGTTTATGCATCTTGTTTACTTAGAACGACGGTAGTAAATAAGATGATCTCTTACAACAATTTCAAGAAGTGTTCTCCCCTAACTGTGCACCATTGCTAAAGTTCGTCGTTTCGAAGCACCACGTGATGATCGGGTGTGCTAGATCCTTACGTTCACATACAACGGGTGTAAGAAAGATTTACACACGCGAAACACTTAGGGTTAACTTGACGAGCCTAGCATATATAGACATGGCCTCGGAACACAGAGACCGAAAGGTCGAGCATGAGTCGTATAGTAGATACGATCAACATGAAGATGTTCACCGATGATGACTATTCCGTCTCACGTGATGATCGGACATGGCCTAGTTGACTCGGATCATGTATTCACTTAGATGACTAGAGGGATGTCTATCTGAGTGGGAGTTCATAAGATGAACTTAATTATCCTGAACATAGTCAAAAGATCTTTGCAAATTATGTCGTAAGCTCGCGCTTTAGTTCCACTGTTTAGATATGTTCCTAGAGAAAATATAGTTGAAAGTTGACAGTAGCGATTATGTGGACAGTAGAAAGCTTATGTCCTTAATGCACCGCTCAGTGTGCTGAACCCCAAACGTTGTTTCTGGATGTTGCGAACATCGGACATACACGTTTTGATAACTACGTGATAGTTTAGTTAAACGGTTTAGAGTTGAGGCACCAAAGACGTTTTCAAACGTCATGAACATATGAGATGTTTCGAGGGCTGAAATTGGGATTTCAGGCTCGTGCCCACGTCAAGAGGTATGAGACCTCCGACGATTTTCTTAGCCTGCAAACTAAGGGAGAAAAGCTCAATCATTGAGCTTGTGCTCAGATTGTCTGAGTGCAACAATCACTTGAATCGAGTGGGAGTTGATCTTCCAGATGAGATAGTGATGTTTCTCCAAAGTCATTGCCACCAAGCTGCTAGAGCTTCATGATGAACTATAACATATCAGGGATAGAGATGATGATCCTTGAGGTATTCGCGATGTTTGACACCGCGAAAGTAGAAATCAAGAAGGAGCATCAATTGTTGATGGTTGGTGAAACCACTAGTTTCAAAGAAGGGCAAGGGAAAGAAGGGATACTTCATGAAACGGCAAATCAGCTGCTGCTCTAGTGAAGAAACCCAAGGTTGAACCCAACCCCGAGACTAAGTGCTTCTGTAATAAGGGGAACAGCCACTGGAGCAGCATTACCCTAGATACTTGGTAGATGAGAAGGCTGGCAAGGTCGATAGAAGTATATTGGATATACATTATGTTAATGTGTACTTTACTAGTACTCCTAGTAGCACCAGGGTATTAGATACCGGTTCGGTTGCTAAGTGTTAGTAACTCGAAATAAAAGAGCTACGGAATAAACGGAGACTAGCTAAAGGTGAGCTGACGATATGTGTTGGAAGTGTTTCCAAGTTTGATGTGATCAAACATCGCACGCTCCCTCTACCATCAAGATTAGTATTAAACCTGAATAATTTTCATTTGGTGTTCGCGTTGAGCATAGACATGATTGGATTATGTCTATCGCAATACGATTATTCATTTAAGGAGAATAATGGTTACTCTATTTATTTGAATAACACCTTCAATGGTCTTGCACCTAAAGGAATGGTTTATTGAATCTCGATCGTAGTGATACACATTTTCATGCCAAAAGATATAAGATAGTAATGATAGTACCACTTACTTGTGGCACTGCCATGTAAGTCATATTGGTATAAAACGCATGAAGAAGCTCCATGTTGATGGATCTTTGGACTCACTCATTTTTGAAAAGTTTGAGACATGTGAACCATGTCTATTGGTGTATACGCATGAAGAAACTCCATGCAGATGGATCGTTTGGACTCGCTTGATTTTGGATCACTTGAGATATGCAAATCATACCACATGGGCAAGATGACTAAAAGCCTCGTTTTTCAGTAAAATGGAACAAGATAGCAACTTGTTGGAAGCAACACATTTTGATGTGTGCAGTCCAATGAGTGCTGAGGCATGCAGTGAATATCGTTATGTTCTTACTTCACTGATGATTTGAGTAGATACTGAGTATATTTACTTGATAAAACACAAGTCTGAATTATTGAATGGTTCAAGTTATTTCAGAGTGAAGTTGAAGGTCATTGTGACAAGAGGATAAAATGTCTATGATATGATCATAGAGATGAGTATCTGAGTTACAAGCTTTGGCACGCAATTAAGACATTGTGGAAATTGTTTCACAATTAATACCGCCTGAAACACCATAGTGTGATGGTGTGTCCGAACATCATGGTTGCACCCTATTGGATATGGTGCGTACCATGATGTCTCTTATCGAATTACCACTATCGTTCATGGGTTAGGCATTAGAGACAACCGCACTCACTTTAATAGGGCACCACGTAATTCCGTTGAGATGACACCGTATGAACTATGGTTTAGAGAAACCTAAGCTGTCATTTCTTAAAGGTTTGGGGCTGCGACGCTTATGTGGAAAAGTTTCAGGTTGATAAGCTCGAACCCAAAGCGGATAAAATGCATCTTCATAGGACACCCAAAACAGTTGGGTATACCTCCTAATTCAGATCCGAAAGCAATAAGGATTGTTTCTTGAATCGGGTCCTTTCTCGAGGAAAGGTTTGTCTCGAGAATTGAGTGGGAGGATAGTGGAGACTTGATGAGGTTATTGAACCATCACTTCAACCAGTGTGTAGCAGGGCACAGGAAGTTGTTCCCGTGGCACCTACACCAATTGAAGTGGAAGCTTATGATATTGATCATGAAGCTTCGGATCAAGTAACTACCGAACCTCGTAGGACGACAAGGACGCGTACTACTTCGGAGTGGTACGGTGATCCTGTCTTGAAGGTCATGTTGCTAGACAACAATGAACCTACGAGCTATGGAGAAGCGATGGTGGGCCCAAATTCCGACAAATGGATCTTTAAGAAGAAGACGGACGTGGACGGTAATATCACCATCTATAAAGCTCGACTTGTGGTGAAGAGTTTTTCACAAGTTCAATGAGTTGACTACGATGAGATTTTCTCATCCATAGCGATGCTTAAGTCCGTCGGAATCATGTTAGCATTAGCTGCATTTATGAAATCTGGCAGGTGGATGTCAAGACGAGTTTCCTTACCAGTTTTCGTAAGGAAAGGTTGTATGTGATACAATCAGAAAAGTTTTATCGATCCTAAGGATGCTAAAAGGTATGCTGGCTCCAGCGATCCTTCTAAGGACTGGAGTAAGCATCTCGGAGTTGGAATGTGCGCTTTGATAAGATGATCAAAGATTTTGGGTTTATACAAAGTTCATGAGAAACTTGTATTTCCAAAGAAGTGAGTGGGAGCACTATAGAATTTTTGATGAGTATATGTTGTAGACATGTTGTTGATCAGAAATGATGTAGAATTTCTGGAAAGCATATAGGGTTATTTGAAAAGCGTTTTTCAAGTGAAAACCTGGATTAGGCTACTTGAACAATAAGCATCAAGATCTATAAGATGGATCAAAATGATTAATAATACTTTCAAATGAGCACATACCTTGACATGATCTTGAAGGTGTTCAAAATGGATCAGTCAAAGAAGGAGTTCTTGCCTGAGATATAAGGTATGAAGTTAAGACTTAAAGCTCAACCACGGCAGAAAAGAGAGAGAGGACGAAGGTCGTCCCCTATGCTTTAGACGTAGGCTCTGCAGTATGCCATGCTAAGTACCGCACCTGATGTGTGCCTTGCCGCTTGTCTGGCAAGAGGATACAAAGGTGATCAAGGAGTGGATCACTAGATAGCGGTCAAAGTTATCCTTAGAGGAATAAGGATATGTTTCTCGATTATGGAGGTGATAAAAAGTTCGACATAAAGGGTTACGTCGATGCAAGCTTTAACACCTATCCGAGTGACTCTGAGTAGCAAACCGGATACGATAGTGGAACAACCATTTGGAATAGCTCCAAGTGGAGCATGGAAGCAGCATTTACAATATGACATAGAGATTTATGAAGTACATACGGATCTGAATGTTGCGACCGCTGACTAAAACTTCTCTCTCAAGCAAAACATGATCAAACCCCGAACTCATTGAGTCTTAATCACATGATGATGTGAACTAGTTTAATGACACTAGTAAACTCTTTGGATGTTGGTCACATGGTGATGTGACCTGTGAGTGTTAATCACATGGCGATGTGAACTAGATTATTGACTCTAGTGCAAGTGGGAGACTGTTAGAAATATGCCCTAGAGGCAATAATAAATAAGTTATTATTATTCCTTGTTCATGATAATCGTTTACTATCCATGCTATAATTGTATTGATAGGAAACTCAGATACATGTGTGGGTACATAGACAACACCATGTCCCTAGTAAGCCTCTAGTTGACTAGCTCGTTGTTCAATAGATGGTTACGGTTTCCTAACCATGGACATTGGATGTCGTTGATAACGGGATCACATCATTAGAAGAATGATGTGATGGAAAAGACCCAATCCTAAGCCTAGCACAAAGATCGTAGTTCGTATGCTAAAGCTTTTCTTATGTCAAGTATCTTTTCCTTAGACCATGAGATTGTGCAACTCCCGGATACCGTAGGAATGCTTTGGGTGTACCAAACGTCACAACGTAACTGGGTGGCTATAAAGGTGCACTACAGGTATCTCCGAAAGTATCTGTTGGGTTGGCACGAATCGAGACTGGGATTTGTCATTCCGTGTAAACAGAGAGGTATCTCTGGGCCCATTCGGTAGGACATCATCGTAATGTGCACAATGTGACCAAGGGGTTGATCACGGGATGATGTGTTACGGAACGAGTAAAGAGACTTGCCGGTAACGAGATTGAACAAGGTATCGGTATACCGACGATCGAATCTCGGGCAAGTACAATACCGCTAGACAAAGGGAATTGTATACGGGATTGATTGAGTCCTTGACATCGTGGTTCATCCGATAAGATCATCGTGGAACATGTGGGAGCCAACATGGGTATCCAGATCCCGCTGTTGGTTATTGACCGAGAACGCCTCGGTCATGTTCGCATGGTTCCCGAACCCGTAGGGTCTACACACTTAAGGTTCGATGGCGCTAGGATTATAAAGGAAGTTTGTATGTGGTTACCGACTGTTTTAGGAGTCCGGATGAGATCCCGGACGTCACGAGGAGTTCGGAATGGTCCGGAGGTAAAGATTTATATATGGGAAGTCTTATTTTGGTCACGGAAAAGTTTCGCACTTTATCGGTATTGTACCGGAGTACCGAAGGGGTCCGGGGTCCACCGGGGGTCCACCTGCCTGGGGCCACATGGGCTGTAGGGGTGCGCCTTGGCCTATATGGGCCAAGGGCACCAGCCCCAAGAGGCCCATGCGCCAAGATATAAGAAAAGGGAGAGTCTCAAGGGGAAGGCACCTCCGAGGTGCCTTGGGGAGGATGGACTCCTCCCCTTGGCCGCACCCCTTCCTTGGAGGAAGGGGCAGTCTGCGCCTCCCCCCTCTCCCTTGCCCCTATATAAAGGGAGGGGAGGGAAGGGCAGCCGCACCTGAAGGCCTGGCGCCTCCCTCCCTCCTGTGACACCTCCTCCTCTCCCGCAGGTTCTTGGCGGCCTCGCAGGATTGCCACGCCTCCACCACCACCACGCCTGTTGTGCTGCTGCTGGATGGAGTCTTCCTCAACCTCTCCTCTCTCCTTGCTGGATCAAGGCGTGGAGATGTCACCGGCTGTACGTGTGTTGAACGCAGAGGTGCCGTCCGCTCGCACTAGGATCTCCGTGATTTGGATCACGACGAGTACGACTCCTTCAACCCCGTTCTCTTGAACGCTTCCGCTTAGCGATCTACAAGGGTATGTAGATGCACTCTCCTTCCCCTCGTTGCTGGTTTCTCCATAGATAGATCTTGGTGACACGTAGGAAAATTTTGAATTTCTGCAACGTTCCCCAACACAAACTGCAACCGATAATTTAGTTACAGGTACATCTGAATAAAACGGTAGGGCTGAACATAAAAAATACATCTTACCTACTACATGAAGGCATCATCGTCATCCTCCGTCGATGCGGCACTCTTTCCCTTCGGCGATGCGGTACTCTTGCCCTCGATCGATG